>PVHX01001431.1:82886-209453 GCA_004024805.1 Geosciurus inauris
AGTGCTGGAATTACAGGTGTGCGCCACCCGCGCCCGGCTTAGTTTTTTTTTTTTTTTAATTTTATTTCTTATCTATTCATCCATCCATGGACATCTAGGCTGGTTTCATAGTTTGGATGTTGCGAATTACTGCTATAAACATGGATGTGCTTCTATTGCTATAGTATGCCATGACTTTAATTGTTTAGGATAAATACAAGAAGTGGTATGGGTCATGTGATGGTTCCAAATCTAGTCTTTTGAGAAGCCTCCATAGCAATTTCCAGTCCCATGTCTACTGTAAAACTGTTCCTTTTCCCCATATCCTCTCCAACATTTTTTATTATTGGCATTTTTGATGGCTGCCATTCTAACTGGAGTGAGATGAAATCTCAGTGTAGTTTTGAAATGCGGATATAAAAATTCTCAAAAAAAAAAATCATAACAGACCAAACCCAACAGCACATTAAAAGAATGAGACACAATAACCAAATGGGATTTTTACCCTGCAATGCAACAGTGGCTTAACACAGGTAAATCAATCAATATGCGATATCATATTAACAGAATAAAGGATGAACAGCATATGATCACCTCCATAAACACAGAAAAACACTCGACAAAATTTGACTTCTTTTTGTGATTAGCAGCTCTCAACAAATAGGTATAGAAGGAAAGTATCTAAACATAAATGCCATATGTGTCAAGACCACAGATAACATAATGCTCAGCAATAAAAAACTGAAAACTTTTCTTGACCCTTCAAGATCAGGAGCAAGAAAAGTATATTCACTCTACCTACTTCTCATCCATATAGTACCAGAAGTTCTACCTGGAGTATTAGACAAGAGAATGAAATAAAATTCCCTAAATGAAAAAGAAGACACAAAATTCTCTCAAAATTTGATAAGAAAATGGATCTTTAGTTTTCCAATAAAATATTCAAACTTCAAAAGTATGGATCCAGAGGAACTTCTGGAGGTCTGTGGCATGCAGCTCACTCAGAGAGAGCACGGAAGATACACATCCTTCCCATGAATCTTGCTCTGAACCTCTCTTCTATCTGCTCTCTGTCAGCGTCTTTGTAATATCCATTATGATAAACTGAGGTAAATGTAAGTAAAGTATTTCCCAGAAATCTGTGAGCCACTCTAGTAAAATAATTAAATCTGAAGAGGAGGTTGTGGGAACCACAATTTATAGCCATTTGGTCAGAAGCATAGGACACAACCAGTGCTCACTTTTGGCATCTGAAGTGAGGAACAGATGTGGGAGACTCATCCAGTAGGATCTGATGCTATCTCCAGGTAGATGGTGTCAGAACTGAATTAGAGAATCTACGGGAGAATGGGTTGGTGTGTAGGGACTACCACCTATCTGGTGCCAGAGTGTTAAGAGACCAAGAGTAGAAAGCGGGCAGAACTTTGGTTCTTCCTGTATCCACATGTATTCTTATGAGTCATCAGAGATTTTATTAACAGGGTGTGGTGACGGCCTGCCTGAGTCTGAATCCCAGCTCTGCTGCTGGCCAGTCAGTGAGCTTGGTCAGTCATCCCATTCTACACCCCATCTCTGCAGCCTGTGCTCTCACTGAGAGTGTGAGAAGCTGTAGCAGTAACACGAGATTGATGTGCACAGGCTGGTGTGCAAAGTTCCCATGGCTGCACCTGAGAGAACAGGATCAATAAGTATTGACCATTGTTATTCCACCAGCAAATACACATCAAACACCTCTTATTGAATAGGCATTAGGAATATTAACAAGCAAAGCAAATACAATCATTGACTTCATAGAGTTTTCAGTACAAAAGGACCAGGTAAATAAAGATACAAAACATATTCCTGAATAAATTACTGTTGTTGGTTTGTTTGTTTGTTGGTTTTTAAAGTAGGAAGCTGCTTGGTTTCTCCGAAAATCACATCTCTCTTTGCTCTATACTTCCTAAAAAAATGCCTGTACTGGCAACCAAAGGGGATCCCCAAAAGACACTATGGGTTCTAGTCTGGCGTGCTGAGCTGAAATGACAATGAAAAGTGGCAAATAGCTTCAAAGTTCTCTTTGGAAAGCGAGCTAATTCTATACCATCCTACCTGTCAATCTCCTTTTCCATTCCATTTATCTTTCTCTCTAATATTGTGAAAAATAAGTACATATAAAACAGGAGTGAAATGTGGAAGGAATGTGGTTTTGAGACAGAGAGAGAAGGAAGAAAGACCGAGGCAGGCTGTCCAGAGTTAAGCCAGAATATTTATGAGATAGATCTTTTTTTTAAATTCTGAAACAGAATTTTGATTATTTTAACGTATCTACTCTGTTCTTCCTTTGAAGGGAAAGAAGTCAACCTGGAGTATCTGTAGAGGTATTCTGTAGATACTAGTATATCAACTGGAATTAAAATGTTACTGTTTTTAAGACAGTAAACACTGTAGCAGAAAAATAAAGAAGCAATGCTCATACACAGGAGCAAGCCAGCCATGGGCTTTGGGTGATCCTGCATCTCCTGTGTTCTTCTTTCACCGAGTATATTATGGAGAGAAAAGGCGCATTCTCTCACACTAGTCATTTATTATTTATTTTTGTACTTTAATTATTTGTGGAAATTCCTGACAGCTTCACATTCAGCCAGTTTTACTGACAGTCAAGTTTGTACATTAAGGAGTGGGAGGACAAAGCCCCAACAGGAGAGGAGAAAGCGCTGGCAGCTCAGTAGTTCTGAATCTCATAGCTGCACATTCAGAAAGAATTTTATTGAAGGAGGAGGGTAATACATTTGTTTTTTTTAAAAAAAAAATGATGTTAATGATGCAGCTTAATCTCTTTCCTGGATGTTTCGAGAGTGTTTTCTACTGATAAAAAGGGAAGTAGCTGAAACTCATTATATGTAGGTGTCGTCTTTCACTCTGCTCTAACATCCTCTCAGTGCTCTGTGGGACCATAGGAGAACCTTGACACCCCTGAAAAAGGAGAGTGCCCTGTCTGGAACAAAGACATGACAGTGTGATAATAATGATACAGAAAGTTGATCTGGTATTATGAGGATTTAATGAAGTCCACTCGTTCATAACATATTCATTTCATTCATTCTTTACCAATATAGATAATATCTGGCATTCTATTAAATATTAGATTGGGAGACTATGTAAGTAGTTCAGCTCAAAAGAATGACATTTTAAACCAGAATAGTGGCCCTAATATCTTCCTACCTCCCACAAATATATTTGTTTGAATCAAAAAATGTTCCTGGGAATTTTTTTAGTATTGTTTAAAAATTTTTTAAATATTTTTAATTGTCACATAAAATTTATACATATTTATGGGATACCCTGTGATGTTTCCATACATGTAATCATTTTGCAATGCTCATGTCAGGGCAAGTAGAGCCATCTATTCAAACGTATTTTGATTTTGGAGGGTTATTTTCATCTTTGTTGTTCTATGTTTTTGTTCTTTTGCTATTTATTAACATTTCAGGTAGGATCAATGACATTCACTCATCCATACACAAAAGCTCACCCTATCATCCTAAAGATCAGTAGGACTATCCAGGTTAAGACATTTTAAAGACTTCATTTAAGATTTCATTTAAGATTTTATCCTTCTGTTGTTATTTCTAGCACCTAAAAAACAACTACCATTCTTGGAGCCTCTCTTTGGTTCCTGGCACTATTCTAGTAACACAAATCCTCTTATTGCTATTTATTATAAAAAATGGGAAGGTAATATTGTTATTCCCATTTTACAGATTAAAAAACCAAGGCTCAATGAGGCTGAAAATAGCTCTATAAGTAGTTAACAGCAGAGTGGGGTCTTTACTTGTCTGACTCAAACACTCCCGTTCTTCAGAGTTTTACTTATTTTGTTTCTCCTTTTATAAAATCTTGACCTTAAAGAGTAGCACAATGACAATTACAATTCGTCTAAATTTATACCAAAATGGGAAGCTGCTCTTGGTTTTGCCTTCTTTTATAGCAGCTCCCGGGAGGATTTATTTCAGCAGCTTCTGACAATACAATGAGCATACAGACAGGCATTATCTGCTCCCTGCACCTCGCACCAGGACCTCGAGTTTCCTCATTGCCTTGCACATCACACTCTTCTCTTTGAAGGGAATCCCATTTTCCCACCTGCATCCATCATTCATCTGTCATCCCATTCAACTGGTGAGGTTTTTAACTAGATGATTTTTTTTTTAATCTTTCTTGGCTAACCTTGTCGCTCAAGGTCTTCGCTCTGACTACAATTTTAAAGCTTGCTCATTTTCTTGTCCCCAGCTCACCCCCTTGAGAGTAGCAATTAACACAGGCACCTGTTTTGTTGAGTTTTGCTTTTTACATATTAAAGGGCAGAGGCAACCTGCTTGGGTTGGTCTGAGCTTCCTTTTGATCTTACAGGAGCCACACAACAATATCCATCTCCACAACCTGAGCAGGGTAATTTAGGAGTGGTTTAAGGAGGAAGCTTCGAGGTGCTATTGCTTGGTTTGAAGAGGGACCCATTACAGGAGAGCATGACCCTTTCTCAAATACCTCTCAGAGCGGCAAATGTACTCCACTGAAATCTCACCTCCCTCTTCTGATGCAAGGGATGAAAGTGTCTCTGAAGAGGAACAAAGATCTGTGCTATCATAAAGCATGCCATTTCCCATTGCATTTGAATAGAGTACGCTGCTTTTTTGGTTTTGCTAAGATTAAACAAAATATAATTACATTCACACTATTCACCTGGGAACCTAAGTAATGACTGCTAATGCAGGTGCACTGGGGGAGGGAAGCTTCCTGAATGGTGGAGACACCTTTTTCCCCCGAGTCCAGCATTCTGCCTGGTTTCCTCAGTCATCATCAACCCAAGCAGCATAGGAGAGCGGTGTGCCTTTTGTACCACTCCAGAATCCCACAGTCACTCCATATGGGAGCACATGTGTGTTTATTTTATAGCATTGGGGTTCATGGACTTGGTGTTTCCCTTTCCCCTTTTTGCCTAGTCTGCTTAGAAGTTTTGTGAATATCCATGTAGTATCTGCCAATAAAATTTGATTTAGGGCTAGCTTCATTTTTCGAATAGGCATATAATTGTGTGTATTTATAAGGTAAAGTGTGATGTTTCACTACATCTCTGTATTGTGTAATGATAAAATCAGGGTAATTAGCATATCATCACCTAATATATTTATAGTTTTCCTTGTGGTGAGGGCATTCGAAAACCTCTCTTCTAAATGTGGTATATATACACAGTGGAGTTTTACTCAGCCATAAAGAAAAATGAAGTTACATTATTTGCAGGAAAATGGATGGAACTAGAGACCATCATGTTAAATAAAATAAGTCAAACTCAGAAGGTCAAGGGTTGTGTGTTTTCTCTTGTATACAGAAGCTAGAGAAGAAAAAGGAAAACAAAGTCAGGGGCTAATCTCATGAAAACCAAAGGAGGATGCATAAAGGAGAGGGACCAAGGAGTAGGGGGATGTGCTGAAGAGTGATATTGGCCAAATTATATCGTTACATTGTGTGCATGTATGAATATGTTAACAGCCAATCCCATCATTATGTACAACTGTAATGCACCAATAAAAAAAAGTGGAAACAAAAAGAATGCATGACACATGAGTGCTTCTAAAAGTCATAAATTTATTATTCTTTGTTTTCTTTACAACTAATGAATATGTCCATATAAAGAACTCCTAGAAATGAAATTTTTAAATATTGCTAAGTATTTTTTTTAAAAAAAAACTCTTTTATTAATTTCAAAATAACCAACAAGGTGTAAGGGGTTAGCTTTAGTTTGAAATAAAAATTGAATCATGTAATTTGAGTGTGAAGCCTAAATGAGAACTTAGAATTTTAACTAATGGCACAAGGCCATGTGAGATAAAGTTTCAGACCAGGCATACAAGAGAAATAACATGTCAGGTGTGTGCTTTCCAGTGGAGAGGTAAAATTAGTGAAGATGGAATTCTAGTTGCTTAGCAGCTAGTCTTGTCACCTCAGTAGCCAAATCTACATATAGAAAAGTTATGTCTCATAGATAAAAGTCAAAACTTTTATGTGAATTTCTCTTTAAAACAAAACAAAACAAAAATCTTTACTTGAAATTGGCTAGAGGTACATTAACACAGGCGATGAAGACAAAAAGAAAACAACATGGAGATAATGACAAGTTTAAAAGTTTTAACAAAACTAGAAATGACAGAAGAATTTCCAAAGAAGAATTTCTCTAAGAGAAAAAATGAAGCTAAAAATTTTCCTAATGTTAAGGAAAATGATGTTAAGAAGCTAATAAAAACATGGGAAGAATTGCAAGTGGAAAAATTACTAACTTTAGTAACAAAAAAATAGGAAAGAGAAAACAATCATAGGAGAATACTCATTTATGAATAACATTTACATAGGAATTATAATGAATAATAAGCAATGAATAATGATTTAATCAAAATTTTAATACAACTATATTGAGAGGATAGGAGAAGCAAAGTGGTTAGTTTAAGAAAATTAAGTCTAGAAAGTCAATAGAAACTATTTCAAACAAAGATAGTAGCAAAAAGATGTTAGGTAGACATAAAAGTGCATATAAATGCCAAAAATATTAAAAAGTCAAAAAGAGTTACCGGTTTGCCCCTGGAAGGGGTCTTCTTGGCAATGAGGGGCCACTATTATTACTAGATTCATGGTATTATTTGGCTACTTAAACCATATACACATAATATTTTTATAAATTTACAGATTTTTGAAGTTATCTAGCTTAGTTGCCATTTTTTCTCTAGTAGCTGGCACAGTGCCTAGCATGTTGGAGGACTTAGTAAATAGTGATCAAAAGTGAAAATAAAAGAACAAGTCTTGGTCTTATTGTTGAGGAGCCTTCAGCAGAATAAGAGGAGCAGAGAGAGAAAAATTCCAGAATGAGCTGCAGTTGGCAATACCTACCTCTTTTCAGAGCAATCAGAACTGCTGAATAGAACTGCACCATGTTACCAGCCTCCTCTAGTTCCAGTGGTTACACTCAGCAGCACAGAGGGGTAAGAAAGAAATAGTGGCAATTGTGGCTGGATCATCTTCAGAGAAAGGAACACTATATATCCTGCTTGTCACAATTGTTAGGTCGGGTCAGGGTCCAGGATGTCCAATCTGGGGGACTGGTCAGCAGCTGCGAAGCGGAGCTGCAAGCCAGATACTGAGGTCACCAGTAGGCACGCCTCCTGTCAATCAGTGGGCTTTTCCTGACCTATCCAGGAAGGACTCTGGTCTTCTCTTCCTGCCCCCAAGCCCTCCCCTTTCGAATTCTCTGTGCAAAGGAGCCCCAGCGCCATTCCTCCCGGACACACTCTGATGGATGGGAGGATTCGGCCCGAGAGTGTGTATTCCAATAAAGTCTTGCTGAGCAGCTTAATTCATTTCCTCCTGGTCATCTAGTCTTTACATAATGGTGCGCAAAACCCAGGAGGGTTTTGAACCTCCCCCGTACCGGGGTTGAGGCAAGCCCTACCGACCGGGAGAACTCCTGAGCCGCTCTCTGTCTTGCTTACCCATACCAACAAGAGTGAGATAGGCTGCCCCACCCTTTCCTCTGACTCCTCTGCTGGCCTCCCCCCACCGTCCACTCCAGAGGCCCATCTGATAAGCCGCACATGTGCATGGGCTCTCTGTCCGCTCGAGGCCACGTGGACTGGGAAGATGTTCCCAATCCTGGTGTTAGCCATTCGCCACCGCCGTCTGGGCCCCGGAAAGTTCAAGGGACACCTCAACTTTCCGCCTGGCCCCCGTTCTCCCGTGGACGCATCTTTTGGGACAACTTTTTATGTTCCCGCCCACTCCTTGGGACCGCTGAGATGTCGCAAGGAACCCCAACTCTTCTCTAGACCCCAAAACTCCACTATACTATGGTTTGGCTTAGATAACGGATAAAAATGGCCTCCAAGGAGAACTTTTGATTTTCAAATCCTCACCGATTTGGCTAATTTTTGTCACCGGATGGGGAAATGGACAAAAATTCCTTTCATCTGTTCTGTCCTCTCACGTTCTTCTGGTTAAAAGCCCCCTTTCCCATTTGCTCCTCTATCACCTTCCTCGTGCGGCCACTGCTCACAGGCGCTGGGCTGCCTGCCTTGCAGCAGTCCCTCCCCCCAGGCTTGCCGCTGGGCATTTATAGGCTGCCTGCCATGCGGAGGCCCCTCCCCTCACTCTCGGCTCCCCGACGAGCTGCAGCACCACCTTCCCGGGAGGCGGAGCTGGCCTCAGTCCCAGCCCTGGACGGCAGAGACAGAGCGTTAGGCGGGGGCAGGGCCTGCCCACCCTGCGTTCCTGCGTCTCTCGCTCCATCCGTGCACCGCTGGGGCATACTGACACGGCTGCCACAGACCAGCAAAACTCTCTCTCGCTCGTCTATTGGCTGCCAGACCAACCACCCTCCATTTTTATTTTTGCCGGCCGCCTCATTTTTCTTCTAAGACTCTTTCTTTTCTAAACTTCTATGTACATAATATCAAAAATTGGCACAAATAATGAACGCTCATCAATTAAACCTAAAAAATGGATCCAAATATTTTTAATTCACATGATTTAAAAGGTTCAATTTAAACTGAGTAAACACAAAGGTTTATACATTCCTATATGAAGTTTTTTTTTTTTATTTTTTCTAGTTGTACATGGACACAATGTCTTTATTTTATTGCTTTTGTATGTGGTGCTGAGGATTAAACCCAGGGCCTTATGCATGCGAGGCAAGCGCTCTACCACTGAGCTACAATCCCAGCCCCCTATATGAAGTTTTAAAGATTTCTACTGTTGCCTAAGTTCAAAAAATTTACAAGGATTGCTTTGAGATATGAACAGAAGGAATTAAAGATTCTAAATATGGTATTTATTGGAAGGAAAGAAAACATTTCTAATCAAAAGGTTTACAACTATAATTAAACAAAAATTTAAAATCTAAAACAATGTTCTGCTCTTAATAAGATAACTTTCTTACATTTGTCAGGTTTTATCACCTGGGAAACTAACTTTCAAAAATTAAGGTTTATATAACTGTGATTAAACAATGTCAATGAAATTATGCTGCTATTAGTCCTATTTTCATATTAAATGTGTTCATTTCTTTCAGATATACAGGCTTTAAAATAGAAGGTTTTAAAAACAGCATTATATCAAGCTGATGTTCTCCAGACTGAACTTGTATGGTATCCATTCATATCATTTAATGTTTTATAACTGAACCTACTATCAATAAGATAAGGCTTTAAATTATTTTTACATCAGAGTGATCTTTTAAATAAATGAGGCCCTAATCTTTTTAATATTCTGCTAAGATTTTGCAAGGGGCCCTGTCTTACCTGAGATAGTTCTGTCTCCCAGCTTACTACAATGGCTTCAATGTAGACCAGACTCCAGTTCATTTAAAGATATGTTCAAAGGATTAATTTTGTTGTAAAGATCATTAGGACCTCAAACAGGGATATAATATGTAACTCTGCCAAACTTTGAGAAAGCTGTTACACAAACTAAATGTTTTTACTATTGTTAATTTTATTTTGTATTTTCCTTAAACTCTGACTACTGCCTGTTAATGATTTACAGAGGTACTACTTCAAGAACAACCAACCCAGATTATTTTAAGATAAATTAGCCACGACCTATAGGATAGACCTTAAAGTTAAAGCCCAATACCCTTACTTTATAACTGATGAGATTGGCTTGCTGAGTGTTTAAGATCAAGACTTAAAAACTAAAATTAAATTAAAGGGCCAAAAAAACCAGTATTTGGCTTTTGCCCTTTGAGTCAACCTGAATCCAAGGAATGAGGAAACTTTTCTGAAGCGCTCTACATCTCTGGGCTGCAGGACCTCCTGATCAGGGAGATTTCTAAGACCATTAGAGAATTAAAGAGCCAATCAAATGCCATACAATGAACAGGAAGTTCTAAGAGAGAGGGAACTGTCCCTCATGCTTTCCAGGGAAGCCACAACATGGTCAGCACCAGACCTCGACCTATCCTAACGCAGATGGCACTAGCAGAGCTAACAAGCTGCTCTCAAGTTCCTCAAGGATGCCTCCCAGGAGAACAAAAGTTGACTCTTCATAGGTAAGAACAAAAGTCAATTTGACTTGCTTCATCTTAAACACCTAGCAAAACCAAGAACACAGCCGTTCCTGGGCATTTAAAATAGTTTAAAGATAAACATCTGTGACATTAAAAACTAAATGCTATGTTTACATGCTTTGTCCTCTCCAGCCTTGTTATGGGGACTTAACTGTACAGTGAGGCTGAATTACCATGACTTGTTACCTCCTCCCTTTCTAGGGCAAAAAGGCTCTCCTTGGCCAACATTCACTGCCTCTGGGCTGGGGCAAGAGGACTTGATTATGCAGTAATTGCTACTTGAAAACTTAAACAAATTTCATTACAGGATAGACTAGCCTTGAACTCCCATCACGCTGGACTCCCACCACACTCAAAATTTCTTGGCAGCCCCCTTGTTTTTCTGCTAATCAGTAATCTCTCCCAAGCTACTGTCCCTACCCACAGGTGATGTTTCTACATTCAAGCAACATGACTGACAACCAGAGGCTCCCACACCCCTGTGTCTGCCTCCCTGCCTGACCAACACCTGAGCCATCTCCCCCTCTCAGTGCCCCCAAACCCGCACGAAGTAGCCAGACAGAATCTGCTGTCCTATATCATCAAAAAGGCTGGGATGTTAGGTCGGGTCAGGGTCCAAAATGTCCAATTAGTGGGACTGGTCAGCAGCTGCAAAGCGAAGCTGCAAGCCAGATGCTGACATCACCAGTAGACACGCCTCCTGTCAAACAGCAGGTTTTTCCTGACCTATCCAGGAAGGACTCTGGTCTTCTCTTCCTGCCCCCAAACCCTCCCCTTCCTGACCGGGCCCTTTCGAATTCTCTGTGCACAGGAGCCCCAGCGCCATTCCTCCTGGGCACACTCTGATCGACGGGAGGATTCGGCCTGAGAGCGTGTATTCCAATAAAGTCTTGCCGAGTGGCTTAATTCATCTCCTCCTGGTCGTCTAGTCTTTACAAAAATAATCCTAAAAGCTACCATTTCTGCAGGAATAATCTTTTCTGAGGGAGGCGGTACCAGGGATTAAATTCAGGGGCACTCAGCCACTGAGCTACATCCCCAACCCTATTTTGAATTTTACTTAGACACGGGGTCTCACTGAGTTGCTTAGTGCCTCGCTTTTGCCGAGGCTGGCTTTGAACTCACGATCCTCCTGCCTCAGCCTCCCAAGCTTCTGGGACACTGCCCCCAATTTGCAAGAATAATCTTGATCCCTAAAGAAGACTGGGAAAGAGTGGAGCTTTAAAACAAGTCATAACGGTAGCAAAAACCAGTTCTTGTAGTTCTTTCTGACTTTGGGAAAGTCATTTTACCTCTGCTTGTTTTCTCATTTAGAAAGATAAGAATATCAACCTTGCAAGGTCTCTAGAAGAACAAGAGAAAATATATCAAAACACCTCAGTATAGAGTCCACACTCAATATAGGAAGCTGTTACAACAATTGATACACTAGAATAAAAGTTCCCTGAGACTGGGAAACTTGTCTATTTTGTTTCCAGAAACTGAAACAGCTCCTGGCACATAGGAGTGAGTCAATAAATATTTGATGAATAAATGAATGCTCATTTCAAAAGGAAAAGTATTTATTTGGGAACTGGCCTCTTTAGAGTATACAGCTCAGCTTTGATATCATTTAATACAACATCTTAGATAAACACTGTTTTTTAGAATCAATTTCCTCAAAGAATGACAATGGTTATCTGCAGAGAAACACCTTGTGCAATCATAGAATGCCTCACCTCCAACATCCACCCACTTTGAGTGTCTACAACTTCTGGCATGTCAGGTGCTGAAGCTGTGATGAAGAGCTCACACTAATCCATCCCAAACATTTCCCATTCCATATATTATTTTCTGGTTTTGTTTCATTTAATAGCCAAAGATACATTTGTGCAAACTAAATGTTTTTGTGTGATTGAAGCATTTTGTAACTCTAAAAGAAATTTTTCCCTTTATGCCTTCTTTAGGTCATACATGTTTGCGCATGGAGAGCTTCCTTGATAAAGAGAAAACAATTTAGAATGTTTGAGAACATTTAAATAAGTGTCAAGCATTTTTCTCTGGAATGGTTATTATCCTGTCCACAAAATCAAGTTATCATAACAAGGAAAAGACAAAAACAGCTTAACTGTTTTCTAACTCTTTTCTCCCCTTCTGTATTCCTTGTTTTTCCATGTATCCTTTCTGCTGTCCATGACCATCTGGAGAACATAAACAACATTTTAGAACCCAGATGCCTAGCCACTGAGAATTTCCTAATTGAGTTGTGCTGCAGTCAGCTCCCCAGAACCACACCCCAGCCCGGGCATGCTCACAGCACCGCTGCAGAGCCTCCTGAAGATTCCCAGTCCCACAGGGAGGTGTGCTGTTTCCAAGTATCTCTTCTCCTTCCTTCCCATTTCTCATTGGCTGGCATGTTTCATTGATCTTGGAAAACACATGGCCAGCATCTGTCTGTAAATAACTATTTGTCATTGCGTAAAACATCTCTGAAATGTTCTGCATATAGAGATTTCTGCAAAACAAAACACAGGCTATGTCTTTCTGGTGGAACTGTTTCTCTGAGCCAATGGAGGAAGCAATAATGATGATCTTAGGAAGAAGGAGCTCTACTTCATGATCACATCAAAAGTAGAAATGTCCCTTTCAAATAAGCTTAAATGCTGAAATAATCATTTCCATTTTTATAGTGTGTATTCTTGTGATAGTTCACAAAAGGGATTCTTAAGTACTGTATCATTATATTCTCACCTTAACCCTCAGATCTGGGCATTATTATCCCATGTTAGTGTTCAAGAAACTGATGCCTGGCAGAATTAAAGTGAATAACTCTATAATTAAGATATTTTAAATCTAAGTTCATTTTTCAGTATTCTTAAAGCTACATAAGATTTATTTAATCATTTGGATTTTTTCATTTATTCCTTCAACAAACATTCTCTATTCTATCAATGATGTTAACAGAATGAAACTTTACAGTGAGGCTTTTGGGTGGTTGCAACCTAATCAGATGGATTCTCAGAGTACTTTATGTGTGACCACTTTTAAGGACAGAGATAAAGAGAATTAATAGTAATTACCTTGTTGAATGAGAATTTAGAAACAGAACTTTCCTACCCAGATCCAAGGAAATGTTTATTAGGGTGGATATACAATCTAGCATCATTCACAAATATTCTTTCCATTCATTTAGTAAGCACTCCGAAACACTTCACATGGGCGTGAGGCTGGTACTGTTTGCCCATACAAGAAGAATAATCATTTGGCCCCTGACGATGAAGAATCTGTTGGATGGAGTCTAGTGCAAATACAGAGATACAAAGATGTACATAAGGCAGATCCTACAATAAGGTGTTGGAGGCCAGATATGGAAGTGACTAATTGCCTGAGCAATGAAGAAATCTTCACAGACAGGATGACACCTGAATGGCCTCTTAATGAGTAATCAACTGTTTTGCATACTAAGGAAGGTGGAAGAGACCTTCAAGTATAGAAAAGAGAAGGTATAAAGGTTCAGGGACAGAGAGAAGTCTGACATTTAAGGCAGGAATAAGACAACTGACTAGAGCAAAGGTGTTGGGAAGATTCGGGTAGATAAGGCTTGCAAGATGGTGGAAGGCTGTGTCCCATGATGTGAAGTTTGCATGATTCTGGGCAAGAGAGTCAGAAGCGCATTGAAACACAGGCCGAAATGATCCAATGCATTGTCTCAGGAATATAATCTGGCTCCAGAATAAAGCAAAGGACAGGATAGCAGCGAGGAGGCAGGGGGAAATCTTAGTGAGGTGATTGGGAAAGAACTCCAATTAGAGAAAGGGCATTGGTAGTCATGGTTGAGTAAAGAAAGAAGGTATTGCTGATTCTCACTATTTTCTAAGATTTTTCTCTATAAATTCATTGTAAACACTAAATTGGCAAAAACCAAGACATTGCTTCTGGGGGACATATATGGTTTGGTTCCTGTGAATTGAATTTTCATCAATTGATCCATACATAGCCATATGCTATGTGTGTTTTTGTTTACAAACACCTTATGAGATGGATAAATGATACATAAGATGGTTCATTAACATTGAAAGGCCAGTAGCACTATAATGGCCTGGATGACGCTTATCTAATGCACATATTTTTCTGTAAGGCACACTCCCGCCTGTCTGTGCTTGGATTGCCAGACGTGGAGGCCATTTTATACAGCAAAATCATCAACAAAAACCACAAAAATTATGGTAGTAAATAGGTGGTAAAAAGGACAATATCATACACTATGAGAGCTGAAACAAGAAGGTGGCCTGTATCCCTGTTCTACCTCAGCTGAGAGCATCCACATCGAGTGACTCAACCTGGTTGCCACTTTGTGCATGTCCATGATTAATTGTGAAAATATTACCAGCATTGATTTAGAGATTCCAAATAAACCTCAGCAAGGAAGTCAATGTGCAAATATGAAAACGGCAGATAATGAAAACTGACAGTACTTTAAATCATTCAAGAGGATAAAAACAGTTGAGGATATACATAGAATAAAACCTGGAGGGTGGGAAGAAAGAAGAGCTGACAGATGAGCAGAAGCTGGCGAGAGATGCAGGACAGCAAAGTCTTGGAGGCCAAGGAAGGAGGAAGATAGAAGTGGAAGTGTCAAATAGTATCAAGTGCTCAAAATGTACAGTGAGACCAGATAATAGGGTTGGAATGTATCTGTTTTTCCACAGGTCACCTTAGCAGGGAGTGGTTTCTGTTGTGTGGACAGTGACCACAGAGGAAAAGGGGTCCCTCTATAGTACTGGTTATAGAAACAGTGATATGATATTATCCATCTTCGGAAACTTCCTTCCTGTGTAGAAAGTAGGCAGGTGTAGGAGTTATTCCCTTATTGAGCAAATATTAAGCAGGACTATGTGTCAAATATTTAAACACTGTGGACAGTAAGCCCAATTCTTGTCCATTGGAGTCCTTATTCTATTGGGGGAGTTATTCAATAGATAAACAAATAAATACGAATATAATGCTAAAAGTCAAAAGTTCTAGAAAGCCAAAGAAATCTAAAGGGAAAGATGTTGGTGGAAATTTCTGCTTTATGTAAAACGATCAGGGATGAAATTTGGGCTGAAGGGAGGTTTGGAAGTGCATGAACACATAGCTCGAGGAGGAGTGTCCTGGGCAAAGGGAACTGGGAAGACTGCCCTCCCACCAGAGGAGCTTGCTCAGTGTGTTCCCTAGAGCGCAAAGACACCACAGTAGCTGGGAAAAGTCAGCAAAGAGGAAGGCAATAGATGAACCAGTCAAGAGACCACAACCTTAGCAATCCAGGGTAGCACAGGATAAGAGCTACAGGAATTTAGAGATGAGAGGAATCACTGAGAGCTGGAGCTGATGTAGTTAGGAAGGCTTGAAAGGTCAAGTCAGATATAAGTCAAGATTTGAAAGAGAGAATTAAGCCATGTGCACAGGAGTAGGAGGGCAATTTGTGTGTGCTATGGTGGGGAAGGAGCGACTTATCACAAATCCAAAATGGAAAGTGGAAGTGTGCTTATCCATCCTCTCTGGCTGGCATAGAACATCAGCACAAGGATGACTGAGGAGGAAACTTTGGAGTTGGGACAATCTCCCTGTGGTGTACCTTAAAAGCCAAGCGAATGGACAGCCACAGAGGTTTCTGATAGTCTCGTGTGAGATCATAGGTTCTTTGGAAAGTTGAAGATGGCAGTCGCATGCATTTGGAATGAATGGAAGAGAAAAGAGAGGCAGGGAGACCAATGGAGAGATGATTGGAGTGGCCAAGATGAGGCATTGATAGGGTCCCTGGCAGACGTCCTTTCTGCTGGAGTGGGAGGGTAGACTCCAGCATCGTAAAAGCATAGTGGCCAAGTTTCAGAGATGTGGCCATGTGGAGGAACAACGGGAAGGACAATGGCACTATTGACGAAAACCAGAAAAACTTCAGGGAAGAAAAAGAGTTATGGAGCCAGTGAAGAGAGTGTTTAGGAATGTGAGAAAACAGTGGACATCAGACGAAGAGACCCTGCAGACTGCTGATGATACAGGATGGAAACGGAGGTTAGGAATCAGAAGCTGCTTTGGGGTAAAATCCTGCTGTGATTCACTGAGTAAGCCCCATCCAAAGCACAGTAACTGAAACTCCATCATACATGAGTGAAGAGAAAGCACATCGTGAGTTCTGATAGAGGAAATTAGGAGATAAATGACTAAACCTTGAGATGTGACGGGTGTCTGGTAGAAGGAAAAGGGGTGGGAAAGCAATTGAAAAAAGTCTAGAATTTTCATAAAATTATGCTAAGCTCATTTTAGAAAGAACCAAGTGGGCAGGAATTCTCAGTAGAAATTCCAGGCTTAAGAACACAGAGGGTACAACTGAGCAGGCAGGGAAAACACCATTCATTGTTACTTAGGTCCATGCAAGTACCACACAAACAGAGGTCACTCTGGGAAAAGAGGAGGCCCCACAGTTCTCTGGAACAGGGGAAGAAGAATTTCTTTTTTTTTAAAATTAATTTATTTAAATGCATTTCAAGTCATAGTACATATATAGAACTCAATGTTTCCATCTCTCTGGTTGCAAACCAGATAGAATCACACCATTTGTATCTTCATACATGCACCTAGGGTAGTGATGACCATCTCATTTAACCATCTTTACTACACCCCTTCCCTTTTCCCTCCCCCCGCTTCCCCCCTGCCTCATCCAGAGTTCCTCCATTTCTCCTATGTTCCCCATTCCCTTATGTATCAGCATCCACTAATCAGAGAGAACATTCAGCATCTGGTTTTTTGGGATTGGCTTACTTCACTTAGCATAGCAAAGAAGGTGAATTTCTTAAGGAAAGAGTCTCTAAGCAGCATCAGAATTGCAAGCATTCAGCTTGCTTCCCCTGTGGTTACAGGGAGAATTTTATATGGCTCCTACACAGCTTTATTTAGGACTGGAGAGAAGCCAACTGTCTATTGTTCAAGTTCACATTTTAGCTGATGATAGAAATTCACACATTCTGCACGAGGCCATCCTGAGGAGCAGTCCTCAGTGTGGGACTTTGGCAAAAAATACTACATTCTAGGACAAACATGCTTTCTAGAGAGGCAAAGATTTTCAAAACAAACAAACAAATCAGCCAGCCAGAAAAAAAGATCTTTGTTTTAAGTGCTTACCACAGGGAAGATATCTGTTGAAAAGTTTAAGTGTAGTGATAAGCATCATTTTCCCCATTAATTATTTTGCTAGATTAAAAGAGAAAAACTACCACACGGTCCTGGAATTTTCTTGTAATTGAAGTGGAAGACCCAGGTGACTCCCCACAAACCATAATTTCTTTCAAAATTCAGAATCTTGAGAAAAAGCAACTTCCAGTATTTATCAACATGTATTTTAAAAAATCTTGAGTGTAACGTGACTTTGGGAAAGAGAATGTAATAGCTATGTGAACTTTGACATGTAGTTAATCCCAGTTAGTTTTGTAAAATAAGAAGGGTGCCATGAACTCTGGGGTTGTGGTCATTTTCATAAGAAAACCACACCTAGCCATCTGATCTAAAGTAGAGAGTCAGCTATGTTATATTAACCATTCTCACTCAAGTGTTTGCTTACCATTTATCACTATCTAATCTATGTTTGCTGACTTACCTTTCTAATTTTTGTGTTACCTGAACAGACTATAAGCTCCAAGAGAACAATGAATTTGCTTTGTTTACTACATTACCCTACTACATGTAACAATGCTTGTCATGTAGTAAGTGCTCACTAAATATCCATTGAAAAATGAAAGTGGGTAGCTTATTAAATGCTAGTCTTCTTCTTTTCCCTCCACCCCAAACTCACAAGGCAATTATACATTTTATATGCCTAGAAATATGTCTAGTCTCTCAAATGGGTGTCCTTAGGTAACTGAAAGATGGACTGGGAATATATATGAAATATTGTTCTTAAAGTCAATATTGAAATTATCCTATTACATTATGTAGAGTCAGAACTGCTACAGCAATTTATTCTTCATTTATATAAGTATATTATATAATTATATTATATTTATATATGTGTGTATATATATATATAATTTATATTAAATGAGATAATCCACCCAGGATGATGTTGGCCCACGAATAGGTGCTTAAATACATTACTTTCCTTTTCTTTCTGTTGTATGTACTTCTGCTCAAACTATATTTGGGATTAGAAAACACAATGGTAAGAAAAGAGCTCAGAGGAATCTCACAAACTCTGATTCCCACAAAAATTAAATGACAAAAAGGAACCAGAACATTTCATTTGAATTTTTAGGTTTGCTGCCTGATTTCATTAAGCATGACCTGTTTTCTTTTAGTTCCTAGAAAATTGCTGTTGCCATAGTACTTTTAATGTGCTTTTAGTTCCTTCTAAGAAAAGCTCCACCCAATACTGCCATAGATTTTTGTAAGTAAGTCTTTGAGATGACAGCTCAAAGTGTATTGAATTCAAAATACTCTAATCTTTTCCCAAACTCTGCTTTGTGTGGAGGGGAAAAACACATCTTAATGGATTACCAACTCAATGTGTAAAATTTCTCAGCATTTAGTTCTGTGGAGATAGTTTTACTAAGACTCATTAGCTTTTTAAATATTATACTTGTCCTAATTTTCATGTAATACACTGAACTATGAGTCAGTTCAAGTAAGATTTAAAATAGGACTCCATTTTCTTTGCACATAACTACTCCTAATTGAATAGAACAAGTTTACACTGCCTTCGTCCAATTAAGACAAAAGTAGAAAGGATCATTAAAAATAAATCAAAATAATAAAATGCTATATTTGTAATTCCACCTTACATGGGGTTTAATTTTATTTTATTTCACTTTAAGATCAGACATAAAAGAAAAGTGGATTTAAAGAAACAGTTTCTTGGCTTAAGAAATGTTTTACAGATTCTTCTGGATAAATGTTTGACTTTATCTCCAAGAATGAGCCCTAAGCAGTGAGTTAAGAAGAGATGGGCTGTCTTCTGCTCCTTCTCTAAGGAGCAAGAATTGTTTCCTCATCTGTTAAAAGTCATAAAGACAATGACAAAATTTTCTCTACTGTCCATAGGATATAGAGTATATAAGGAGTTATCATTTAATTAGCCTCACTTTGAATTATAATTTTGATCTTCAATAATTCTTTGCAGTTTTTACTTTGGTTCATTTTATCAGTGAGAAATGTAGATTGAAATATTCAAACTGTTAGAATACTTCAGAGTATTCCCAAAGCATTGAATGTTTCTTTTAAACCAAGTTAACTCTGCTCTTATATTAAGAAATAATTAGAGACTGAGAGAGCTGAGAATTCACTTAATAATTAACTTTCATCAATAATTTTATGCTGGCTTAGAGTATCTACATTTCAACTTATTAAAATTATTTTTCAATTTCAATAAAACTCAATAAATATTTTTAATGATGGTTTCAAGCCTTTATGAACTTCATTTCTTCCAGCTCTGTGTATTAAGAAGGTTGGACTTTTTCAAATAGCTTAAACAATACTGAAAAGAACATCTTGCCCATGAGTGATTTTTGCATTTCCACATATTCCATAATAAGACAGGCTTGAATGGCAGTTTCAAAATCTCATGTTAAAACTTTATTTTCACTGCTTCTCTGTGGGACTAAATGCATTAGTGGCATACTAGAAATAGAACAATGAAGGCATGGGTTACAAATAGATTTCTCTAGTATAAAAATTATTCAGAGATGGAACAATTATATAAGAAATGTTTGTGACAGTCTTGTGCTTCACTCAGATACCCAGGGACATAATTAAGTCCATTTCCTTGTTAGTTCTAATCTCCTCTGAACTTCTGGAGATGACAAAATAAATCTTAATCCAAAAAATATTTTTAATTAATTTGTTTCTGAACAGAGTTGTTGACCAAAAATATATTGAAATTCTACAGTCTATGCTCAAGGCATTGACTACAGAGACACTAGTATACTTTTTACAAGCAGTTAAATGTGCATGCCCCTGCTTCATAGTTAATATTCAGGAAAAATCTGCTGATACTCATTCACAAAACCATTACACAAAGTCAAACCTATGTTTTGAGAAAGATCTGTCACCTAATACCTAATTGTTAGTAAGCATATGCTAGAATTTATATAAAGAATGATATAAGGAAGGTACCCCAAAAGATCCAGAGGCTACCAGAATATAGAAATACATTATCTATTCAAGAGATAAGCCTTTCAGGGTTTGGCTTTGCCATATCTCTGAAGGTATGTAATCATCAATATCATCAGTAATCATTCAAAAAATGAAATGGCAGAACTCATATTTCATTATCTTTTATTCCTAGACCCTCTTGTTTCTGTTGGAATTGCCATTTTCATTTCTAAACTGAAGATTTTTTTTCATGCAATAAAAGTAATAAACCCACATTGAAAATGCATAAAATAAAGACATCTATAAAGAAGAAAATAATGGATTACTCATAATCATACCGTGTGGCAATACCATTATAAACATTGTTTTATAATTACTTCTTGTCTTTTTTCTACTGATTTTTCTTTTACTATTCATATGTCAGCATATCTTCTGATTTCTTTCTTATCTATTCTTCACTTAATATTTGTAATCACACTGTATATATCATTTTGTGTGCTGCATTTTGCTCAGCATTACTGATTATTAAAAGCATTTTTATGTCATTAAAGCACTCTTCATTTTTAATTACTACATAAATATTCTATTGTGCAACTGTACCATAATTTGCTTCCTCTAATTCAGGATATTTAAGGAGATTTCATTTTTTGCTGCATAAGTAAAAGTATGGTAAACAGTATTGCTTCCAATTTTTTTTTCTTGTATTTGTAATTATTTCCCAATGATCAATTCCTATAAGACCACAATGTACAAATGTTTTAAGACTTCTCAAATAAGCTATAGTACCTACAACTTACATGATTAAATTTTAATGCAAATATTGATTATTAAATCTACAATAAAATTTAAAATATAAAACATCAATAGATGCGATTTATTAGTTTATGTGTTAAGGAATCCCAAGTTAAGCACTTTTATAGATAATTTCAAATCTGCTTTGAGTTCTCACCCCAATAAAATGCCTCATGAATGACAGCTTTCATTTTATCAATAGATTTACATACTCATGTTTGGACCAGGTTGATATAACACATCCAATACACACGTTCCTGAAAATATGAGAAAAAGAGCAAAATTTTGCTCATGTCATATCTTTAAACTGTTGTATTTTTATGAAGTTATTATTATCACTTTGAAAAAGAAATGCATTAGACATATTCAATATTAAGTCCATCATTTCATGGTCTTCTTAAGAAGCTTCTAGATTTCTTGTGTTTTTCCTCAAGCAGCAGCGACTTAAACACAAAGAACGGAGGGAGAGCGCACTTTTATGGGGATATGGGTAGCTAGGTAAACAGTAGCATTCAGCCACCCAAATTTTCTGCATATTGATACAAGTCCTAACACAATTTTGTGCCAATAAGCACATTTTGTTCATATAAGAAAAATAGATTCTTAAAATTCACCCTTCAAAGAAAGACCTTTTTAAACAAATATGGCATATTTTAGATGTGCTTATCTTCTCACACTATGAAAAGTTTAAGCTCATATTTATAAAATGTCATCCTTTTTCTTCCATAATCATCAGTATTGCACATTACTTAAGTGGATTCTGTATTTAAAACAGAATCCCAACTCTACCATTTACCTGCTGGGTGGCACAGGGCAAGTCATTTGTTCTGTGCCTGAGTTTTGCCATTGTTTTAGTCAGCTTTTTCACTGTTGTGACTAAAGGATCTGACCAGAACTTGTAGTGGAGGAAGAGTTTATTTGAAGAGTCACAGTTTCAGAGGATTTAGTCCATAGAAGGCAGGCTCCATTCCTCAGAGCTTGAGATAAGGCACAACATCATGGCAGAGAGTATGGCAGAGGGAAGCAGCTCACATCATGGTGATCAAGAAGCAGAGAGAGAAACTACACTCTCCAGATACAAATGCATACCCAAAGCCACACTACAATTTCCACCTCCTGCAGCCACATTCTATTACTTCAGATAATCCCATCAGGGATTAACTCACTGATTAGGCTAAAGCTATAACCCAATCGTTTCTCCTCCAACCTTCTTGTATTGTCTCATGTGAACTGCAGGAAGACACCTCACATCCAAATCATAACAGTCATCTTTAAAATAGCGATGATAAGGCTATCTACACCTTAGGATCGCTGTGAGATTTAAATGAGGTAATGCATGCAAGGTGCTTAGAACACTTTGTTTAACTGGCACACAGTGTTCGGTGTTAGCAATCAGCATCAATGCCACCAGGCATTATCAACTGCAGGATCACAGGAACATGACTCTTGTAATACACATAGAACACACATGCACAAAGATTAAGATATATGATAACATGGTAAAGAATATTCTAGGTGCTAAGAGAATGCTATAAGTAAAGAAAGTTACTAGACTCCCAGGCAGGAAGCAAGTACTGAAGGATAATTTTCTCTGAGTAGCTTTCCCACAGAAATTATGGGACTTATGCAGTCTTTGAAGAAGAGAGACAACCTACCACGAAAATGGAAGAACATTTTAAACAGTGGAAAGGTTGAGAGAAACCATTTATATACTCTAGGAACAATGAACAGGCCAGTTGTGCCATCACAAAAAAATGACTGGTCTTCAAAGGAATCAGGAAGTGAGAGGCCTTCAGAAGTAGACCACATAGGAATTTGCATATCTCTAAGAATCTGAGAGTAAAGACAAATGAAAGTAAAATGTTGAGGAGGTTGGTACATTCACTGATTTTCAAGGTGATTTAAGCCTGGGAGACACTAAAGAAAAAAATTAAATTAAAACTAGCCGTGAAGTTCTCGAAATATTCCCGAAAAACCAATTTGGGGATAATTCATTCCTTTAGAGATCTGATCATTCATACTCTTCTTCCCTGGAAATTCCTTTCTCTTTGTGAACTATAACTTGGGAAAAAAAATCCTTGCCTAGCTTAGTCAATTGAGTTTGGTTTTAAATCTTATGTCCTTTATAGAACTTTAAAACAGCACGAAACTCTACCAAACCTATTGCCCTTCTTCCACCAAAGGAGAATAAGTTAAGGATTTACTGTACATCATTTAAGAATTCAAGTATCTAACAAAATCTTATTTGTAGTTCCCTGGCTCTGAGCATAAATATAGCGAGTCTAGAATTTGTAGAAGTGGTTTTCAGGCCTCCAAAAATTGTATTATTATTATTTTTTTTAATAAACAGAGAGTTAACAATTTGGTTAGCAGATAACCCAGTGCTGAGATTGTGCAGCTTGATTATGAGTATTTAGGCATCCTTGAGAAATTTCAAAAAATGGCTCATGATATTAAAAACACAGGCAGTTGAGAGGTACTTCTAGGAGAGCTTACAGAACATTTGTCTTTGGACAACTTGAGAAGACAATTAGCAATCAATCATCTTTTCCTAACACAGAAGATTTGGTAGTTAGATGTAATCTTTTAAGACAACTCTGAAAATAAACACTGTCCAAGATAGCTAAATTTTTAAAAATCAGCATAATTGTGGACATGACAAAATTAATTAAAATATATAAAATATCCTCTCTGTGTTTTTACAGGCTTTTTAAAATGGAATTTTCTTTTTGTAAGTAACATGAAATATTTTTTCCCTGAAAAGTCTATTACCTTGAAAATATGAGATTGGCATAAAGAAGGTAGAGAGACATGTCTATTTTTCAAGCCAAAAAAGAATGCTTGTGGGTATAATTCACTCTGCAAATGTATGGGAAGACTATTTTTAAATCCTTCTGTTATTGTGATTGTGTGATATTATGAAACTTTGCTGTTGAATTACTATTGACCCTGGAAAGTCTCTCCAAGTCACTGAACCTCAGTTTCCTAATCTATAAAAGAAGGTAAAACAGCAGGAGAGTGATGAGGGCACATTCCATTAAATGCTTATAAGGCTTTTTGCAAAATATAAAATGTTGATAATCACTTCTCTAACAAGAGTTCACTCACTATAAAATTATGTGGCTTGCTCAGTTCTTTAGAAACCTCTCGGGCCAAGTGGCATTCTTTTACCTGAATGCATTGTGTGGCGAACAGCATCCTCCCTTCAACTGGCAGAGTCTGAAACCAAATGAGTGCTCAATTACTGTGACACTTCTCTTCCAAGGTGAGCCCATACTGGTTACGATAATAAGAGGCCCAAATAAGCTGAAATTCTCAGAGAATTTATTTACGTTTTAAAAACATGGAAGATTCTGTGAAGGGCTATGGATGCTAACCATTGATTAAGTCCAAAGAGCTATTTTGTTCTCTTCATTTTTCATTTTCCTTTCTTTCCCATCTTGCATTTTTAGTCATTTCCTGATGTCTCCTAGATTGTACGAGCTAACACCAAGCCCTAGCGTTTCCTCTTGATGAAACCCCTGTTAGTCCAACCTTGCTCTACATTTTCAGTCTGCCATTTGCTAACATATTACATGACCAGCTGAGCCACCAAGCTAGAATAAACAGAATGCACTTTAGCATACAGGGATATTTTGCAAGAGATATATTCTCAAGTCTTGGAAACTTAACTGTGTGTTACCATATTGTCTTCCTTATGCTCCTTCTGTTTCTTAATTTCACACATCACTCCTTTCTTTGAAGAAATTTTCCCCCAATGTGTTAAGAAACTGAGTCATGTCCTAAATTCTGTGGAAGAAACTCAGAAGGGTGGGAGGAGGTTTAGTTCGGCAAAAAGGAATCTTGTTTGCTCTCAATCAGTTAATTGACCTGGTCATTTCACATATGAGCTAATCAGGGGAAAAGGCTTTGAAAACTCCAGGACCCTGGAAATACCCATTCTTTCAGGACACTTTTTCTGTTGGGAGCCACAAACAGGTCATATGCCAGTCCTTTTGTATTCACCAGACTCATTTTAAGAGAAGTGGCTTTCCTGAAGTTCCAAAGTTGAAAGCATTTCAGCTGTAACAGGTCGCTCTCTGTCTTGAGCAAAAGTGAGGTCCTCATCTGCAGGGAGTTGACCCTTATGAACATTGTTTGAATGAAGGAACTGGGGCTGGTCCCCTAATTAGCTAAACACAAAATCAAAAGATATGTTTCTGGATGTTAAAATTCACTTGTTTATTTGAAATCAGTGATTTAGCTAACCTTGTGGCATGCTGGCCTTTCAGGCTAATATTTTCTCTCACTAAAACATTTTTTTTTTTAAGAATGGAGTCTCTCCCATCTCAGAAATAGAGAACTGAGCTATAACTAAAATCTGTTATTGAAGCTGGTAATTTGATTTCACCTTCACAATTTGATGTGTCTCAGCTATGTTCTGTGCTGTCCTGACATATGTTAATCAATGCATTTGTTACCACACAGCTTGACTATTGCATTTCTCTGGTGGCTGGCTTATCATCTATAATTATTTCAACTCCAATTAATTCTGAACTTTTTTGCAAGGTTATTTACTTGCTTTAAGCAATAAGACAACATGGCACCTCTTTGATTTCTAAGCATCTGGTCAACTACAAACTGAATTCAGTGCCCTCTTCTTTGCCTGAGCATTCTATTTCAGTGACCCTTCTCATTAGATCTCTGGCATTAGGGATCATTGACCTGTCTAATGGCAGAGGGCAGAGGATGCTTCTAGTGAGACAAATACTCTCATCATGACATTATGAAAGTTACAGAAGAAACACTAGAAGTAGCACTAAAATTGATAGGTTGAAACAATGAAAAACAGTTTTGGAGGTGTGTTCATCCATGAGCACAGAAAAAGAATCTGACAGTTTGGGTTTTGGACCCAGCACAGGGAAAGAAGTCTATTAATGTCCCAGGTGGTACTCAGGTGCTTTAATCTCATCAGGACAGTTGACTGAGGTAAAAACTGTTAGCCCTTCATAACAGGCAGGTAGAGAGAGACTGAGAGAGTAAATAAGGGCTTGCTCAAGGATATACTGTAGTTAAGTGGCATTTACAGACTGGAATTCAGGCTTTCTGACTACAGCACTACAGAAGAAGACAAAGCAGCATTTAAATGAAAGTTTAGAAGTTTCTATGTATGAAGAAGTGGGAATAGTGGTACACTTGGAGGTATAACATGCAAAGAACCAAAATCTTAAAGCCAGGATATTAATTGATAGAATAATATATAGGAATGGGTCTCTATGGATCTTTTTCTTTCTAGAGAAAAAGTCAGGTAGTAAATGTCTTCAGTTTTATAGCCTATGGTGTAAAAACAAGAACACAAAGAAATAAAGGTGTATAGCTTTATTTATGAAAACTATATTATGAAAACAAGAAGTGGCTCTAAGGCCATAGTTTGCAGATGCCCAGGTCTAGATCAGTGTTTCCAAAGTGATACCATCCTCTCGGAGTTGTTTGTAGTAAAGGGGGATTTTTTTTCTTAATTATCACATTTACAGGAATTCAAGAAGTGCATTTAGTAGATTTTGGCCCAGGATGCTAAGGATCCTGCAACGATCCTGGGGCAGACACATCTCTACTAGAATATTACACCTCAAGCGACTATAGCTTCTCCATTGAGAAACACTAGATCAGGTAAAGGTGAACAACATATAAAATCCTTAAAGGAATCAAAATCTTCATAGAAATCAGCAATAGGACAAGGAAAGAAGCAAGACTTTCTAGAAAAAGAACAGCCATTAAAATGAGATAATCTTCTCTGAATAGTTTTCCTACCAAATGTGAGTATCTTAAACAAGCTTCTTGATATCTCTGAACGGTGGCTTGTGTCAATAGATAGGGAATAATCATAACTTTCTCATCTAAATACTACAAAGACTTAGAGTACATGTGAAGTATCTATGCACGGGGTATGGACAGTGTAGGCCTATGCTCTCTAATACAAACACAGTGTGAACTTCATGTATACTTTTAAAATGTCTATTTAGCCACACTGAAAAAACGGAGGGTGAAAAGAAACAGAAAAAAATAATTTACATTGCACTTAAGCCAGTATATCCAAAACTCTATCATAACATGGTATCATTATTAAAAAATATGTGATATTTTTCATTCTTTTTTCCCTACATTTTCATAATCTAGTGTGCATTTTGAACTTACAGTGCAACTCAATTCAGATCAGCCACATTTTCAGTTCTTAATAGTAACATGTAGCTAGTAGAGATTGTATTGGATAGAGAAGGTATAAACTGTCTGTTAAGGTCACCCAACTCTTTATCTACATGGGAATCATCCTTGTCACCTTCTAAGCCTGCAGGTGGGGAGTTACACCTACCCATACAGAATGGGGTCTCCTCTTACTGGGGTTCAGTTATAAAGTACTTCCCAGATTGCACTGCCCAAATGTAACAGAATGCAAAGTTAAAATAACTATACTTTCTTCACATTCAAATACTCTGATGCCTAAGAAACAAAGAAAGCCAAGAGGCATATATTTGGTGAAGCCTCTTTACTTCTATATTGGGCCATTTTCTGGATAGCTATGCAATCAATTCTGATTACCCAGGAGTATCCTGTAACTTTAATATGCCAATTCCAAATAAGGAAATACTTTTAAGAAGTCTAGCAGAAGGGCACATCACAGTCACACAATTGGTGGAAAATGATTGAACAAGCCCTGTCGGTGGCCCATTGATGTTTATGATGAATGTGAGTTTAATCATCAGCATGCAATAAGAATTCAGCTCTTCTAATTTGCTTTTTTTCCCTATCAAAACAAATAAGTTCCTTCTCTGTTACTGTTTTGAATCTTGTCCATCAAAGAAATACATGAAAAAAATATACATGTGTGGAGGTGTTATGTATCAAAATGTCTATGTTATAAACTTATTGTCATTTAGTTCATGTGCCCCTGTGCTTCATTTGATATAGATAGTTCAAGAGCAAAGGATGGAAACCCATAAGTTATCCCTCCCTTTCTTTCTCTAATTATTTTGAGCTGAATTTGCTGAAAATGAATATGAATATATTTCTAGCTTTTAGGATTATGGAGGCGCCTACAGCCTGCAGTGACTTTCATTAAAGCAGATGCTCTGCCGGAGCGGCTTGACTCTGCAGGTTCCAACAGGCTGATTGAAGCCGGCACCACTTGGAGAGAGGCAGGGCTTTTAGGGAACATCAGCAGTTCAGTGGGAGAAAAGAAAAAAAAAAAAAGCCTGTGTTGTTTGATTCAGTTTCCCATACTAGTAAAATTCTGCCTCCTCCGAAGATTTTCCTTGTCTTTTTATTTGTTTGGTGGGTTAGTTGATTTTTAATAAAAGGCAGGACAAGGAAGGATAGTATTTGGATAGTATTTGCTTAGTTAGAAGGACTTCTCTCCAAAACCTTGCACCTACAGGTATAATGGTGTCGCGCTAATGGATACAATTGGATCACACTCCATCAATCTCTTAAGCCCACAACTATCTCTTGTCACACATCACACACACACACACACACATCATGTAACACCCAACTACCATTAGTTAAGAAATATGAGAAACAAGCATTTTTCTAAACAATGTACTTTGGGGCAGTTCCCAGAATTATTGATCTGGTTAAAGGCAAGAGAGGCTAATGAATTTCAGCCCATATGGCCTGCTAATGAGGGTCTTACAGAGGCTGGGACACCTATTGATTAACCTGTTTAATATCTTAAAACCAGTGCTTCAACATGGTTAGTGCCTGCCCCACTTCCTACCCCCAGAGAATAATGCCATTGTTTGTTTTGCACATTGCAGGAGGAAGTGTCTGCTGATTCCTTAGATGACAAAGGTTCAGCGAGGGCTCTCTCTTCCTCTCTAGCAATGAAAAAGCTGCCCTCCAGATGATAGGTCCTTCCTGCTTCCTGCAGGTAACTGTCAGTCAGACGGGGTGTGAGGTATGATAATTCCATCTGCGCCATTCGGATTGTCAGCTGCGTTGTTCTGCTCAGTGTGCTGTGGATTGTGAAAAACAACCAGGACGGATGATTTTAAGTAATTGCTCTGACAGAGACTGATTACTACAGTAACAACAGTCAGTTATAGTTAAGGAGTAGCCTTGGCATATGGTTTACATTTGATGTGGGGAAGAGAGTGGGGGAGAGAAAGGGAAAAGCTTTATAATTTTACAGATTGCTTTATGTTTTCTAATGACTGAGTTTTCTTTTCCTTCACTTGATTTGGAAAATATCACCAACAGAAGCCTGAAAAAAAAATCTAAATATTGTTACAGATAAAGGAATTCAAAGAACATATTTAACTGCTATTAAGATAAACCATAAAATGGTTAGGATTTATAAGATCCATAATTATTCATTGCCACAGCACTTATTGTTCTGTGTATTGGGGTTTGTTTTCAACTTAGTGCATTTGGTGATCACCTTTATGAAACACCAGTTATTCACTGCATAAAACTATTGCATCCATTTTGAAAGATGAATCGTGAACATTCCAGAGCTTCCACCTAGTCTGACATTTCACTCACTAA
The DNA here is from genome assembly GCA_004024805.1 of Geosciurus inauris. Lineage (NCBI taxonomy): Eukaryota > Metazoa > Chordata > Mammalia > Rodentia > Sciuridae > Geosciurus > Geosciurus inauris. The sequence continues at coordinate 112,369 of PVHX01001431.1, forward strand.
AAATACCTTAACAAATGATTGAATTTATATATTTTTAATAAAACACTGTATGTCTAATATTGAGCATAATAATATAGAGATTGTCATAGTTTAATAAGAGAATATATTCATCACAAACATTTCACAGGCAAAACAAATTGCCTTAAACTTCAAAAGAAAGACTTATTTAGATTTGTAGCAACATGCAAATAATAGATTTCATTCAAGTTGGGTTTTAAATTTTTTTACTATTCTTACTTTTAATTTTTTTTTATAATACCTAAGAAGTGGCCCATGAGATTATATGCAGGGCAATGAACTAGAAAGCACCTTCAAGAATAATTGAAATGATAGTGATTTTTTAAAATAAACGGTAATAGGCTCAATAAAATAATTCAATACCAGATAAATAGGAAAGTCTTAGGAATAAAAATTAGGGTAATAATTTAACACTGTGAAAAGTAAGTATGATAAAGTACATCTGAAGGACATTAATTACTTAAACGTGCGTGAGCTATTGTTGGGCACATAATGGCTGATCCATTTGCCAGCATAGTCGTGCTGCTCCCACTATTTTAACTCATTACTTTGTAAACCTCTTCCATGATACCTTGAGAATAAAAGGTGCTATTTTAAACCTACTCCTATTTAATATTAATTAATGTTGAGCAAAATAATTTTCACCAATTTCTACTTAAACAAAGGAAAGTGCTGGGCTAACTAATATTTTCTAATATGTTGGCAGCAGCTAAGAGGCCTAGAATTTCCAGGAGGGTTAGGAATATCACTTTAATTTCCAAATGAGTAAATGAGAAGGGCTGTGAGTGAGCCACTTGTAAACATCAGGCTTCAGAAGTTATTTCCATGCAGTCATATGTCTGAGTCTAGGGGAGTTGAGAAAAATAGAGAGCTTTTTCTTTAGTGATTTGGGTCATGACCTACAGATGAAGAAATGCAAGTCACATTGCCAGTTGACTTTCTGGCTAGTGCAAACCGTCCATACTAAATAAAATTCTCCGCTGGGAAAACTGGCAATTATTCAGGAACACTATGGCAATAGGTTCTAAATAGCACAGTTGCTTAGGACTTTTAGTTTCTAAAAATCCCTGTTCTCAAATATGCTTGTCATCTACCAAATATATCTATGCTTCAAGCAAATAATTTAACTCAAATTAAGTGTCTGCCTTTACAATTCTTTGAAACTTTCTTAGCTGTGATATAATACTGAGATTTTTTTAATCCAATGGAAATTCACTTAACAAATTACAAAGTATACATACTCTTACTAAGGATAAACTAGCTAAATCCAAATCTTGATATTTTATCCTGGACATTAAGCTTTAGTTAATATGAGAAGAGGTGGAAGAACAATTCAGTGGAGTCCTGCAAAGTTCTGGATGCACAGAACCATTAGAAATAATATAGCATTGTTGTTTAAAGCCACTAGATTTTGGTATGGATCATACTCTAATAGATAGTAAAAGCAGTGTTACATAATATACAATGATTTAAATTCTTAACTATATTCTGTGTATTCTGTATATTTTTATGTTTGTTCAGGATTCTCAAATAAAATTAAAATATTGAACTTTGGGTTACCAAAGTCTTCAAACAAATGCTCTATATTTAATTGGTTTGCTTGTCAAATATGTAGCCACTCACTCAGGTGGCTTTAGTTGCCAATGGGATGAGCTGAACATCTAGGAGAGCTTCACCCACATCACCCACATGCCTGACATTTCAATGCTTCTCTATATAGCATCTATTTCTCTCTGTCTTTCTTCTCTTCTCTTCTCTTCATGTCATCTTTATTCATTCAGTAGTCTTGCTATGAATTTCTTCATAGCAAGGTGGCTGGATTCCTCAGGAAGATTTCAGTCCCTTTAAAGGTTAGACCCAAAACTGGCACGGTGCTACTTCTTTGTTTTCTGTTGCTCAAAGCAAGCCTAAAGACAATCCCTAAGGCAACAGAAGAGGAAATAGAGTCTACTTTTGATGAGAAAAGTGGCCTATGCATATAGAGAGAGGAGGAATTGAGGGCAGCCATCTTTAGAAACTATTCAACACTTTCTAAGAAATGATTTGTTTACTTGCCCAAGGTAAAAACAATTTTAGCCAGATAAGAAAAAGTCATTGACTTCCTCAATTTCATTGAGTTATCATCATGGAGAATAGTGAACTACAAAAGCATTTACTTAACATAGTAAAATTTTGGCCCACTTATAAGCTATTATGAGTTGATCTGTATTCCTTGATAAATCTTTTGTTCCCAGTGTTACAAGAAGCTTATACTTTTAAAGTGTAAGGTAAAATTTATCACTGAACATGATTTCTAACAATGTTTCCTAAGAAAGCTAATAGAATGAAAAGCGATGACACTGATGTTCTGAAAAATAGTTTAGTTTTGGTCCCTGGAAAGAATATTCTGTGCTTCTAAGTAGCTAAAGAGCTAGTACTAACAATCACTTTCTTTTGGCCTTTTGCAAGATCAACATCCAAAGAAACTTTATCATGTTATGAAATGTATTTGTTTCTAAGACTGCATTGCATGGGTTGATAAGGCCAGAATCCATTCATTTTATAACAACATATTTGTCCTCTACTCTGCTCTCATTACTCAAATATGCAAGGTTTAAAGTTATTCTGCTTTTAGATTTTTCCTGTGGTGTCTCCGAGACTTTTCTACAGGTTAGGTTCAAATGATTTCTAAATATGTTAGTGAATAAATCATTGGGTTTCAGGTGAACCTCCTAAACAAATTGTTACTTCCCCAAGAGAAGGTAGCTTTGTAACAGAGCATTTCTTTGCCATCAGATGACATGTGTTTAAAATCCCACTTCTACCAGTTTTAAGGTATATGACCTTTAACAAGATTCTTAATAGTAAGTCATAGTACATTCATTTCTATAAAGGGAATAAGCTCATCTACTATATAGAATTGTTGAAAGGATGGAATAGACAGTGTCTATGAATTTCTTAGCTCAGTCCTAGGACACAACACTCAAGTGAATGGCAGTTTTTCATGCTAAACTTTCAAGTATAGAATTTCAAACAAAGGCTCTATTTTTAATTGGTTTGCTTGTCAAAGATGTAGATATAAAATGATTGCTTTAACATTCTTTTTTTTTTTTTAATTTTTTTTAGTTGTAGATGGACACAATGTCTTTATTTTATTTGCTTTGTATGTGGTGCTGAGGATCGAACCCAGGGCTCCACACATGCAAGGCAAGCGCTCTACCGCTGAGCCACAATCCCAGCCCTGCTTTAACATTCTTAAGCCTCAATAAGATAAAAGTTTTGATTAATTTTCTTTTTCATGAGAAGCCGTGTGTTTATGGGTCACTAGTTTCCAAAATGCTTCTAGAAAAGGGAATATTATGATCAAATGTATTTAGGAAACATTACATACTATTAACTCCCTTGCATAAAGTCATAATCCATATTAATAGCTTTGAAATATTGTGAATAAAATTTTCAATATCTTTTATTTAATGTAGCATTTTGCAAACTTAATAAAATCTAAATGTATGATAGTCCAATTGATTCATGAGACACACACACACACCAACCTACTATGGAATTCCACACACATTGAGGCCTTGTTTTTGTTTTTGTTTACTTAGGAGTGCTGGGGATTGAACCCAGGGCCTTGTGCATGGAGGCACACACTCTACCAGCTGAGCTAAATCCCCAGTCCTGAGGCCATTTTGTTGTTGCTTTTTTTTTTTTTTTTAGTTTAGTTTTGTTTCTGTTTCATGGAGGAGACAGCTATTTTAAATATAAATGTTTCTCCCCAAAACTCAACCTTACACTGAATAACCAAAAACCTAATATGTTTTAAAAGGTTCATCACAGTTCAGGGCCTCTATGAAGATGGCCAGTTTCTGTATCCTGGCCATTGTATAAGGTTGCTTCCTCTTAGACAAAAAGGCCCAGACTAGTGTGCTTTCATAGTCAATCATTTTTTGTTTTTGTTTTTGTTTTTTTTTTTTTTGTCTTTTATGGTTAGCTCAGCCTTATTAGTATGTCTGCTTCATGACCTCTCTCCTCAACTACTTTCCCGCGTCACTGAATTTAATGAAAGCGGTAAGATTTCCAGGCGAAGCAGACAGCCAATTTGTTCAATCAATAAGGCTAAGTTTATATCCTAAATAAATTCTATAAACTCTGGTTGCCTAAATTCTTACAATAAAATGCTGTGTTTTAAGATGAGCGTTTTATCTGAATTCCATCTCCATTTTTACAGCACTCATTCATTAAGTTATGACTTCAAAAGCACAAATCCTTCCTATTCTGACGTCACCGCCCATAGTAGGTGCTCTGTAGAACTGGATAATGATCATTAGCTGAATGGATGTAGATAAATAAGAAGAAAAGAGAAAATGAGGAGGGGACAAAATGAAGGAAAGGATGAAAGAGAAGAGAGAAGACTAAAGAGAAGAAGAGAGAAAGGACAAACTTACAAGTTCATGGGTGTTCTGAAGGAATTTTAAGAACTCAACACAAAATTAGTAAAATATCCTTCTAAAGTTAAGAACCAAGTAACAAACCTATGATTAAAAAGTGATGTGAATGAAGGCATGGTTTACAGAATGAAAATTTCTGAGCAAATAGAATATTTTCATGTTTGCTTCCTTCTCTCATTCAAAATATACTGTTAGTATGGTCAATGACATAGTGCCTTTTTTTATATGTTGCTTAAATGAATAACTTCATTATTTCTATATTATAAAATATATTGTTTTATCCCAAAAAGCTCTTGCAAAGTTACAAAAAACAAACAAACAAAAAGGAAATACCTTGGTGAACAAACATTACATATTCCCTATGCTCAGGCATCCTGTGAAGATCCATTATCTTCATATCATTATCATCCGTGTTTTTGTGGACAGAGCGATGCTATTACAGGGAGAGTCCTTTAACAGTAAGTCGCAAAAATTGCGACATTTTGCTCCCAAGAGCAAACAAACTTTTCTTTCAGTATGACAGAAGACATCAGTTTTAAGGAAATATTTGGATGAAACATTTCATCCAAGGAATCAATTTAGCTATATAAAAATAGCTACCCACAAATGCATGCCCCAATTGATGCTTCTTGGAGACATTTGTCTAAAACAGGTTAAGTCAGAATAAGTCAATGAGGGAGCATGTAAATTTGAATGACAAATATAGACTACACATCTCATTTTGTTGAGATTTTGCTATAACAATAACATTTTTTAAATTATTGTACTCACCACTTTTACAGAAAAAGATATATTCACAAATTTCACACATTAATATTGCAAGATTTTCTGGAAATAAATCAAAATCAACATTAAAATATTGTTTTTTCAGAGCATAAAAGGGAACAGCATAAGAGGAAAAGATTTTTCCCTCCTTTGAATTTTTTAAAATTAATTTTCCAGAGATGGAAGCATTGTCTTTCTAAGAGAATAGTATGTTTCCTAATACTTTTAAAACACTATAATTTAGCTAAAACAAAAAAGCAAAGGGAAATTATTGAGAACTTCTCCATGGCTCGTAGGGGTGGTGGTGTGGGGGAAGGGGGCAACAGAAAAATCACATAGAGAATACTGGTTATGAGTTAAGTCCTCTTAACTGATTTATTTTACCATTTTTTGTTCAAGTAACCTATTTAAAAACGCATCCATGCATAGAGTGCCCCTATTATTAATAGTAAATGTACATTTCAACCTGTCAAGTTTTTCTAGCCCCACTTTCGCAAGGTTTTTTTTTTTTTTAAGGGAAAAAAATTTAAAAAGCAAAGGCATTTCCTAGGGCACATGCTGCCAGACACCCAGCATTTATCTTATCTCAGTTGATGACTTTCCTTTTATCCTGAAATGATTTGACAATGACTCTATGATTTCCTGTACAAATTACCCTTTGAAAGTGGCAGTGGCGCTTGGCAGCGATCTTCACTTAATTACTGAGTGGATTATTAGCATACGGCTCCCCCCCCCCTTCATTTCTTTATATCTTCTAGATTGCGTTGACAGTTCCCTTTCATTGCCTGCTTTAACTCACTGAATACTAAACATTATGCAGATTGCAGCTGAGAAGTACCCGGGCTACTCCAAACCCCTAGTCTGCACCAAAACCTTTTTGATGGAGAGTAATTTACAGATCAGAAATCAATAGTGTGTCTGGGAAGTGCATTTGTGGGTTTTCTTAATTTAGATCGGGGTGGGGTCCATGGGAACACTCGTGTTCAAAAGTGAATATTCCTCCAAAATCTTCCTGAAAAACAATTAGTTTTGTTCTTTCCTTTAATATCCTCTGCCTTTAAATAGACGAAGATCTTGAGACTCTGTTTTCTTTTTACTCCTTACGCTGCTACCCAACTTGATGGGAGAGTGTTAAATAATCCCTGTTTCAAAGATAAGTCTCACTCTTCATCCCTCTCTGAAGCCAGGAGGTGAGAAGCCGACCTCTTGGGTTGGAGTGTTATTGTTTGCCAGAACAAGACAAATAAATGCGAATGATAAATTGCAAGGATCTCTTCGGCAGGCTCAGAAGGAACCTTCTCTTCTGTCTTGGCTCCTATCTTTTGGCACAAATTTGCACATATGTCGGGCATTCTCTATCCAGATCTTTATCCTCCCCGCCCCCCCCGCAACCGCATTCAAAGGCATCTTCCATGTTTCCCAGGCTATAGTAGGAACATGAACCCCTTCCCACTTCAGCCTTATGGTATAGTTTAGTTATTTTTTTCCTCTTCTTGGGAGGAGAATACAATACATGAGTGATTTCAGGACTTGGAGGAAGTGACACCAAAGCAATAGGAGTCGGCGAGGGGGGGGGGAACAGCTGGGTGCTGACGGTGTCATCTCCATTCCAGGACTATCAACCACCAGCTTTATTCTTCTAGTGTTACATCTGCTATGAAATTTGGGTCTTCCAGGTGGCAGCCCAACATGCTGTCCAGTGCTATCAGGCCATTTAAATGCTTTGAGCTAATGCTGCATATCCATTTTCTAAACAAGTTAGCAGATACCATATGCAGCAATTAAAGTTTTATTGAGTGGTGCCTGCTTACCATACTGAATTTGGATTGGCTACCATCTGTCTCAAAGCCTGTGGTACCATTCCTGTTGCTTGAGAGAGCATTTGTAAGGATAGAAGATTTTTCTCAACTTCTGAAGAAGCTGCTCAGATTATTTTTTTACAGTCAAGCCCACAAAAGTGGAATTTGTACAAATGAAAAATGTCAGAAAATTAGAAGTTAGCATCAAATATGTGTTTTTGAGTGTCATAGGCCATGAAACCAAGAACATAGTCTTGGAACTTCTGCCCTGGCTATTATTAACATATAGGTCCTACTGAATATGCTATTTTTCAGAGATGCTTTCTATGGGCAACCCAACAAATCAAAAGTAGAGCTAAGCAAAGGACATGGGAATTGTTTTGCATCTGTAAGAATTAATGCAATCTTTCTTGTTTTCGAAGAAAAATCACCTGGAACCACATGGGAAAATGAAAATATAAATTTACATTTTACTTACTATACTGGTAAGTCTCTAGGGAGACAAAGCTATTTAGGATCAATCAGCTGAACAAAAGGTTTTGAAAAAAGCATTTATTATAATTTTAGTAATGCCTAAATACTAGAGCTATGATGGTTCACAAATACACTATTAATGTTTGATATTTTCTTAGGTATGTTTATCTTTGTACATTTGACCTTCATGAATGCTGAGATGGAAAGAATTTAAACTGAAAGTCAGAACCTTTTCAAAGAACAACTGCCTGAGCACTATTGTGGTCTGACAGAGTAAGGACTGGAGAACAAATCTGTTGTCAAATTTTTGGTTGTATAGATCTTGAATATAGTGGTATTTTTCATGAATACTTTTCCCTATTAGATATAGATGTATTATAAACATTATAAACATTGATTCTTTTTCTTTTAATCCTAACTTAGATATTCCCAATCTAAGGCTTTGAATCTTGAAAAGATCTGGCAAGTAAGAAGAAAATTATCTATAGTTTCTCTACAGGTTTCATTACACCATGTGGGGTTTTTGTTCATTGGAGGTTCCTTACTATTCAGGTCCTGATGAGCAATGTTAAATTTCATGAATGACAAGTCCATAGTACTTCCTGTCAGCTTAAGGAAATGTGATATGCCTGAACAAAAACACTATGAGCCAGAAGACCTGTACCAGCCTCAACACTGCTACTCACCAGGTAGGAAAATCATCAGTTTATGAGTCTTTTTTCCTGTTTTCCAAGATGGAGTTCAAAATCCGTGTCAACTCTTTTGAGTTATTGTGAAATTAAACATAGTCTAATGAGGTCTCTGTAAATAATCAATGAATTATGAAATGAAAAGTAGTTTCCAAGTTCAACCAAACATTAAGTATCATGTCTTTTATAGAATCTTTAAATAACAAGAATCTTTCATCCTTCCTCTGAACCATAATAGTATTTGTACTGTCTTAAAACATTCTTCTTTATTTTTAATAATCCAAGAGAAGATTTCCACAACCCCCAAACCTCTGCTGCTCAAAAAGTGTGTTCTATAGAATGGAATCAGTAGTATCATATGGAAATTGTCCAGACATCCAGAATTTCAAGTCCTTTCCAGACCTGCTAAATCAGAATCTACTTTAACAAGACCACTGGGTAACTTAGGGACATTAAAATTTGAGATTCCCTTCTCTAAATAGTAATTCTGATTCTCAGGAAATTCCTCATTCTAAGATATTTAATATATGAAGATCTTGTAGTACTTAAAAGGTTACTAATACAACTCCTCTATCATTTTAAGAATAAAAGAGAGCAACTTCAGTGTGGGATCCATACAAATGGTGAATTGCCTAAGATTAGATATATTATTCTGTTATTTGTTTGTTCAGCCATTGCTGAATGCCTACTGTCAATCATACACTGTCACAGGCATAGAGAATTCCATTCAGAAGGAGACATAGTGCCCAGTCACAGAAACTTGCAGGCTAGTGGGAGGTAAATGAATTTTCTCACTCCTGTTGGGTGTTCCTTCAGTCATCCCAGAGTAATCTTTTTAAGGGATGTATTCTCCTGCCTAACAATTAATCTTGCCTTTGTCTCTTACATGTCTTTCAGACTCATACATTGATTTATCTTCACTGCTTCTGACATTAGAAGATCTCTGCTTAATGAATTTTGTGAAATCAAGTGGCATTCTTTGGTTACACATATATAAGAGAAAAATGGCTCATTGGCCATCATTTGTGGATGCTGCAGCTGATAACTTTTGTAGTGTACCCTGTTAACTTATTCTCCAACCCATGCTTATTCCAACTTAGAATTAATATTATACCATAAAATAATGATACCTAACATAAATGGAGGGCTCACCATATGCAGGCACATTCTTAAGTATGTTACATGTATTATCTCACTTAATCTTCAACTATTTTGTGAGGCAAACATCAATCCCTTTTTATGGATGAGTTGAGGCACTGAAAAGTAAAGTAACTCACCCTATTTAAGAGAGTGATAGAGATGCATTCAAACACTAGGCACTTTGACTTTTAAAGCTTAGCATTGTATATAAAATCTGAAGGAGATGCTTGGAACTTTTGGAATGATTTCCGATAGTATAGATTTTCTCTAGTTACATAACTCTCAAAGAGAGTTCTAGACACATTAGTCCAAAGAAGTTCTTTGAAAAGATTTAAACAAACTGATGACAATCTTAAGCTTAATAAAAGAATTTTCATTTTCTTGACTGAAAGGTCAGTAGAAGCAGAGAGGAACTGCAATTTCAATTATTTATTGACTGCATAATGTTCTTCCTTTATGAACAGTCATTATCTAATTTTTAAAACTATAAATATCTCATAATCATTTTCTTTATTGCACAACATTGGATGAATGCCCACACTGCTCCCTTGCATTTTCACTGTAAAGCTTTCCTAGGGTATGTTCTTCTCACCTTTCCTGTTATGGATTCTCATCATTGGGTCATTTGTCTTTAAGTGGCCTAAAAGTGTATTTAGATTTCAAGAGCTGTTTAGACTCTTATGAGGAGACTTGGCCACCCAAGTCAAAAGGGTGACTCTAATCTCAAGTCTAAGAGTTTCCGGCAATCACCTCCTTGCTATTACAGCCTTGTTTTTACAATTGTACTTGATTGTTGCTTGGACAGATGCCAAGTCTACAGAAGAGTGAGTGATCTGATGGTAGTGAGCTTCAGATTAAAGGACTGTCTTCCTTATGCTGTCCAAATGGAGCAACATACTAGTCACTTGATTTATGCTCTAGTTTCTAAAGAACACAAGCATAGACTTGAGTTCTTTGCTTTGGCTCCCTCTTACTCCATTTCTCTTATTACTAATATCCCACGAGAATCAAAGCATAGAAGTTGCATCAAATAACTGAGTCTAATGCACAGCAGAATCTTATAATGCTGAAGATATTGATGGGAAATAAGATCTAAGGAGCATCTACATCTTCAATTGCCTTATTCTCTATAAACTGAAGCAATCAAATGCTGCATTCTGTATTAACAAATTATCCCCAAGATTGGAACCAGCAAAGGCTATGTTTAGCACTTATCCATTTAAAAGACACTGAAATATTGCTCACTCTGAAAAATTCCCTTGTAAACCTTGACCAGTTCTAAGAGGATTATGTGGTTAACTATCAAAAAATCTCCTTATGACATAGCTGCACCAAGGAATGGTCTCATGGTGTATGCTACAAGTTTATGTTGTATTTTGAGGATATGGCACCTTTATTCAATGAACTGAAGCTATCAATCTACAACCAGTAGTATCTCTCCCCCTTGGCCTCTGATTCCAGGGTTTATCACTGATTGCAGCTTTGCCCTTGTCTCCACAAATAGCTTTGTTCAGATCTCTGTTGCCAGCTTGATCTATGGCTACACATATCTATCAATAGTCAATTGTTGTGCTTCATTGCTTTGGATTTTTCTTTGCAGTTTCTGATCACCCTCTATGCAATTTCATTGTCCTTCAACAATCAGTAGTATTTAAAGCAAAGGGCTCTAAAAACACCCCAAACAACTCAATATCAAAATCCTTCCACAATGTGCATTGACTAAACTATATAATCAGTACTAAAATATGTAATCTTAGTCTAACATTAGAGCTTCTCCAGGATCTGGCAACCACTCCCTTTTCCAGTTGTGGTTCAAATTTCTTCCTACCTACCATTCTCTTCTTCAATCAATCTGAATTACTTACTCCCTCTAGGTAATAATAAAATAAAAATGTGTGAAACCTGAGCCTAGCAAGAGAAATTAGTGGATCATTCACACTAGCCAGCAAGGTTGAGAAGTAAGCTGTGCCTGTTGTCTGAGAACCTGTGGTTAGAGCAAGTCCCAGAGACTGATGAGTGCACACTCTGAAGTGCCCCTACCTGAATCCCTTCAGATGACACCAGCTGACAAACCTGTCCATCTTCCAGTCCGTGAGCCTCAATGCTTCCATCCACATCCTGGAGGGATGGGATACTAGTAGAAACTTCTAAAAGTAGGTCTGGCCCCCTTTGCACACTTGCCACATTCCTTCCAGTTTTATCTCCTTAATTTTCTTCCAAGAATCTCTTAAATGCCTTCATATAAATCCTCTCCATATGATAATAGAGATCACACTTTTCCCAGAATGCTTCATATCATACTTCACTTAGAATAGGCGTAAGTTTGAGCCATAGAATTGGATTTGTTTTCTTGGATATTCAAATTCCATCCTTCTGTGCTACTCTTACCCTCCCCTGATTTGTTTTTTCTAAGCCTTATTTGAAAATGAGTAAGTCTCCAACCTAACCTTTCTCCACTGTTTCCCCTGTCCCATTAACCCCAGTGAGGTCATGACACTGCTGGCAATAGAAGAATGTATTCCTCAAATTCAACGTGTCCACTATGGAAATGTTTATTTACCCAATCCTGCTGCATCATGATCAATACAATTATTTCTACTGCTCAAAATTGGAATCTTATATCCTTTTTATGAATTATATCTAATTTCTACCCATTCTCCTTCTCAACAATCTCTTGAATTTGAATTTCTCACCGCATCTACATAGCCACTATTAGCTCACCAGATACACATGAAATTTCTCTTTTAGAATATTTTGAAAGTCTTCTAACTTGCCTTCCTGATTTTATTCTCATATCTATCTTTTACCTCCATTATCCACTGGATCTCTCAGAACTTCTATTATATTCAAGAATAATCCCCACCTAAAATGTACATCCAATGATGGATGAAAAGAAAGTCCTGTAAGAGCTACACTCCACCAACATCCTAGCCTCATCCTGGACTGTCCCAGGTGCTGCAGAACTTAAGGGAGCTGGCCAAATTCTCCCATCTCCACACCTTCTCCTTATTCTACTGCCTCTGCCTGGAATGTTCTCCCCACTGGTCCTCCTGATGACTCCAGCTCATCCTTCTAGATCAGGTTCAAATTTCATCTCCTTTTTGAAATATCCCCTGATCATTTCTGATAATATTATACATTTCCCTGTTTTATATATACTTAGTCTTTTTGTAGATCTCTGGTTTCCATTAACAAGATAAATGAAGTGATTCAAATATAAGCCTGTCAGACTTCCTTACCAGTGGCATTTCTAAAAGAATACAAAGTTTGAGGTTTAGCAATAGGATAGGTTTTCCTTGGCTAATATTTAAGACCCAGTGAACTGCAGGCTGTCTACTTTCATCTGAATTAAGTCTTTGTCAGATATCTGCTCAGGTTTCAAGGTGACCTACCTGAGAAAGATACATTGCTTAGAAAAAAATTGGTGTTCCTCCAAAAACAATACAGTGTCATTCCACAGAGAATTTTAAATATTTTTCTGCTTTTCCTCTTTTGAGTTTGGGATTCTACTTCAGTCAATAATTCCAGTAATACTTACTGTATTAAAATGATTGAGTACCTTCATATGGACCAGGTACTAGATAAATTCTGTAATCATTAAGACAACCCTACTAGGTGAGCATTATTTGAACTAATTTTCATATAAAAAAACTAGTAATAAATTCTCCCCCCTAGTAAAGAGCAAATAGAAAATGATGAATAATCAATAATGTAATTTCAAAGCCTTTGCTCCTAACCACACTGATATGCTACTTCACTAAATCAACAATTAACTCTTAGCTCTATTGCTATTTATCTTCCTAGGTAAATGTCTCTTCTTACTTTTTCTTGATGAAGTGAGACCCAGTGACATCCCAAGAACTCCTTGTAAATTATATTACCCCAATTTTAGGGCACATACACATATAAGACACTTGAGATATTTCTATAAAAGCCAGGTAGTAATATTTGGAGTTTTGTAGACATTTGAACCATCTCACTATTCTGTAGCATCTAACTCAATTTGAGCTTAAGGTCATCTTGTCACCTTATTGTTTACTGATTATATTGGGGGAAAAACTCTATAATATAATCACCAGTTTTATTTGATCTGTCAGCATAAGAAAATTGAGTACTTTAATGGCATTCCCTCTTTTTCTTAACATTTTACTATAGAGAGAGATCCAAGATGGTGGATTACAGGAAGGCTGCTTTTCTTGTTCTTAAACTCAGTATTCGAACAGTAGAAGTACTGTTCCTCAGTAAGCGGGGTGAAAGAGGTATTCACTGAAATATTGCAGAAAATAAGTCTCTTAGAGACTTTGAAACTCAGGTGCATTGAACCAAGAATTGTTGGAGGCCCTGTATGAATTATGGGTTTGCTTCAGCCACCCCAAAGCAGGGGGTTGCTTTTCTGGGAACTCCCAGGTGAAATTCCCCAGTTCAAGAATGTCCAGATCACGCTGTCACCCTGCCTTAGCTTACAGCCCTAGGTTCAAACACAGCTGCCTGGAAGCAGAGGAGGCGGGCCTAACCTGCTAATATCTAAACGCGTTGTTTCTTCTGCCATCTTCTTCCTGTTTCCTCAGGAAGTCCTTTACAATGAATCCCATTGGTGTTCTCAACCATTTAAATAAAGCCTGTGGACTCCATTTTGGGGGGTTAGACCCAGTGTCCATTAGAGCTGGTCCCTATCAGATCCCGCCTTTCACTTATTTTCGTGTCTTATTTCTTATTTCTCATACCTTTAATATTTCTAATATGACTCACTACCCTAGCTTGGGGAAACAGTAAATGTCACACAGGTCCTGACAAGGAATAAGAAAGTGTCCCTTGGAGTCAAGCTGGTTGTGGCAGTGACAGTGGCGCTAGTTCACTGCAGAAGAGAGAGATAATACAAACAGAGAGAGAAACACAGTCTATAGATCAGAAAAGAAAATGAACATAGCTGATCCAGAAGCTGCACAGTAAACTGGTGTTTAAATAACTATTCTGTGTTTCTTAACTGGCAAGCAGAGAGCAAAGTACCTCAAGGAGGCCATGCTGTGGCTTGCTGCTGTGTGAGCTTAGAAGATTACAGTAAATATTGCCACTGTCCCAGCAAGCACCTACCATGTGGCCCAAGATGAACCTAGTGGAATGTGAGAGAAATAGGCACATAGAATCCCCAGGGAGATTCAAGACAGAAACAAGAAAGGGCGGACAACTCACTTTCCCTTTGAGATGGCAGCTCATGTGACCAGTCGAAGAAGGTGGGGAAGCTAAATAGGCAGGAAAGATTACCCATACGAAGTAAGACTGGGAAAGCCATAATCATGAGAAGCAGAGTGTGGGGACCTGGCTCCCCTGTCCTACAAGTGGAATTCTTGAGAGGATTCTGAAATTCGAACTCCCGGGCTCTGCCTGACACTTGGGGTGTGTTGATCTAATCTCTCCAAAGCAGATACCACCCAACACCCAACAGTCTCTAAGACAAGGTCAGACCTAAGACCCAGCTGATGGAACTCCCCTCTTGGAACCCTGCAGCAGCCCCTGCTCTGTGCATAAAAAAAAACCAAAAAAAACCAATCAACTGTACTTCCCACTCCATCCTACCTTATACTGGTGAGAAGGGAGGCTGACAGCTATGTCAACCAGCTTCAGAATTAGACCGCTCCAGCTGCCAGCTCAGTGAGCAACACAAAAATAGGAAGGGGTAACAATACCCCACCCTCACATGCACTGTCTTGCTTTCCCTCTCTCTCATTCTCTTTCTCTAGGTACATAGCCCAAAAAGAAACATAAAGCAGGACAATTAGGCATAGGCAATGACCAGCCTTCCTTGTCAACTGTTATTACCACTTTGTTGAAGAAAAGTCTTTCATTTTTCATTAAAAATCTTTTCCTAGCTGGGCGTGGTGGCTCAAGCTTGTAATCCCAGCACTTAGGGAGGCTGGGATAGGAGAATCGCGAGTTCAAAGCCAGCCTCAGCAATGGCGTGGCGCTAAGCAACTCAGTGAGACCCTATCTCTACATAAAACACAAAATAGGGCTGGGGATGTGGCTCAGTGGTCGAGTGCCCCTGAGTTCAATCCCCAGGAACCAAAAAAAAAAAACTTTTCCTTTTCTTTCTTTCTTTCTTTCTTTCTTTCTTTCTTTCTTTCTTTCTTTCTTTCTTTCATGTGTGTGTGTATGTATGTGTGCGCACACTCTTGCTGTTGTGCTGATTGGTTTGTGGAGAATATATATATATACACACATATATATATTTGTTTATTTTGTTCCAATCATTAACATTTGTTTGATAGTAATTTCCCTTATCTTTTGTGAATTAGGGTTTTTTATTTTGTTTTATTTATGTCTCTTATTTTTCTTTTTCTTTTCCCACTAACAGCTGAATTCTCTTGTTCCCTCTCCCTTTACTTTGTTTTTTTCTTTTTTTCTACTTTTTCTCCTCCTACTTTACAGGCATTACTTGTCTCATCTCTTCTGCTTTCTCTCAGTTCACATTTTGAACATTATAAGCTTTCTTTTACTTTTCCATCATATTTCTTTCCACTTAATTAACTGTTTTCAACATCTTTTAGAATTATTTCACTTATATAACTCCTGCTCCCAACATTCATTCTGTCACAGTAATTGCTTCTGTTAATAGCATAGTTGACACCTGCTGTTTACCTTAGTGCCAAACCTACTATAGGACTATTTCTTGGTTTTTGATATTGGCAATTGCTGACCTCATCATTCCTGTTTTTGAGGTAATTAGATGTTATAGTAGACACTGAGTATTTATTTTAATGCTATATATTGTTTGCTTTGGTTCTTGCTATTGTTTATTTCTACTTTTTATGTGTGGGGCTGGGAATCTATAGGGACACTACAACTTCACAGAGTAGAGACTGCTACTGAACTAAACCCAGCCAAGAGACAAATCACCTTGCTCCATATACAAATTAACCACACTCAAACTTCATATCTTAATACAAAGAATAGAAGAAACAAAAACTCCAAACTAATGACCAGGCCTCAGGTAGGACTACCTGGTGGAGGGGCTCAGGTTCCCCTCATGGACATCCACTCCCATAGCAAAAACAAATATAAAGGTTGTGGATAACACACTTACAAGGAGTTTAAATCTAAATCACAGTAGGACATGGAAAAAGGAGACTGTGCCCTAAAAAGGCCCACACTTAAATGTGGAAGAGAAATTTATCCTAACAGATGTGCAAAACTCGAAACAGGAATACAAGAAATATGATAAAACACAGTAATAAATACCTCCTAAAGTTCACAATTCATCAGCAATTGATTCAAAAGATATTGAGATAGATGAAATATCAGATAAAGAACTCAAAGAATTCCAAGAAAACAAAAACAAGTGAATAAATTAAGGAAGTCAGTACAGGATATAAATGAGAAATTCAATAAGGAGATACAGATATTGAAAAAGAAACAAATTTTGGAAATGAAAGACACAACATATCAAATTAAAAGTTCAGTTGAAAGTCTAATAGAGTAGACATGCTGAAGACAACATCAGAACTGGAAGACAAAATGCCTAGCCTCGAACATACTTACAGTATTAAATAAAAGAAAATAAGCAACCATGATCAGAATATACAAGAACTCTGGGGCAATATTAAAAAACCAAATTTAAGAATGATTGGAATTTAAGAGGGTTGAGAGAGGAAGGTTAATGGCACGGATAATCCCTTCAAGGAAATAATATCAAAAAAGTTTTCAAACCTTGAGAATGAAATGGACATTCACATATAGGAGGAAAACAGAACCCCAAATACACAAATCAAAAAAAGGACCTCTCCATGGCACATTAAAATTAAAATGTCTAACATACAGAACAAGGATAGAATTTTAAAGCCTCAAGAGAAAAACATCATGGTACATTTATAGGCATGCCAATAAGAATTATTTCTGTTTTCTTAGTACAAACTCTAAAATTCAAGAGGGTTTGGAATGATGTGTTCCAAGTCATAGAAGAAAAAAACTGTCAACCAAGTTTGTTACATCCAGCAAAACTATCCTTTAGAATTGAAGAAGACATGAAAAACTTCTACGATAGACAGAAATAAAAAAAAATTCATGACTATTAAGCTGACACTACATAAAATACTTAAAAAAAAATACTTCACATGAAACTCCAGAGTTCCCAAATTGACAAATCTCACTTGAAGAAAAGTTAAGCAAATGAGAAATAGGACCCAATGAAACTTTAGAAACAAATCAAAGTGGCAGGAATTAATAAACATCTCTTTGTGATAACATTGAGTATAAATGGACTCAACTTTCCATTTAAAAAGACATAGGCTGAAAGAGTGGATTAAAAACAATACCCAATCATATGTTGTTTGCAAGATGTTGCTTTCAAGAGACTCATTTTACAGGCAAAGACAGCCATAAATTGAAAGTAAAAAAAGTGGAAATTGATATACCATGTAAATAGAGCCTGAAAACAAGCAAGAGTAGCAACTCTCATATCCCAAAAATCAGACTTCAAGCCAAAGTAATTCAGAAAAAATAAAAAAGGTCAGTTAATACTGACAAATTAAATAATCCAATGAGAAGATATAATGATATTAAGTATGTCCCAAACATTGGGGCACCCAATTGACTACATTACACATTAAAGATTCAGGTAGACCCTAGTACAAGAATACTGGGCAATTTCAACACACCTCTATCACTAATGGATTAGTCATCCAGACATTAACTCAGTAAAGACTCTTTAGACTTAATGCATATATCTATACATTTACATAAATAAAATAGACTTAATACATATATTGGATAGAATATCTCATCCAACCACAGCTGAATACTCTTTCTTCTCAGCCTCTCATTAAACCCCCAAAATAGACTATATTTTAGGTCACCAAGAAACTCTTAGCAAACTAAAAAATAAATATAATTCCAGCCGGGCGCGGTGGCTCAAGCCTGTAATCCCAGCACTCAGGGAGGCTGAGACAGGAGAATCGCGAGTTCAAAGCCAGCCTCAGCAATGGCGAGGTGCTAAGCAACTCAGTGAAACCCTGTCTCTACATAAAACACAAAATAGGGCTGGGGATGTGGCTCAGTGGTCGAGTGCCCCTGAGTTCAATCCCCAGTACCAAAATAAATAAATAAATAAATATAATTCCTTGCATCATATCTATAATAATGGAATGAAATTAAAAATTATAAATAAATTTAAAAAATAAACTAATAATTACATGCAGATTAAACATTACATTTTTGAACAATGAGTGTGTGATAGAAGAAATCAGGGAAGAAACTAAGAAATTCTTAGAATCAAACAAGAGTAGTAATAAAATATACCAAAACCTCTGGAACACTATGAAGGTAACTCTAATAGGAAAGTGTACAGCTATGAGTGCCTACAGAAGAAAATTCAAAAGGTTCCTAATAAACAACATAATAATGCATCTCAAGGTCCTTGGGAAAAAAGAATGAACCAAGTCTAAAACCAGTAGAAGGAAGGAAATAACTAAGATCAGAGCCAAAGTTTATGAAACAGAATTTTTAAAAAATACAAAGGATCAATAAAATGAAGAGGTGTTTCTTTGAAAACATAACAAGATTTACAAGTCCTTAGCCAAACTAACTAAAAGAAAAACAGAGATGACCCAAATTACTAAAATAGAGATAAAAAAGGAGAAATCACCACAGACATCATAGAAATTTAGGGGATCATTGGGGACTATTTTGAAAACTTATACTCAAATAAATTGCAAAACCTAGAAGAAATGAATACATTTCTAGGCACATATGACCTGCCAAAATTGAATCAAGAAGACATAAAAAATCTAAATAGACCAATATTAGCAATGAGATAGAAGCATTAATATAAAGTCTTCCAATAAAGAAAAAGCCCAGTACCAGATGGATTCTCAGCTGAATTCTACCAGACCTTTAAAGAACTGGTGCCAATACTCCTCAAATTATTACATAAATAGAAAGGGATGAAACACTTTCAAATTCATTCTATGAAACCAGTTTCACCCTCACACCAAAACCAAATAAGGGCATCTCAAGAACAGATATTAGTTATAGACCAATATCCCTAAGGGAATTATATGATAAAAATCCTTAATAAAATATTAGCAAATCATATTCAATAACATATTAACAAAATTACACATCATTTCCATGTCAGTTTTACCCTAGAGAGTCAAGTATAGTTTAGCGTATGCAAATCAATGAATGTAATTCACCATGTAAACAGAATTGAGGACAAAAATCTCATAGTCACCTCAATCGATGCAGAAAAAGCCTTTGACCAAAAGCAATAACCACTCATGGTAAAAAATACTCAAGAAACTAAGGATAGAAGGAACTTACCCATCATCATAAAGGCTATATATGAAAAACCCAAAGCCAACATCACAGTGAATGCGGAAAAACAAAGTATATATTTTAAAATCTGAAGCAAGATAAGTATGTCCAATCTCACCATTCTTATTCAATGTAGTACTAGAAATTCTAGCCAATGCAATTAAGCAAGAGAAGAAAATAAAAGAAATAAAAGTAAAAAGGAAGAAATTAAAATATCACCATTTGCATATATGATCTTATCCTTAGAAGAGTCAAAAACATTCCACCAAAAGACTGCTTGACTAATAAACAAATTAACCAAAGTAGCAGGTTACAAAATCAACATATAAAAGTCAATAGCTTTCCTATAAACCAACAATGAATCTTCTAAGAAATCAGAAAAACAATTTCATTCACAATGGCCTCAATAAACAAAACAAACAAACAAACAAAATGCCTAGGCATAAATCTAACCAAGGAAGTGAGCATCCTCTACAATGAAACTATAGAACACTGAAGAAGATACAAGAAAAGAGAAGGATCTACATACTCAAGAATAGACAGCATTAATATTGGTAAAATGGCCATACAACCAAAAGCAATATGCAGATTCAATGCATTTCCCCTCAAAATACCAAGGACATTCTTCACACTAGAAAAAAATATTTTTTAAATTCATTTGGAAGAATAAAGGATCCAGAATAGTCAAAGCAATTGTAAGCCAAAAATGCAACATTGCAGGCATCACAATATCTGACTTCAAATTATACTATGGAGCTACAGTAACAAAAAGTGAATGATAGTGGTATAAAAACAGACACATAGAGCAATAGTACCAAATAGAAGACACAGAATCAAACCCACACAGATACGGCCATATGATCTTTGACAGAGGTGCCAAAAACATACACTGGAGAAAAGACAGACTTTTTAACAAATAGTGCTGAGAAAAAATCAATATGTAGAAGAATGAGACTAGATCCTTATCTTTTACCATGCACAAAACTCTACTTAAAATAGAACAAAGACATAGAAATTGGACCAGAAACTATGCAATTCATAGAAGAAAACATAGGGTCAACACTCCAACATATGGAGTCAGGCAATAACTTTCTCAATAGAAATCCCAAAGCTCAGAAAATAATGCCACGAGTTAAAAAATTATATCAAATTAAAAAGGTTTTTCACAGCAAAGGAAACAGAATATGAAAATAGAACATACAGAATAGGAGAAAATCTTTGCTAACTACTGTTCTAATAAAGAACTATCAGTACTTGACACCAAAACTTGACATCAAAAAAACAAATAACCCAATTAATAAATGTGCAAAGGAAGAAATACTAATGGCCAACAAACATATGAAAGATGTTCAAGAACATTAGCATCCATCAAAAATACAAATAATAATAAATTCTGGTGAGGATATGGAGAAAAAGGAGCACTTTTACTGGGACTGTATATTAGTACAACTACTACAGAAAACAGTATGGAGTTTCCTCAAAAGACTAGAAATGGAACCACCATACAATTCAGCTGTACAATTCCTTGGAATTTATACTAAAGAATTAAAATCATACTATAGTGATACACGGGCACCCATCTTTATAAAAATAATTAACTCATTTCATCTAAAATTGTCCATTTTGGCGCCCTTTGTATTATGTTGAAGCAAATCTCACATATATTATTTCATTCATATATATTTCCAAATATATTATTTAATCTCTTAAAATACTATTATCCACACCTAAAACATCAACAGTAATTTTTTTATTGATGTTCAATATGCAGTCAGTGTTCCAACTTCATCAGAGGTTGCCTCATAAATATGTGTATTTTTATTTAGGAGTTGCTTTGTTCTAACTGGCAGGTAGTTAGGGTCCACCATTTTCATTCACTTGGTTCCTAAGTCTCTCCTAACCTATATTTAACTCTCTTTTATTTCTCCTCGATATTTATTTTTTAAAAAGATCTTTGCCTTTTGTCCTCTAAGATTCCCCTCATTTTAGAATTTGCAGGGCTGGGGCTGTAGCTCAGTGGTGGAGCGCTTGCCTAGCATGCGTGAGTAACCGGGTTCGATCCTCAGCACCACATAAGAATAAATAAATAAAATAAAGATATGGCATCCATCTACAGCTAAAAATATATATATTTAAAAAAAAGAATTTGCAGGTTTCATCTGCATAGTGTCACTTAATATGCTGCTCTTTTCTTCATACTTCCTGTAAACTGGCAAGTAAGTCTAGGGACTCCATCTGATCTTTTGATGTTTCTTCCAGGGGTGGGAACACTTTGTTTCATATTTCATAAAAGGAGAAGGTTTTTTTGTAGTTTTTATTCTTATTTATATCTTGAGTTATCCCCTCTTGGCCCAGTGGGAAACCTCTCAAGGCTCAAGATCCCCTGTCACATAGTCCCAGTTGTCCCTGAAAGTTTCCTGTTTTCGGTTCCAAGATATATCAGGCTCATCTTACAACTGTCAGTGTCCAGAATCAGCTATTTGTTCAAGAAGGCTATTTTAAAGGGAAAAGTCATATTTATAGACCACAGTGTGGGGGTCATGAGTGCTCATTGTTTTTAGGCTAGAAATTATTTCTAGATCTTTTTAGATTCAAAAGTTAAAAGAATCTTGGTTTAAATTTGTTAATTGCTTCATTGGTTTTTATATCACATATAATAGAAGAATGCTATTTATTTGCCTTTCTTATTTTTTTTACTTATATCTTAAAAATCATCTACTAACAATTTGTAAGGATATTCTTTATTTTTAAATAGATGCATAGTAATCTATTGTCTGAGTAAACCATGATTTATTTAACTGGTCCCAATTATTATAGACATTTAAGTCATTTCCACTGCTATTATAAATGCTATAATCAATAGTCATATATAGGTATCATATATATCTAGTATATACGTACATATACATAATATATATGTCATATATAATATATATGTATACATATATGTATACAAATATACATATATAAGTATTTTCTCCTGTATCTTTGGAATATATTTCCAGAAGTAGGATATCAGGCTGGGGTATATGATAAATGCATATTGGAGTTTTGAAATGTTGTCAAATTTCCATCAATAATATATGAGTGGGCCTTATACTCCACAGCCTCACCAGCAGGTTATGTTAGTTTTTGGATTATTTCCTAATTGGCAAGTTAGAGATAGTATCTCAGTGATGTGTTAATTTGCATTTTTCTTATAATGAGGAAGGTTGAACATCTTTTCATGATTCAGGATTATTCATACGTCTGTGAACTGTGAGTTTCTAATTCCGGCCCTTTCTCCATAAAGTTTCAGTTTTTTTCTTCTCTTCAGAAGATCTTATTACATTAGCACAATTAATCTTCTGAGAGTAAAGTGAGTTTCGTATTTTTTTCTCCATAAATTGCTTAGCTTTTATTCTTATGAGATATAAAAGTTTTGCTTTACTGATTGAGTTTATATAATAATATGTATCAATCTTTTTCCTTATTGCATTTGGATTTTGAATCATTGTTAGAAAATTTTACCACACTATCAGGTTACAGAAGAAACTCTCGTGTTTCCTTTCAGTATTTATATAAATTGTTTATATTTGCATCTCTTAACACATATAGAATTTAGCATAATGCATGATATGAGAATTAGATCTATTTTTATTTCCTTATATGGCTACTAGTTATTGTAAGATCAATTAATAAAATTTCAACTTTTCCTGACTAATTAGAAGTTGTGCTTTATACTGACATTCCATATGTAATGTTGCAAATATTTCTGAATTTTACTATGTGTTATATTAGTCTTTATGCATGAGACAACATTCTGTTTTAATTATAGAAGCTTCAAAATATATTTTAAAATTAGAGTCAGTTCCCCTTCATTACTCCTATTTTCCAGGGTTTGCCTAGATGTTCTTTCCTTTCATGCTATTTGAAATAAATTTAATAATCCAATTGTCTGGACCCATAATAAAACATGATGGAGTTTTTGAAATTATACTCAATTCATAAATTAACCAGGAAAGAACAGACATTTTTATTGATGTTGAGACTTTAAATCCCAAACCTTGGATATTCTTTTCTGTTCTTTCAAATCTACTTTTATGCTTTATAATTTTCCTTATGTAGGTTTTATACATTACTTGTTATATATTCTATTTTGTCATTATCAGATAGAGACAGATAGATAGACTGAGAGATATTTAAAATGTTGAGGAATGTAATGGCATTTTCACTGTCAGTATAAGTTCATAAGCCCCAGGGCCTTTTACTTTCTGTGTTACAGTGTTCTTTTTTAGAGAGCATGTTAAACAACCATAAATGCAATCCTTGCAGAAAGCACACTGGTCAGCAACACAGTGACAAATATAGAAAATTTTTGAAGTTTAATGCTTTCTCTAGCTCTTCTCAGAAGTGTCAAGATTTTTATTAGTAATAGGATGAGAAACAACATAATCTGTATGTACTTTTTCATTGTTCCTGTTTTTTCATTTATTCAAATTATCATTCATTACATTTTAGTAACCCTAAATATTCTGAATGTATTTGTAAAAAGAAATAACTTGGAATTTGAATAACTTAAGATTGTCAACTCTGACTAAATTTATTATGACTTGACTGTTTTTTCACCATATAAATAAAATTTTATTTGGAGAATGTGATAATTTCCTCATGATGTTTTTTGTTTTTGTTTTTCACTCCATACTAAACTCCTGTGCCTCCTCTCCTGATATTAGTGGCTCAAAACAATTTGCAGAGGGGATACCTAGAAGCAGTCCAGTGAAAACAACCTAGAGAGCTATAGTTCTCCATTTAAAATGGGATATTTAAGTTTAATTATCCTTTGACTGATCCTCCAGGTTCCCCATTCATTCATCAGTACCACAGATAGATACTTTTCTTCTCCTTAAGGATTTATTTCCAAAGTTATCTTTTTCATTTTAAAATAGATTGATACCATGTCATGGTAGACTTTTCTCATTGTTCCCTATTCTTTTTTTTAATTTTTATTTTTTTAAATTTTTATTTAATTTTATTATTATTAATTTTTATTTAATTTTTATCTATTTTTGTAGATGAACACAATATCTTTATTTATTTTATGTGGTGTTGAGAACCCAGTGCCTCACACATGCAAGGCAAGCACTCAACTGCTGAGCCACAACCCCAGCCCCACCCCTAATTCTTAATCATCCTAGCAGCCACATTCCTACCATAGCCTCAATGTAGGTAGAGTGAACTTTCTCACCCCTTGACTTTGCATTTACTCATGTGACTTCCCGCAGTTTGTATCATGTGGCAAGAAATGACAAAATACTGTTTCTGCCTAAAGTTGGAATTTAAAAAGCTTCTCGTTTTCCCTTTTGCCATTTTGCAGCCATGAGAAGTAATGTTCATGGTCACGTCATTGCCTCAGGACTACGCCCTGGCTAACACTTGGTACGAAGAGAATGAGGAGCACAAAGGGGACATTCCAGCTACCCTGGATTGTAGTAAGGAAATGAGCTGCCTTAACTGTCCCAGTGTAAGCAGAGTCCCATACACAAACCCAAAGAACATTGAGAGGACTCTGGTTGACCCACAGATTAACAAGGTTATAAAATGATTTTTAAGTTACTGAATTTTGGAGTTGTTTCACAGGAGTAAATGATTGACTCAGAACCACTCAAATTCCCAAACTAGGTCCTGACTTCAAGTTTTGGTTTTCTTTTTCTCTTTTACTCTCCAAACCTTATCAATCATTAAATGTTTATTTGACCACTATAAAGTTTTTTTTGGTATCCTCTTCCTTTCCATTTTCTCTACCTCTACTAATTCACACTGTATCATCACTCATTTGAAGTATTATAATAACTTTCAAACTAGCCTTCAATTTCCTTCCCTTCCAATCCATCTTTCTTACTGACATGAAAATGGTGTTTTGTTTGCTTTGTTCTCTAAATTATACATCTGACCATATTTAGTCTTTGCTTGGAAAATTTAGATTAATATCTGAAAAATCACAGCCATTTTTTCCTCATCTTTCTCATAAGGGCTTATAGCCACAAGTTTTCCTACTGAGCCTAAAAATGGTCTTAATATGACTGTTTCCAGGAGCTACTGCCATCAGTACTAATTGTCTCTTTCCTACACTAGAGGTAGATGATTCATCATCTGAACTTACTCCTACCATCAAAGGTAGACAATGACCCCAAAATTATTTATCCTGCCTTAACTTCTATGATTCTTTCCATGTCCCATTAATCTCATTGGTTGGCTACACCGTGCTAACTTCCCTTTCCCCAAACAAGCTATTGCTCTCCATGGTAATGCTCATGATGTTTCCTTTCTCAGACACAATGTTTAGTTCTGCTCACATCAAAGTGGAGCTAAAATATTTCACCATCTATGAAGATTGCTTTAACATGTCCTTCTACTTCTATCCCAAGGCTCCACTCCCCTGGATTTCAGTAGAATTTGAGTCTCTTTTTACATCAGCAACATTGAACTTGTACCTTAGTATCTCCCCTGCTAAAGTCTTTCCTTAAAAAATAGAGACCTTGTGCTATTAACCAGGCCTCCCACTGTACCTAGCATTTAAATCACCCAGGATAGGTTGACAGATAAACCTTTAAGAGATACTTGAAAGTTGGATGCAATGTCTGAGCTGTGCATGGTGGCTCACACCTGTAATCCCAGCAGCTGAGGGGGCTGAGGCAAGAGGATCACAAGTTCAAGGCCAGCCTCAACAACTTAATGAGGCCCTAAGCAATTTAGTGAGACTCTATCACTAAATAAAATATAAAGAGCTGGAGATGTGGCTCATGGTTAAGTGCCCCTGGGTTAGATTTCTAGTACAAAAAAAAAAAGGTGTATGCAATGTCTTCCTTTTAACTATGATTGAAAAGAGGATTTTAGTGTATTTTTTTATTAAAAATTCTTTTCACTTCAAAATTATTTAGAAATTGGAGACTTGATGAAGCTCCAGAGATACTATCACAGAGTAGTATAATTTGTAAAATTAAATGAGTTTTCAAGGTAGATTTTGCACATGCTAATTAATACCATTTATGGAATGCCTGATTTAATGAGAGACTTTTACACATGAAAGTGTTTGAACAAATTAGAGTAACAGAAAATTGATACCAAAAATGTGAATGCAATTATCATTTGACCATGCTTATCCAAAAGCCATAAGTATTCAACAGTTTATTTATGCAACAGAATAAAGAAAATAATTTTCAGCTTTTGAATCAATAAAATCACTTCTAGCAAATATAGGCACGGCAATAACAAATTAAATTTATGAAAGAAAAGAAGTAGGTGTATCATTTAGTAGGTTAAATAGAACATATAATAAACTCACTACTTAATAGACACATGACTCTATAGATGCTATTTATACCAGAAATATCAGTAAAGTTTAGAAACAGCAAAATGTATCACCTGCTCAGTTAATACAATCCATGTTTCTAAAGACTTGGTTATCATTCTCAACAAGTCTCACATTCTCCATCTCACTGCCCAACCCTGACAAAATGACCCTACTCCTTAGTTCAAGGACTCAGGGGCCTGCTTTTCATCTCAATTGGCAAATTCAAAGATAAAGTGGTTTCTTTTTTTTTTTTTTAGTTGTAGATGGACATGATATCTTTATTTTATTTATTCATTTTTTAATGTGGTGCTGAGGATCGAACCCAGTGCCTCACACATGCAAGACAGGCGCTGTACCCCTGAGCCACAATCCCAGCCCCAAAGTGGTTTCTTTAAGAGGATTTGTCAATAAAACTTAAAGTCCTGAGTCCACTGGGAGCTTGAGAGTTCAGATGATAAGGGCTGAACCAAAGGAATGAGAGAGTCTGGCCTACATTTCTAATCACAATTGCTCCTGGGAAGGTGGGAAAAGAGGAAAGTCATAAACATGGTCACCTGCTTGTTTGCGATTATTCACATTTTTCCTTCCTTGCTTAAAAACCAAGGGGAAATTTCTACCAATAGGTCCTTAAAAAGTGTTTTTGAAAGTAGGGTGCACAGAGCTTGGAGTATAGCATCATGGTAGAGCACTTGCCTAGCATGAGGGAGGCTCTGGATTCAATCCTCAGCACCAACGTAAACAAACAATAAAAACAAAGTAGGGTGTACAAACAACCAGCAATAGCAGGGAAATTAAACACTAAAGCTTCCTCTTATGTATATTTAATCTTGACCTCTTTAATCCAAATATTTTATTTTCATGTGTTTGTAATAAATATGTATACACAGTCCCTCCTTATCTATGTATAAATATACATAGTCCCTCTCCCTTATCTGTGGTTTTACTTCCCATGGTTTCAGTTACCTGCAGTCAAGCACTCTATAAAGTGAAAAATTCCAAAAGTATAGAATTCATAAATATTAAATTACATGTGAAAATAAATAAAAATAGATACATAGATAAATACATAAAATTATATAGCACACTGAGTACAGAGTAACATGATGACATCTTGCTCTGTCCCACTCCATCTCATCCCATACGTGAATCATGCCATCATCCAGCATTTCCATGCTGTATACACTATTCACCTGCTAGTCACTTGGCACTACCTCAGTTATCAGATAGACTGTTGCAGCATCATGATGGCTGTGTTCAAGTAACCCTTATTTTACTTAATAATGTCTCCAAAGCATAAGAGTAGCGACACTGGCAATTTGGATTTGCCAAGGAGAAGAGGCAAAATACTTCCTTTAAGTGAAAAGGTGAGCATTCTCAATAATAAAAGGGAATAAACATTATGCCTGGCTTGCTGAGATCTACTGTTCAGATAAGTAGGAAAATCATAGCCTGTGTGGGGTTTGGTACTATGCACGGTTTCAGGTATCCACTGGAGGTACTAGAATGTGGATGAAGGAGACTACTATAATTTGTCACAATAATGTGTGTACTTTTTTCTAAACATATAAACATGGTAGGGTATGTAATTAGAGAATTTTTTATATTTGAAATGTGATCCCAACCATTTGGAAAAAAAGTTCACCATTTAAACCAGTTGGGCATAGATTGATAGATAGATAGATAGATAGATAGATAGATAGATAGATAGATAGATAGATAGATCGATCTTATTTACATGGGTTTTAAATCTCAAAATAAGAAAAAATTAAGTTTTACCATATTTCACATGTGTTCATCACTGACACCCTCCCTTGATAACTCTCATTAGTCCTTTGACTCAGAAGAACAAGTATCTTATCTGTTGTGCAAGATTTCTGCAGGAAAAGTGGATAAGTCATAGAGCCTCCACTTGCTTCTAAAACATATTGCAGTGTACTATAATTTGGGGATGTGCACATAAGTTGGTTTAAAGACCATATTATTTAGCATTAACTAAACAAATAATCACAAAAAAATGGACAAGTTTTTCTTTTTTCAGCCGGGCGCGGTGGCTCAAGCCTGTAATCCCAGCACTCAGGGAGGCTGAGACAGGAGAATCGCGAGTTCAAAGCCAGCCTCAGCAATGGCGAGGTGCTAAGCAACTCAGTGAGACCCTGTCTCTACATAAAACACAAAAAAATAGGGCTGGGGATGTGGCTCAGTGGTCGAGTGCCCCTGAGTTCAATCCCCGGTACCAAAAAAAAAAAAAAAAGTTTTTCTTTTTTCCCCTGAAAGTAAAAGCAAAGCTGAGAAACCGGTAGACTTAATACTCTTGCTATCCCTGACATTATCACACTGTCTGCTGCATAGTAAGAATGTCCATCCAACCACATCTGACAAGAAAAGATCTACCTATTCAAAATTATTGACAGGACTATTTAATATAGCCAAAAAACCATATCACTAATGAGGAACTGTGTACTAAGTTTATATTTCACCCTGAGATATTATGTATCTTTTTCATCCTCACTATATTTTTTTCTAATTTATAAAGTATATGCTTCAAAATGTACATAATTATATGTACATTTATAAATGACTATAATTGCATAATCTTATACATTAATATTTATTATTTGGAATGCATAATAAAATTTTAACAAGAATAAATAATTTTAAAACAGCTACTACAACTCTAGAGAAAATAGCAATATTTTAATATTAAATTCTTAAAGAATTTTAATATTCTTTAAGAACTGTTAAAACAATTAGTTGCCTTCGTAAACCCTGTAAAGATGTAATTGGTAAAACATCCTAATTAGAAGGGGTGATAATTTTTAAAGCCTAATGCATAATTATTTGTCCTATTAATTGATTCTTATTGAACTTTTTGAAGAGAGGAGATTCTTCTCTGAATTCTAGTGATCATATGAACTGAAGGGTCCTACCTAAAAAGTTCTTGATGTTTGTCCACTGAATCCTGTACCACTTTTTTCCAAATGAGTCTGTGGTTCACAAAGGAGAAGTGACCCGTGGAATTCCCATAGTGACTTAGTAGCAGAACCACTTGTACAACACATGGAAAATAATGGATAAGTTGTTCTTAATGTTTGTGGTTTATATACATATTTATATTTCATCTCATTGGATAAGTCTCTGAGATAGGTAATCATTATTGTATTCATTGTTCTGGAACTAAACTAAATTGACTGGCCTAAAATCACATATCTGATTTAGAGTAGAACTGTGTTTACTGGAACCTGGGTCTTCAGACTTGATCTGCACCCTATCCACTGCTCTTTTGTTTCTGGCCTGAGTGGAGCATATTTACCTTTGCCATTCAGTTTTTCTGTAGGTCCTTTGGCAATTCAGCTCATATGCATTGAACACTACAAAGAGCATAGTAATACTGACACATATTAAATATAATTCTTGACCACTAAGAACTGATAGTTAAGTGTTTAAGATTAAAAACATAATTAAGTTGATCTTTAAATATTAAAATTTTATACGTTTTACATATTAAGAAAATTATATATCTTATGTATTAAGAAAATGGTTAAAATAAAATTTAAAAACAGTATTGAATTTTGTGGCCAGATTGCAATGATTACTTCTAATTTTCCATAGTATATGGAAACAGAAATTATAAAGATTTGACCCTTTCTTTCTTCATATGAAATTAATAAAAACTAAAAAGACATCAGATAGATTTGGTCCTTTTTTGGAAAAAAAAAAACTTCAAGACTGTAAGCTTTTACTAGTATATATTTAACTTTGTAAAGGATAATGATACCATGAATGTTATTTTTTGAGTAAGTGAAAAACAATTGGCACAGAAAATGAAATGAACTTAAAAACTGAGCTATTAAAGAATAGAATTTTGCCAACAAAATGAATGTTTTCTTATTTAAAAGACAATTTGTGAATAACTCATTCTATTTAAACAAATTCTAATTTTTGTTTTCTGCAGTAAAGGATTTGTTCAACAAACAAGCAAAAGGACAGGATAAAAATCTCAATAATATTTCCCAAATGTGTATACTTTCTAGACACTATTTGGGTTACTAAATCCATTGTGGCCCACCCAAAATCAAGCCCTGCATGGTCATAAATCATTTCCATTTGAGTGAAGGTATTTCTTACTCTTACGCATAGCCACACCACTCTAGTGGGAAACTTTCCATAATGTTTCCAGTGTGTGGTGTTATTCTGGGTCGTATGTGTATATAACATGGGCATGAAGTGCAGTTAGGAAAAATGAAAAGATGACATTCTCTTATATCAACAACTTTTTCTTGAAGTACTGGCAATTAGTGCCAAAGATTACATCAGCTTCATAAAATTCAGACAGTTAAAGAAAAGCACAATATACAATGAGCCACATCACTGAAAGAGTCAGTCATGAGTTAGAAAGAGCAGTTAACTCTTTATGATTTAAAATCTGAGTGTTCCTTAGTGGAAAAAACCTGACTTTTTTTGGCTTCCTTTTTCATTAAAAAAATCAAAACAAAAACAAAAACAAAACCCAAATGTGGTTATTTCACTGCTTATTAGCACCTAATGGAGAAATGGGGAAAGAAAAGTAAAGAAAGCAAAATTCCTAACAGTAAAACTGTCTATAAGCAATTCTCATTAAAAAGCTGTGTAAGAAAAGATACTAAAATATTATGCTAAACTGAGATTTGTGGTTTATCTCATTATGATGACTTGGTTCCTGCAGTCTCATAATAGAAATCAAATTCTGTCAGTTATTCTGTAATGTCATTGTTGAGGAAAAAGCTTTATATTTATCACAGTGTACATGTGTGTTTGCCTCCCATACCATTGAAGCATAGCTTAGAGGTTATCAGGTGAAGATGAGAGGCCACATTTGGGGACCAGAAGAAAGCATCTCTAATACTGAATAAAAAAACACATTTCAAGGGCAAGAGCCCAAATAGGGAGCTTGAGATCCATCTCAGATGTGAAATGTAGAATTCCCACTCTGCTGGGAAGATCTCACTGCTGGGACCATCAATACCAACAGCTGCTTCTTGATAGTCTCGTCACAACTACACACAATCAAGTAGACACAGAACCAAATGCCAAATGCTTTTGTTTTGGAGTTCCATGAAGAGCACAACCCCTACTGCTCATCACCCTTCCTACTTTATTTTTTCTCCATAGCACCGAAGGTCATCTCCTTTGCCACCTATTTTATCTTTGTTCATAGCACAGCTTCCACTGTAAAATGTAAAGCTTCATGAGGATAAAGGGTTTGGTCTTTGTAGTCACTGCTGTACAACTTGTTCGTGGAACAGGACTAAGCACATAGTAGTTGCTGAATAAATATTTGTCAAGTGATTTAATGAGTCTTCTCATAGCTCTCTTCTCTGTCTAAAAGCCTAGAGTTACTTGGGCCACATTGAAACCACAAGTGTCACCAGAGTAACTTCACTATTGTATTAGACTATTTAGATTTAGCTTATGGGAACCCTTTCCCTATCTCAATCTTGGTCAAGGGATGTGGGAAAAGGTAGTAAAAACATTAAAAATTCTACCAGAAACCAGAAGTGTCTGTTTATTCACAATCTAGTATTAATTGGTTTGGCATAAAATAAGTGACAGAAAAAAACGAATCTTGATCAAAACTTGGAAGTCAGACCCAATACTGAGGGCTCACTGAGGTACCTTGACCCCCTGCTACTGTCACTTCCAAGGCCATACTCAAAGGCTGAGGTCTATTCTAGGTATGCTGTTTGATACTTCTTTCTGAGTGCTTAACTCCTTTGAGAATGCTATCACAAAATACCTGAGACTGGGTAATTTATAAACAACAGAATTTTATTGCTCACAGTTCTGGAGGCAAGGAAATCCAAGGTGATGGCTCTAGCAGATTTGGCTTCTAGCAAGGGCCATTCTTCATTGATGGTGCCTTCTATGTATCCACATATGGTAAGAAAGAAGAAAGGAAGGAAGAGAGAAGGGAAGGAAAGAAGGGAGGAGGGAAGGAAGGAGGGAAGGAAGGGGGAAGGAAGGAAGAAAGGTAGGAAGGAAGGAAGGGAGGGAGGGAGGAAAGAATGAGAGAAGGAACTGAGGCCTCTTTTATAAATACACTAATCTATTAATCTGCACCCTCATGACCATTACCTCTTCCCATTACTTTAGGGTTAGGTTTCATCATATGAATTTGGGAGAAATGCAAATATTCAGACCACAGCACCAAGCTAAAGACAGTGTTGTCTACATCTGCTAAGGCCATGGCTGCCCTTAAACCCTAAACCTGTCTCATGTCCTTGTTCTCACCTCTCAGCCTGCTGCTACCACTGCCTACTAAAGTTACCAACACCGCATAGTATGTATTGGGTGAAACACCATCACTAACAGGAGCTGACACTGGCTCCCGTGCAAAATGAGGCAAACAGGGTGGCTACATTTTACTATTTACATTTAACAGAGATTTTATGCATGTGAAAACAAATTTGTCAGATGTATAGCTAAAATCTTACTGAGTCCCCGACCCTAAGTATCAAGAGCAATAAACATTGAAAGGGTTTGGTCCTCCAGTGAGTCCGAGTAGCATGTATTGCTTTACTGAGTGCTAATCCGTGGGCCAAGTGTTTTGAACATACTGTCTCATTTAATTCTCACACATCCCTCAGACTTGAGCATCACTTTCAGTTTCAGGCAAAGATACCATTTTTTTTTTTTAGAGAGGTTGTTTGGAGCTGGAAATTAAATACCACTTCATCTTTCATGGCTCCACCCCTCTTCCTGCCACACTTCAGTATTGACTACATATAGTTCTCATGTGCTAAGGTCTGTCTTTCCATTTTGCAGAGGAGAGCTGAGCCCTAAGAAGCTCAATGACTCACCTAGTACAACCCAGTGAGGAATAGGATGGTTGAGACCCGAACACACACCCTGAATCACTTCACTGCACAGTTTCCTAATGATTCCTCAAACAGAAGCTGGCAAAAAATAGAACATACACGTGTATTGCTTTTCAAAATTCACAAAACCTTCTCTCACACATTAACCCATCCCATTTGTGTAAGTCCTATAGTCATTAGGTTGAGCCAGAGATGAAAGGGCCTATAAAATGACTACATCAAATTTAACGCAGTTGACAGAAAATGCAGCACAAGCAATTGCCACTGTTGTCCTCCTTCCACCTACACTGACAGAGGCTGGAAACCCTGAGGGAGCAACTGGAAAACTTTCCAAACCCCTCTTGACTTGCTCTCATTTTTAGCAATCTTGCAGTAATTATTGTCCAAGTCAGCTCCTGACTTCTCAATGAAATGCAATTTAATTAGAAACTTCATATACAGTCTTTCCACATAGAACCATAAAACATTAGTCTAGGCTACACCAATGGCCATGAAGAAGTTGTCTTTGTCTTAAACTTTTTAGCTGGTGTTTTTCCCAAGCTTTCATGCCTGTTGTTTTGATTAGGAAAATATTTTGAAAGTGTTCTTGATGTAGAAAGTGCCTGATTAGGTGCTGAAATTGGAAGTGGTGCCATTCATTCTTATAATCACAGCCCTAGGATCACCTTTATGAGAGACACCATTGGAAAGAATTCATGTTACCCTAAATATTAAATCAAAGTTAGAGGAAGACTTAAGAATAATGGTCATTTCCATAATTATATCAGCCCTACCCTAATGAGAGGGTCAAAATATGATAAAAATCTAGCAGCTAAAGCCAAAGTATAGAGCTCCAAGTCTACATTTTTTGGTTTTTCTCACTCATGATACATGATTGTGGCACGATCAGCAGATTCTACTTCAGCAAATGCCTTTGGTGTCTATTTCCCACTAGTCTGGAGAGAAAAAAGTCACTCCAAAGATGGTGCCAAGCTCACTATGGAGATCCCTGGGACAGGAACAATGATGCATGAACAACAATCCAGCCTCTCTGGGCTGTAATGGGCTTGTAGAATTATACTAGTGGACACTGATTGTGGTAGAAGTCACATTGTCTCAAAAGACAGTGACAGAGCTATCCAACTAGGACAGCAAAAAAGCAAGCAGATAGACATTTCACTTCCAAGGAGTCTGCTGGTTTCAAATCACTCACAAAAGTATCAATTATGATATTGTTTACATAAGAGAAGACAATGTGGCAATGGCTTGCCTCCCCCACCCTTGCACACTACACTCCAAGCTTGTTCGCTGGTAATCCCAGAGGAAACCATCTTCTCTTTATCCCCCATGTTGCTGCATGCCCTGGTCTCTGGCCACCGAACACACTTTTCCACTCCTCTCTCTTCCTCTAACTCATCCTGTTGGTCTTGTCTTTGAGATAATTCAGAAAGCCTTTCACAACCATGTTAACCCACTTAAACATTAGAAGATGGCAACTCCTTATATTCTGTATCAATTGTACTTATATTCTATGTTCTCATTACCCATTGACTTGAACCTTTCCATTGGTACCTCTAGTTGAAGGATTATGTCAGGTTTATCTGCCCAAACTTAACATTATGATTGCAACCTAGAAGTAATTCAACAAATGCTGAAAGGACAAATAAAATAAAAGAGAAAAACTTCATGGATTATAGTACACATCATTCTTTCTTGGGACTCAAAAGATTTTTGCTAAAGCAGATAGGAAGATAAACAGGTTAATGAACTCATGTGGTTGAAACAGAGATCTATCTTCTTTTTTTTTTTTTTTAATTGTAGATGGACACAATGTCTTCATTTTATTGCCTTGTACGTGGTGCTGAGGATTGAACCCAGGGCCTCACGCATGCGAGGCAAGCGCTCTACCGCTGAGCTAGAATCCCAGCCCAATCTTCTGAAGTCTAAACTTACGGCAGTGGGCTTGAGACCTCCATGCAGTTAAAAGATCAGCACTGACACCAGGAAGCAGTTAGTCAGGAATAAACCACAGTGAGAAATTGAACTAGGAAATGCAGGTTGGGGAAACAAGACTAGGCTCATGAAGAGAGGAATGGATTAGAACCAATATGAAAACAGCGTTGGCCTCTTAACTTTACCACCAACAAAAATTCAATGTAGTATATACATTGCAGATGTGTGTGTATATACACACACACACCTCTCACTCTATATATGTGTGTGTATACATGTATATAAGTATACATATATACATATATATACTCTATATATGCATATATAGAGATGTATTATGAATATACATTTATCATTGAGCTAACAGATAGCAATTAAAATATCATATATATAATATATCATATATACACACACACACACACATACACATTTCATTTCATTATCAAATAATTATTTTGTGATCCCTCAAAAGTGTCAAAGGGAACTGCATGTGTGACTTAGTGGTAGAACACTTGCCTAGCATATACAAGATTTCAATCCCCAACATGGAAAAAAAAAATGGCAAGGGGAAAGAATTTCTTTCTGTTTTCAAAACAAGAATTGTTCAACTATTTTAGCAGATAAAAATTACTTTGTATGTCAACCACTATGCCAACCTCTAGATACACATCTTATTCAATCCTACTGACAACTCTGTGATATAATGTAACTACTACTTAGGACTCAAATAATGGCCTGTTAGTCTCTCAATTGGCAAGTTGGGGAGGCATGATTCAGATCTAAGTGTGTCTCAGTGTATCTGACCTATAGTCCATACTCTTAATCACTGTATTATATTATCCCTACCAAAACTGACAGTTGGATCACTATTTTGCTAAAATATTTAGGTAAATCAGGTCAGCATCACCTACTTAGCAGCATAAATATTTGTGTGGGTCAGATTTTGTATATAATGAACATAAATTCCAAATTTGTACTGTTCAAGGGCAATGCTTTATGGACAAGAATTCTAAAACAAGGGATAGTGGCAAAAGTTACCTTCTGGCCAAACAAGAGAGATGATTCATTTTGTTTTTACTGATGCCTTGGCTGAGAATCCTCATTCATGCAAGCAAATTGATATAAATCATACTCATGCAGATTAAAAGCTCACAGAGATATTTTAGGGGAAATGAAATTATAATATCTGAGACTTTTGTGAGGGTCTTTTCAGAAAATGGGTATTAAGTTTCCAATTCAATTTAGCATTTTTAAAAAATTTGTCATATCGTTACAATATCCCTATATTGGCCATTCTCTGAACTAGTTTCTAGAAATATTTAACATCTAAGGAACTACATGTCAATATAAATATATCACACATATCTGCTCAAGATGATTGTTTTTTTCTTCCCCCTTAGGGTTGTTCAGTGTGCTACATATCCTCTTTGCTTCCTAAAAGTAATGTTAATAAAAAAAAAAACTACATATATATTCAAGCTCCTTAGTTCATTAGTTAAATTTAGCAACCTTCCTGAAGAATGGCTGATGTTAGATTTCCTGTTACCTGATTTTTTGTTTGTTTGTTTCTTATGATGTAAATTTTCTGAGTTCCAACTGGTTATCAAAGAAGGTCTGTGATTAGCTTTGTATCTTATGATCTGACCTGTCTTCTGCTGCTTTCAGCCTTTCCACACAGCTTTAAGATGGGTTAATTTCATAGAACCATTATCGAACGCAATCAGAAGGATCCTTATGGGGAAAGGATTAATAATAATACCTCTCCTTATTTATGTGTCAGGCCATCAAAGTCAAAAACCATCCTCATCACAGAATACAAATTGACTGCTTAAATAGTATGCACTGTCTCACGCAACTCAAAAGCTTATAAACCAAGGCTCCCCAGAGATTATTTCCCCAAACAAATAATATACAATACATATTTTAAACTTCATAAATCTTTGGGCCACTTTTATACAAATTTTCTAAAGTGTAGATATATATGATAAGCAGAGGGCAAAAAGAATCAATTTACTCTTACCTAGAGAAAATTCAACTATAAGTTTAAAAAAATTGGTGCTAAAAAGTGCCAGAATTAGAATGTTGAATATGTAGTTTTGCACGGTTCCATAGTGCTATCAAAAATATTGCCTTGGGGGCTGGGGTTATGGCGCAGTGGTAGCGTGCTCGCCTAGCACGTGGGAGGCACTGGGTTCGATCCTCAGCACCACATAAAAATAAAATAAAGATATTCTGTCCACCTACAACTAAAAAATAAAAAAAATATTTAAAAAAAAAATTGCCTTGGTTTTAAAAGACCAAGCATTGGGCATTTATAATCCAACTACCTCTCTCCAATCTAAGGTCAAGGTCCCAATCTGGGTCACGGCTTGCCCTAGAAAGCACCCCTAACTGTTAAGGGCTTACAGGATTCATTAAGGCCAGGTCACCTCATAAGATATTGCTCAAATACTGATAATTCCTCTCATTAAAATTAATCCTTTGAAGGAGGCTTCTTGTAGAAACATGGATCAGGAGCTCAGTGCTGTGGCACATGCCTGTAATCCCAGCGGCTTGGGAGGCTGAGGCGGGAGGATCCCAAGTTAAATGCCAGCCTTAGCAAAAGCGAGGTGCTAAGGAACTTAATGCGACCCTGTCTCTAAATAAAATACAAACTAGGGCTGTAGATGTGGCTTAGTGGTCGAATGCCCTTGAGTCCAATCCCCAGTAACCCCCTCGCAAAAAAAAAACAAACAAAAAACCCATGGTTCAGGAAATTTCCTGAGGCACCAATAGGGATGCTCCCTCTTGGAGAACACATTAAGACATTAAGAAATCAACTTCCAAGAGTCCCTGAAGCTGAGATAAACATGGCCTATAGTTCATTTCCCTGTCGTCTTAATTACTTCCTATGCAATGGTAGTGATACACAAAGTACTGAATGTTAAGCCACCTACTACTAGAAAACAATAATGTATTGACCCTTGCTCCTCCAATTCTCTTGTTTAAAATTGAGCACATATTACTCTTTTAAGCCTCAAACTTCAGCAAGTCCGTATACATTATTCTTTAATCAGAATCTAAACATACCAACATCAGGCATGCATCTTATGCATATCATAATGCTACTACATTACCTCAAAAATTCAATACCCTAACAGTATCATATAGTACTCTAAAAAATATTCTTGCCCAAAAAAACCTAACAGAAACTCTATAGGCAAATGTGTAACAGTTATATCCTGTGCTTTGAAGTATCGTTTCACCCAGTACTCTTAAGTAGCATAACATCTCCATTTTAGAGCAAGGACCTTATTTGACTGACTTGCTCATCAATACATTGTTCTAAACAGTGTAGAGAACTGTGGATACAATCAATGAGTATGTTTCCTGGCTTTTGGTACCTTCTACTATTGCCACTACTGCCATTGAAATGCCTCTGAAAGGGGATAGTAAAAGGACAATGGAGGAAAAGCAATACAAATAAATTACAAAAGTCTCCTAGTTTTAACAAGTACACTGAAAAAAATAAAATCACTTTGTATCCTACCACTGAAAGTTAACTACTATTAGTATCTGGTGTACATGTAGGCATATACATTCTAGGCATCTGTGTACATAGATACATATAGTTGTATATATTAGTATTTTTCTGATGACAAAAGTAATACATGATTATTTTTGAGAATTTGGAAAGTACAGGAAAAACAAAATAAGTAACTCATAATCCCATCACCAGAAATAAGACTAAATATATTATGGTAAATATCCTTTTACTCAAGTATATGTATGTGTTCTGTGTATATAAATATATGTGCACATATTGATATATATAACATTTATTTTACAGTAATTTTCTTCCTATACATACTTAATTTAACAAGATATTGTGTTTTTAATTTAACAAGATATTGTGAAATTATCTCTACATTATTCTTCTGTTCTTTTCCAGAAAAAGTCTTTTGTTTATTTTTTAAATTGTATTTCCCCCTTAATAGACCATAAGCTCCATGAGCCTGAACCTTGTTGTCTTATTTATTGTAGTGTCTGTGGTGCCTATGACAGCACATAGAAGGTGCTAAAAAATCAATTGTTTAAAAAAAAAGTCTCCTAGTTTTTAGGTGAATGTGATACTGTGCACATCAATTTGGTTGTTCACAAGTGGGAAATTCACAAGCCATACTGGAATCTGTACATCTTCCACTGTGCTACCCATCGGCACAGTTCAGAAAGCCTAGCAAACTGCTATCCTTGAGCTATCCTGCTGTGTCACATTGCTTGACTGAATGCCACTCTACCTCAAGTATCACCTGCAAGATAGCTTGGCAGGGCATCCCACAAGTTGTCAAGAAATTAATATTTCATTTCTATCATTTTGATGTCTTCTTAATAGAGGTATGGTAGAAGGTTTTAGGAATAAGTAGTCACTTAGACATCTGGGCTTTTGTTAGGTTGAGCTGGTCAGATTTGGAAATCATGTACTTGTCACACATGTTACTCTAAATGAGTGCCAGTCTGAATATCTAATATTTCTAATCCAGTCAATCATACACTGAATAACAGGAGAATGAATGAATGAATGGATGGATGGATGATGAAGTCAGAGAGTCAGCATGGACTGAAACCAGACCATGATTCCTTCCTATTGCTCTCCCTGTTCTCTGCCCATCTCTTTTTCCTATTTCTGCCTCATAACTTCTTTGTTACATCTCTGAAGCTTCCCTCCAAAAAACCCCAAATTATCTCTCAAGAACATGTAAATGCTAAGTTTAAGTTATGCCATACACCATTTATCTTCTCAGGAAATGGAAGAATCCCCCAGGGCCATATATCCATGTATGCATGACAGAGGGGCAAACCTTCCAGGAGATCAATCCACATATCTGACTGCTTTGTAAGGGATTTACTAAGTGCAAAACAAATCATTCTTGGCGCCTGACTTTTGAAACATTTCCTTTTGTGTTTAGAGAGTGCAGTCACCCGGTCACTTGCATTTTGAGACATGAGGTCTTGCAGATGGTTTAGTGTGTGCTCACTAAGATGGTCTTCCCCATTAACTCCTCTGCTCTCAGCACATGCTGTTTCCAAGTCTGTTTGGGGCGATAATCTCATGGCCTAGCAATAGCCTAGTAGAATTAGTTTTAGGTGCTTGACTTAGCACTAAAAGATTTAGAAATATATTAACAGAAGTTCTACTAAAATGGTCCATCTGCAGAACCCGAATGTAGAGGCTTTAAAACACACACACAAACACACACAGAGAAATAAAAGAGCAGTGTTTGCAAAAGAGAAAGTTCCAGGGAGCATCTAAACTTGGTACTCCTGTGTTGCTTTGAGCTACTTGAAACTGGCCTCTGACTTAATAATAGAAATGTCAAGATTTTATAGGGGAACTGATAAGAAAGGGAGGAAAGCAGGATTTAGTAGAGGGGGCAGTGGAACAGAAAAGTAGTTATAGCAAAGATCGAAGCCAAACTTGAAGAAAACTAGAACTGGATGAGTCTTCAGATTTGCCCCACTCGAGGCTAGGAAGTCAAGCATGTTTCCCCGGCAACGTTTATTGAGTGTGTACTGCCCCAGGGAGTGGGTCTAAACTTGAACAATCCAGCTCCCTGTTGATGGAGGGCAAGTCCTGGGAAGGGCCTCAGCAATGAGCCATCTGCAGTCAACACAACCAGAAACTGAGGAAAGGAGCACCTGTCCCTGCAGGTGAACACCTGGGCAGCATAGCACCTGTGTCGACTCTGCCATGTCTAAACTTAGATATAAGGGCACATAATGTCCCACTAAAAATACATCCTCCTTTTTTAAATATCAAAATGGTTTTCTTCCAAAGTATATCAGGAGAAGATTGCTAAAAGAAAACTGGAATCACTAGAGATGTCACAGCTCTGAACTTGAACCTTTTAACAAGTCTTCACCCAAACAAAGAAGCCCAAATATGATATTTGGGCCACCAAATAGATATGAGCCATCAGTCCATCCATGGAGAAAGAAAAGCAATTTTAATCATTTTTATACTAATTGTGATCTCTCTAGTTTCTCAACATATATTCAAAAAAAGAAAAGCATGTGTGGATGAATTATCAAAGGTACCTATGCAGTTTGAACAATTCCTGAAGTCCATTCAGGAAAGACCAACCTGTGGGATTGCATTTCATAGATAAAGAAGTAAAATTCTTTAGAGGTTCTTTTGTAAATATGGAAGAAAATTTCCTCTGATAAAATCACTCATCCAAATCATAGGAAGTTAGAACTGGAATACAGGACTCACAGGAATTTTATAAGGCACTTAGTCACCTGGACTTTTATTAGACCAAGCTGGTTCAAGTTTGAAATTAACACATTGAGTGCAAAATAACCCTTTTGCTAGTGCCAAATGTTATGAAGTTTTGTTTTATATGCACATGTATATATGTATAAAATATGATTTTTCAGGAAGGGATTTGATGCTGTCTACAAAACAGACTCTGATTTTCTCACTGAAATAAATGAAGAAAACTCCCATCAAAAATATGGCATCTACCATGTCCATGTATTATCCTAACTAGATATTATATTTTAAACGGTATTCATTTTATCAAGATTTAAAAGTAGGCACACAACTTAAAAGCTTTTCAGAGATTTTGAGACTAAGATAATTCTTGCTAATCCTCTAGACTATTACAACACTCTTGTTGAAGTCATCAATGACAACAGTTCGAAAGTCCAAGATCATTGTCTCTTTCTGGTTACTAAGAGTTGTAAGGATGATGCATCCACTTAATAAAGTCTTGAATAGATGATTGCCTAATAAAGTTGTAAGAGAGAATCCTGTTGACCTCTAACCTCAGGGTCTGTATCAAGTTCCTTATTCTTTACTTTGTGATCCACCAAGAAGACGCTGTGAGAACCCATCTAGGTCTTGACCAGTCCAGCCCTATACATGCTGTGCTGTGACCTGTTAGCCTGTGGCCTGTTAGGGAAATACAGGTCATCCAGAAGGTCAAAAGTCAAACAATTGGGAAATATCCATGTCTTCATCCTTTCAAAGTCTGTTGATACAAGCTTCAGTGCTCATGAAATAGATCCAAGGGCAGAAAAGGCAATGCCAGCTACTCAGGCCATGTCTTGATCAGCTAATCTGCATAGTCACCTCCTCCTCAGCCCAGCACTCAAGGAAGCACTCTACCCTGAAACTTTATGCTGCACCCCTTGAAGTGCTGTGTAATGTCGCTGATCAGCCAGATCCATCCGCAAGGCTACCCCTTCAATGTCAACTCCCACCTAGTTATCTCAGCACTCCCCAGGAGGGACACAGGACAGAGAAAACTGAGAATTGCAGATTAGTCCTTTTTCTAAGCAAAGGAGATTGAGAGGAGAGATAAAGGAGCAAAAAATAAAATCTACTTGGTTAAAACCGTAAATGATCCACAGACTATGTCACTCCATTATTCTCCACGTTAACATGAATCACTTGCTTGATTTTATGGGAATAGATGGTGAAGTGTGCCCAGACAGCCAGTTCCTCAATTGTAACTCTTTGCCATATGACAAAACCTTTGCTTTATTCCTTTATCCCCTCTTCGCAGAAATGAGGCTTTCCATCTGTTGTAGTTTGGAGGTGAGGTGTCCTGCAAAAGCTCATGTGTGAGACAAAGCAAGAAGGTTTAGAGGAGAAATGATTGGGTTATGAGATCCTTAACACAATCAGTGAATTAATCACCTGATGGGATTGAGTGGTAATTGAAGGCAGGTGGGGTGTGGCTGGAGGAAATGGGCATTCAAGGCGTGGCTCAGGGGTATATATTTCTATGTGTCAAGGAGAGATCCCTCTCTTCGCTTTCTGATCATCACATGAGTCACTTACCTCCATCACACTCTTCCACCATGATGTTCAGCCTCACCTTGATCCCTGAGGAATGGAGACAGCTGTCTATGGACTGAGACCTCAAACTGTGAGCCCCCCAATAAATTCTTCCTCCTCTAAAATTGTTCTGGTCAGGTATTTTAGTCACAGCAGTGAAAAAGCTGGCTAAAACACTTTCCAAGAGAGATCTGGTGATTTTGAGACATTACAGCTAGGGTGATATTTGCTCTTCTAGGAACTGCTTAAAATTTTTGTTCAAATGAAGAAAAAATACAAATACCCACGTATACTCTTTCCAAGAGCATAGAAATTAATACAGTATAACACCAAACTCAAAGACAGACTAACATAAGTTCAACTAACAATAAAGGAAGTTAGTTAAATGGTGTCTTTAATTTCAAGTGTTTGTGGAGGTATAAGCCAATGACCCTAAAACTGCCTAGGCAACTTGTTTGGGGTGGCTTCATCACTCTACTAGCTGCAGGTGCAAACATCACACCTGCAGTTAATTGCAACCACAATTAGACCATTGTGGGAACAATTAGACGCTTAATTTTGAGGATGTAAGTAAGTGACTGGCCCAAATCAGTTCTGACTAAAGCATTTGTAGCCATATGAAAGGAGATTCTATTCAAAGAGTCAAACCTGTTGACTGTGCACTTCCAAGTTCTCTGTTCTCCCTTTGCAGATAGAAATGAGAGGAAACAATTGGGCATGCAGTGGTAAAACTCAAGTGCTACGAATAAGCACTTCAAGTGAAAACGAAGCTGTGTTGACAAAGTCACAAGGGCAGAAGCACACATATAAACATAAACTAGAACAGAAACTCCATTGGAGGAGTTGCTCCAGACAACGAATTCCTTACTTATGTCTCCCTTGCCAAGCTAGCAATTTATGATAATGGTGCAGGAATATTGCTGTGAGCTTGAAATCCTTAGGTGAGTGTTCTTCACCTACAATACATTTATCCCCTCCAGTGGGGAAGTTGGTGGGGATTTATGCCTACATGGAAGTCACATCCAAATGGACTCTTTGCAAACTTAGATCTCATATTTTTTTAACCCCTAGGTCTCTCCTTGGGACATGCCTCACCCGTTCATGTTTTGAAAATTCAGATGTTTTCTGCTTAGGCATAAGGAACGTTTAGTTACGTTCGAAAGTGTTCACTGTCCATCCAAAATTCTTTCTTGAGGCAGGTTCCTTGAGAAAAGAAGGCATGCTTTTGAGGTTTCATTTGTATTTGATTCTTATAAGAAAAACAGGAAATCTTTCAAGCACATTTTTTATATTACACTAAATATCATACAAGCCTTAACCATTGGTGTATTTATTGCTTAACTAGAAAAATA
The DNA here is from genome assembly GCA_004024805.1 of Geosciurus inauris. Classification (NCBI taxonomy): domain Eukaryota; kingdom Metazoa; phylum Chordata; class Mammalia; order Rodentia; family Sciuridae; genus Geosciurus; species Geosciurus inauris. The sequence goes on from PVHX01001431.1 coordinate 157,285, forward strand.
CAAGGCCAAATTCTTATTATCATAGTGAAATAGGCTTTTTAATGTAAGACAAAGCAAATATTCTTCTTTTGACCTATCATTTCATTTTCTTGAAAGGCTTATATTTCATCTATCATTTAAAATATTAATAAATCTTAAAATGGAAATTTCCACATAGAAATGTCTTGCTCATGCTCAGAAACATGTCAGCCTATTACATTCTGCTGCAGAGTTTTTAACTAAATCATTAATTGGTTTTCAGAGTTCCTGAATTTACTGGCTGAAGTTTAAATGTACCCTTAAAATCAAGCAAGAGGAAATATAATAAATGTAGAAACTCTTTATCATCCCTTCAACTACAAGACCACTTCTAAGTTAATGCCGTGCATCATAACTGCCAGTTACATAAGCTCTGTTTATAAATTATTAAGCACTTTAGATAGCAACACTAAAGCTTGTCCAAATGGAAAGATGGCAGTGGAGTTCAGCCATTTCTATGACTACAAACTAGCAAGCCTTCCTTTGTTATGGCCACTGCACAAATGTCAGGAGGATGCTGTCAGGGATTTCATATCACCCTGAACTGCGACCTTTGCGTGGTACCATCCGTAACCAAGTGACCTGCTGCAGCTCATTAAAGTTAATGTAATGGATCATTCCCCCCTAATTGTAATCATCAGCAAATTAGACTCCTTTCTAAACTAGCCAGGCAGTGGGGAAGTATGTGATCGAGCAGACTGCATGAATAACTTTTCTCTGTCAGCCATGTGCTGTTCAACACAAAGGAGAATAAAGCTGTGGTTAAAAAAAAAAAAATACAGATTTCTAAAAAGTGCTAGGATGTGTCTATTTACATTATTACAATATAGCAATGGGATTATGCTTTTCTGAGCTAGATCTTCATCTCAAAGGGAAACAACAGAAAAATGAGGTGGTAATGCAGGTGAGGCTCCTTTTTGGCTAATTTTGTAGTTATTGCCTTTCCCTCTAGCTGATCTCTACTATTCCCCAACATTAGATATATTATTATTTACCTACTGGTTATAATTGTAATCTCTTTGGAAACCCAATGCTGTCTTTTTGATTTTTTTTTTTCATTAAAAAAAATGATATATGGAAACACAAATGCAGAAACACACATGAAGGATAAACCACAACTTTTTTGAATTAATCAGAATAATGTATCTAAAATTCTTGTTCTATCTAATGGTTTATACTTCAAATACATTTGTCACTGAGAGATCATTAGTGCCCATTTTATGATTGTACTGTGGTTTTAATAGTTCCCTAGCATTTGGAATGTTACGGGAAATTGAAGGTTAAAGAGTAATCTCATTAGATCATGACATTGTGTGAAGGATTTTCTAATCTACTGGGCTAAGCAATCTCTAGAGGAGAGCAATTTTCAGCCTAAACAGGAAAGGTGCTGGGCTGTCATGGGAGGATTTATTGGCTCAGTTAGCAAAGTGAGCTCTCTACTGCTCCACCAGGTGAAGGTTGACCAGCTATCTTATGAGCAGATGTCAAAAGTTCAATAAGCATTCAGAAAATGGATGTGGAGGAATTAGGAAACAGCCTTAATTCCTGTGGTATAAGTGCCTCCAGACATGCCTTAAACACAGTGACACACACAAATGTTTTATAATAGCCATGGTTCTCTAGGTTTGGTCCCTGAATCTGAAAATGAGTAAGAGATGCAAGCTCTCAGCCTTACCTTAAATCTATTGAGTTGGAAACTCAGATAATGGAGTCTGACAATCTGTTTTGCCAACCTCTCAAGATGACTCTGATGCATGCTAAAATTTTAGAACAACTGTTTTAGAAATGAAAGTTTTCTAGGAGGTTGCTATGCAGAACAAGTGGCCAAGTTCCCAAGAGAAAGAAGTCAAGGCTGAGACAATCTGAGGGAGGCATATAAGAGATGTCTGATGTGGTCCAAAAGCCCTAGCTTCATTAAATAGCTTCAAGTCCTTGGATAAACACTTAATATGGTGGAACTCTTTAAGATTCAGGTTGTACTGCATGATAATAAGTCAGGAGTCACCAGAGAAAGAGAATCAATAGTACCTAGATATGTAATATATAGGGAAGAGATTTATTATGAAATTGCCTCACATAATTCAGGACCAAAAAGTTCCATAATCTGCCATTCTCAATATGGGGAACTGAGAAAGCTGGTAGTATAGCTCAGTCTGGATCCAAGATCCGAGAACCAAGAGAGCCAGGGGTCTCATAGACCAAGGCCCAAGGCATGAGAAACTGAAGGGGATGTTGTAAGGGGCTAGGCACTGATATAAGTCCCCAGTCTGAAAACTGGACAATAAGGAGCTCTTTGTTCTATTTAGATTCAATGAGTTGTAGAATACCTATCTACATTAGTGAGGGTGATCTTTACTCAGTGTACTGTTTTAAATGCTAATCTCTTCCTGATAAACCTACAGGACCCACCCAGAAATAATGCTTTACCAACTACCTTGAATATTCCTTAACTCAGTCAATTTTACACATAAAATTAACCATCACAGACTATCTCTAAATTGAACAATTAAAATTCCTTTTATCCAAGCCTTGCAACTTTTGTTCTTATCACTGTTAGAGAACATCAACTACCTTTTAGGATTCAAAGAAAAGGTAGGCATGATTTTTGCATTATCTACTGGATAACGTGATTAACTGAACTAGATATTTATGAGATTTATGATATACATATTTTATGTATTCAATGCTTTACTAACTTGACATTGGACAACTAATTTTGGACAACTTTTATTTTCCCATACTTGAAAAGAATAGTGATTTTAAAATAGTATTTTCTATTCACAAAATATCATGATTAAAAGTGAAGTTTTATGAACCTGGCTCTTTTATATTCTCCCCTTTTTTAATTGGTGCATTATAGTTGTACATATGGTAGGATTTGCTGTTATATATTCATTTTTACATGCACACAATATAATAATACAACTTGACTAATATCATTCCCTAGTATTTCTCCTTTCCCTCTTCCTACCACCTTGTAGTCCCTTTATTCTATTGATTTCCCTTTGATTTTCACAAGCTTCATACTCTCATCTTTCTTCTCCTCTTTCCTCTCCACCTTCCACATAAGAGAAAATACACAATCATTGACTTCCTGATTTGGGAGCTTATTTCACTTAACATAATCTTCTCAAGTTCCATCCATTTTTCTGCAAATGACATAATTTCATATTTCTTTATAAAGAAATGGCTGAATAAAATGCTGTTGTATATATAAACCATATTTTCTTTATCCATTCATCTATTCATGGACAACTAGGCTGGTTTCATACTTTGGCTCTTATGAATTGAGCTGCTATAAACATATGTATGCATGTGTCACTATAGTAAGATGACTTTAATTCCTTAGGATAAATACTGAGGAGTAGTATAGCTGGGTCCTATGGTGGTTCCATTCCTAGTCTTTTGAGGAACCGTCATACTTATTTCCATAGTGGTTGTACTAATTTATAATCCCAACAAGAGTACAGAAGTGTTTTTTACTCCACATTTTCTCCAGCATTTATTATTGTTTATATTCTTGGCGGCCGCCATTCTGACTAGAGTGAGATGGAATCCCAGTGTAGTTTTGATTTGTATTTTTAAAAAATTTCTAACAATGAGGAATATATTTTTGGCCATTTGTATTTCTTCTTTTGATAAGCATCTATTTAGTTCATTTGTCCATTTATTAATTAGGAATTTTACATTTTTTTCAGCACCTTATATATTCTGGATATTAATCATCTGTCAGAAAAGCAGCTAGCAAAGATTTTTTCCTATATGCTCTTTCTTCTCATTCTTAATGTTTCTTTTGCTGTGCAGAAGTATTTTGATTTGATGCTATCCCATTTATTAACTCTTGGCATTATTTCCTGAGCTTTAGGGTGGACTTAATTTTCTTGCCATGTATGAATAGGGTAGCATATAAATAGTTATTCTTTCTCTTTTTGTGTGAGGGAAGGACTATAATTGTGCTCTGTAGTTAGAGGTACTAAACTGAACTATACTTCCTTAAAAAGATGACAGTTTTGTTTTATAGCTATAATACAGTAGTTGGCAAAAAACATGATTGCTAAAGAATGAGAGTAATTTCATAAAATTGGTATCTTACCATTTTATATGTATATCATTTTATATCTCTCTATCCTCCTTACATCTTAAAATAATCTTCAAAAATATGAATTGGTTGATTTTAAAATTTAAACATGAGATATTTAAATTTTGAACTTTAACCTTTGCTAGCCCGTGTTTAGTAACTTGATTAAGTTTTCCACATAATATACAATTTGCAACATCAAACAAAACTACTAAGAAACAATGAGCCATTATCTTCCATTGCCTTTTTATATCTCTGTTGACAATTTTGTGTTCTTTACAAAAAATATTCTAATGTGCTTATACTTTAAAGTCTACTTTTATAATTAGTTCTGTTATAGTTTTTCTTAGGCTTTAAAATTTCAAATCTTATGATTAGATATTCTACAAGTTACTTGACTATAAATCTAATCATGACTCCATGTGTTTTATCATTTTTGTCTTTAAATTTTTACTTTCAAAGATCTCTAAAAATTATATTAATAATTTACTTATTCCAAATAATGAGATTATAAAAATCTAGTATTTTTAATTCTCCCTAATTTTCTTGTAAATGGCCATATTTTTTCTTAGAATATGATTTTGGGGCAGGCATGGTCATACAGACCTGTAATACCAGAGACTCTGGAAGATGAAGCAGGAGAATTGAAAGTTTGAGGTCTGCCTGGGCAACTTAAACCCTAAGCAACTTAGCAAAACCCTGTATTAAAAAATAAAAAAGGGGGTTGGGGTTGTAGCTTAGTGGTAAAGCCCTTCTAGCTTCAATTCCCAGTACAAAGGGAAAAAATGAGTATCTTTAAAATTTTTGCCCTTTTTCTTTTTTTTTCATTAAATGTGAATTTTTTTTTACTCTTTTTGATTCATTCTCATTCTTTCAGGTTATAGATTTTTCTAGAGATTGTCACCATTTCCTTTTATCCTCAACTAATTTCTATCACTAATTTTTCTTTTACTTTGATGTTAATGAAGTTCAATTTATTCTGATGCTCACAAAAATCTATAAAAATGGTAACAGCTTGTACAAACTTTGCAAAACATTACATGTAAATACCTGTCAATCTTGAGTTTTCCATTGAAGGTTTTTATTTTGGTTCAAAAATTCTACCACTTTATAAAACATTTTTCCTCTTTTGAAATTTTCTTGAAAATTAGCTATTTTTCTTATAATCATAACCAAAATAATAATACACAGATTAATCACTCTCTTTGCTTTCCAATAATTAGCAGTAGAGTGCTTTTGAATGGTTATTCTTACCATAAAATATCGTAAAGATTGCCACAAATTCTTTGACACTTCTTCCATCACAAGTTAGATTGGAGTCTCCTCATGACTTGGTGGATCTGTGATTGCTCTCACCAAGAGACTATGGAGAATGTAAAGGATACCATGCCACATTCTACGCTGCTCATAAGAAGCTGGAAGCTGCTATTCTCTCTCATAGAATTCATTTTGAACTGAGTTGCTATGTGAAATGTCCAACCATAATGAGCATACCATGTTCTGAGGGAGCACAGGCCAGCCACGTGGAAAAACAATGCAGAGGGAAGGACAGATGCCCAGCCAAACCAAGGCTGTGTTTCCAGCCCTGAGCTTAAGCTATCTGAGGGGCCACAGTACATTTGTACTTGTTCCTGACACAGAATCATGAGAAGTAATAATGTGTCTTATTGGAACTACTATAACTTTAGTGGTAGATTTTTTTTTTTTTATACAGCAAATGATTCCTAAACTGAGTGCGGTGGCACATGCCCTGTAATCCCAGCACTTTGGGAGGCTAAGACAGAGGAATCATGAGCTCAAAGCCAGCCTCAGCAATGGTGAGGTGCTAAGCAACTCAGTGAGATTCTGTCTCTACATCAAACACAAAAAATAGGACTGGAGATTTGTCTCAGTGGTCTAGTATCCCTGAATTCAAACCCTGGTACCAAAAAAATATATTTCCTAGAACATGAAAATAATCCTGAATTCATCCTGTTTTTAGGAAATTGGGTTTTTTCCAGTTTTATGTTATTAATGATTCTAGATTAAACATATTTGTATATACATCTATATGAATATCTCACTATTTCTTCAGTATAAATTCCCTTAAATAAAATTATGAGAATAAAGTATATAAATAAATACTTTTAAGGTTCTTGATTCATACTGCCAAATTTCACTCAGGAAAGATTATGACAAATTATAGCAGCAATGTAAAAGGGTGTCTATATATTCACATCCTTTCAACATGGGTAATTAATATTTTAAAAATTAGTTGTCAGCACAGTGGCCAGAAATGTAAACTTGTATTTCTTGGATACACAGATTAAACTTTTACTTTCAGATGATTATTCAACTTTTCTCCTTCTTCTTTGGTGACTTGCCCAAGAATGTCAGAAGACAGTATTTAGAAAACAACTTAGAATACTTATGTAACAATTTGTTCTTTGAATCCAGAATTCTAACTACCAAAATTGAAATGAGTTCAAATATAAAATCAGATTTAGTGTTTCTAATAAAAATATAAGAATAGAAAAAGGTTCAATAATTAGAATATATTGAAAATTAAATATGAAATATATATTTACAAAAACAAAATGATTATACCACATAATGTTAGGCACATACTTGTTTTTATTGGAAAATTCTTATTTATTTCATGTAGTCAAATTGGGGAGAAATCCCTAATCATGAAATTGGCTGTAGAACCTTTATTTTCTGTTTTCTATTTTTAAGCTTTTTATTTTAATCATGTAAATTTTATTGAAAAATATATCGGATATCCAAAGGAATGTGTACATGATGTCTTTCTGTTACAAACAATGCTGTGTGGCACATGATTTTAGGTATATGTGACATGATCACCAGGTACATATGACAAGGATTTCTATAATTAAGAATTAAGAAAGTATACCCAGGATCCGACTTTAAGGTAGGTCCCTTCACATTCAAATGATGGACTTCAAAGTGATTGAACTGATCTCTACTCTTAGCATTATGAGTATTACTGTGGCTCCACAGCCTGCCAATAATTATCATTTATTCTGATTTATTTGGAAAATCTTCAACTAGGAAAATGTCAACTGAATTTCAGAATCATTTTAAAGGCATAACCATGTAGAATAGGATAGACATTTCTGAGGACCTACTATGCATTATACATGTATTATTCTATTCACAGTCTTCCATGAGGAAGATATTTTCATCACAAACTGACAATTTAGAAAACCGAGGTGTAGAGGCATTACTAGTTAGTTTACATGGTAGTATCAAGTATTCTAACCCAAGGGTTTTGGCTAGTCTTCTTTCTGTTACACCCATAAAATTTTCAAAATCGAAAAATTGTAGTCACAGCCAATGTCACAAACAAACTTCATGTACAAACTTACTACTTTAAAAAATTTCTAAGAACTAAATTAGACTGGAAAACTGCCACTCATTTTAGCTATACATGATGCACTGTTGACAAAGAAGAAATCCATATTTAATGCTTCGGCGTATCATTAGGGAGGCAAGCTGACTGAGTGAATTGAGCCTGGCATTTATCACTGAGCCCAGATAAAGAGCCACTGAGTTGTGGTATTCTATGACCTTCTTCCTGACAGCCACTGACAATGTATCCAATTACTTAAGCAGTCTTTTCAGCATCTAAGCAGATCTAGGTTTTCTTGTGCCACTGTAACAATACTTTTTAAAAATGGGTGCTCCAGTAGTAACATCCTGCATGTAGACAGTTTTTTCTTTAAACTTTATGATTTCTGGATGTATCTGAACCTTGACAATCCATTTTTTTAGCATAGTCATGAAAAGAAGATGGGATTAATAATCTATTTTAATATATGATCATAAAAATAAACACTGATACCTGCTTCACCCTTCTTGCCCCTTGAGATTTGAAGGCAGGTAGTAAAAATAAGACATCTTGTACAAGGAAACATTCATCCCCAAAACCTGGTCTCTGCCCCTCCAGATATTCTTAGGGATTCAGGGCAGGAACACAACATAAAATACTGAAAGTACGAGAGAGAATTTGCTCTCAGGGCAGCCAGGTAGGTTCCACCACTGCCCACTGACAACTGATAGTTCCCTGTGAAGAAGAAATGATCCAGAGTCCACCTATTACTAGGCTTATACAGAGGCCAGGTTCAAAGACTGATTAGGGCCACTCACTCTCCTGTGATCTTCACTAGACAGCATGACTAGAGAATTGTCTTTACAGAGGCAAAGATTTCCAAATGATACTTGAAACATTTGATTTAGCCAATACAATTCTGGTGTCGAGACATTTCTTTTTTGCTGTCCAATCCCACATCTTATGAAAATCTCTTCACACATCTCTAAAACAACCATTAATATTCTTACTAACAGCCCTAAGGTTCTATATAAGTGAATTGTTTAGATTTAGTGTTGATGTTAAGTGTATGATTATGGTCATTTTATACTGTTAAGCTTAATGTAAATAATGGAAAAAAATCACTAAAAAATTAAAAGTAACTGCTTTTATGGGAAACAGTACCTGGGGCCAAATCTTTACAGTCTGTAAAATATCTCATTTGATCTTCTCAATAGCTCCATGGGGAAGACACATTCAGTTTTTTGCAGTTCTCTACTTAATATAATTATTTGAGAAAAATAATTTATTTCTGGGGAAACAGAAAAAAAAAACAGAAAAATTAATGAAATCAAAACCTGAATTTTTAGAAAGACCAAGGAATTATAAACAAACCTCTAGTCAGACATATAAGAGAAAAAGAGTGAATATAAATTACCAATACTGGGAATGAAAGAGAGATTACTACAGCACTTAGGAACATTACAAAGATAAGGGAATACTACAAACTGTATGGTCACAAATTATAAATCTCCGATAAGTGAACAAATTATTTGAATGATATGTATTTCTAAGTTCACATAAGAAAAATATAGAAAATCTAAAGAAACCTAATATCTATTATAGCAAAATTGATTTTGTTGATATCTTTTCAAAAAAAGAACTTATCTAATAAAGAGGATCTTTACTCAAAATAATACTTTTAATAAAACAATAGCTGTGGTACCAATTCTGTACAAACTGTTTCAGAAAATAAGAAAAACACTTCTCACTTTATGAGGCCAGAATTATACCAAAACAAGACACATTTAAAAAGCATAGTCTAATAAATTTATAGACCTAGAAGTAAAGTGCTTTAATAAATTATTAGCATATCTAATAATGTATTATCAGAAGTAAAACAATATCATCAGTTCTTCCAAATCCAAGTTATAATCCGCCATCAGAAAAGCATATGCTCACCTAAGTAAGTAAAGAAAAAGTATTTGGAAAAGTTTGATACTCATTCAAAACCAAAACTCTCAGTAAAACAAATAGAAAAGAATATCCTCAACTTGACCAAGTATATCCATGAATGATATTAAATTAACTTCATACATAGTAGAGAGAATAGAGGCTTTCCTCTGAGAAGCAAAGCAAGGATTTTGCTGTCAAAATTTCTATTCAATATTTTACTATAGCTTCTTGCCAATGAAATAAGGTAAAAATAAGTGAAAACTATAGATTGAAAAGGAAGACATAAAACCATCCTTCTTCACAGATGATATTGTCTAGGTAGATAATCTTAAGGAATTTACCTACAAAATATGACTATAAGAAGTACATGTGGGAAAGAAAAAATACAAAGTCAGAATAGAAAAATCAATTATATTTGTATATGCTAGCAACAAAAAATTGGAAATTAAAAGGTCAGTACCATTTGCAATTACATTATGTCCAAGATATATATACTGAGAACTATAAAAATGTTACTGAGAGACATCTAAATAATTTAGAAAATATAACATTTATGAATCAGAAAAATCAATAATGCTATGATTGTCCTCTGCTATCAATTGTCACTATCAATTGTCCCTCAGTTGACCTACAAATTTCATGCAAGTTCAATCAATATTTTCAGCTTTAGTTTTGTAAAAATTAACAAACTGATTCTTAAATTCATGTGTACTTGTGAAAAATAGAATGGATAAAATAATTTTCAAAAACAACAAATTGGAAAGACTAATTTTTCCAGCATTAGGACTTACTTTAAAACTACAATAATGTTTGGAAAGGTTAAAAATATGTATTATTGATAGACAAGAGAAAAATTAATTGAACAATACAGATTCTAGAAACAGATTCAAATTTATAGTGTGAATTGATTTTTCAACAAAAATACCAATATAATTGGAAAAAAATCAATCATTTCACAAATGGCCCTTACCCAAAAATGAGTTCACAGTGAAATGCAGACCTAAAGGCAAGGGCTAAAACTATTTTTGATCCCTTAAAAAAACAATGGAAAAAATTTTTTGTAAACTTGTATTAGGTAAAGAGATCTGAAATAAGATGATTAAAACACAAATCTTGAAAGAAAAGAAATAGTGAATCACCTGTCATTAAAATTAAATGTTTGCTCCTCCAGAAACACTGTTAAGATAATACAAAGCAATCTATAAACTTGAAGAAAATATTTGTAAAACATAATTGATAAAGCACTTGTATACTTGTAAAGATATCTTAAAACTCAAAAATAAGACAAAAAATCAGTTTGTAAAATGGAAGAAAGGCTGGTATAGACATTGTACCAAAAGAGGCAAACAAATAGCCAACAAGCCCAAGAAAAGTTATAATCATTGGTGATTAGGGCAATAAAATTAAAACTACAGCGAGATTTAACCATATATTAGAAAGTCTAAAAATGGAAAGACTCACAGTATAAAGCATTGATGAGGATTTGGTATGAATAGAACTTTCATGCAAAGCTTCTAATGGAAATTCAAAAGAATATAACTACTGGAAAAGACTAACAATTCCTTCTAGAAATAAAAATACTCTTGTCACATGACCCAATAATTCCTATATATGTATCCAAGAAAAATAAAAACGTCTTTCAATCCATGTGAAAATGTGCTCATAACTAGAAACAACCCAAATATCCATCACTGGAAAAAGAGTTAAATAAATTGTGATATATCCACATAAGATAATACTACTAAAATAGTATTAAAGAATGAACAACTCAACATAGATGAATATCAAAAGTGTTCAGTGAAAGCAGACATGAGTGATCATAGACTGCATGATCCATTTATATTACATTTTAAATAAAAAGAAAATGTAGAGACAGAAAACAGATTAGTGTTTGCTAGAAGCTGGGGGCAGAGGGAAGGGATCAACTACAAAAGGCTACAAGGAAAAATGTTCGAGGTGGGGCATTATTTTATATATCTTTATTGGGCCCATAAACATATGCATTGTCAGGTCTCATTGAACTTTACACCAAAAATACATTTTATTGCACATAAATTTTGCCTTGATTTTACTTTAAAACACACATTTCCTCATTCATATTACATAATAGACTCCTGCTGCTCAAGTAATGGAAATAGAATTTACAAAGGATCAGAAGAACTGACTTCTAGTCCTTCCTCATTTACTAGCTATTTGGGCAAAAAAAATTTACAGTCAACACATTTTTATCTATGAAGTTAGTACTAATTTTACTTGCTCTACTGATATCACAAGATTTTATACTTCAAAATAGATACTGTGTTAACAACTTGAAGTCTATACTCAAAGGATCTTTTTATAGTTATGATAATAAGCATTTGTTTTAATATCTATTCATAATATTGTAAAAGAAGTTTCAAGCATGACTCTCTCATGTTAGGCAGAAATCCATTAAAAATAATGTAAAGTTGTGGGGTTTATTTTTGTTTGGGGGGGACAATATTTCAGGCTTTATATCTGTATAAGAAACTGCTATTATTGATAGTAATAATATTTAGTATATTCAAAACTTAAAAATCATATTTTTGTTAGACACAAAATAATTATTTCATTATCATATGTTCATTATATATTTAATAATTATAATATAATATTTGGGGCTTACTATAATTATATCATAATCCTATTACCAACTTGAAATTTGGAAATAAGATAAAATTAATGGCTGAATTATATATTTAAACTTTATTAATCATACTTTTCATTTTAACTGGAATCTTTAAACTATTAGATTGAATATCTTTTATGTTTTTGCTATAACTAAGGCATGATTTCTGCTGTGTTGTTAATTTTTAAGTGCTTACCAGATATCAATTATTTGTGATAAGTTCTAATCTTGTATATAAATATAGCAATCTCTCAGAGCATCTGTCTCCATGTGGCTTTCACATAGATTATTGCATTAGATTTGGAAAAATAACATGCATACTATTTCTACACATGTTCGTTGAATTTCTAACTCCAAAAAATAAAATGTTTTCTTCTTCCCCAAAATGGCCCACCTCACTTTTAAGAAATATAATTATTAGAACCAGCATCAGAAAAAAGACAAGGCAATACTTGTTTTGAAAAAGTAAAAATTAAGAAAAAATTGAAAACTGAAGGAAAATAATAAATAAATAAATAACATATGGAGTATATAATTTTATCCTCAATTCTTCTGCATTAATTTTAGAACATAAAATTGATGAGAAAATTAAGACAAAAATAGATGAGATAAAAATAAAAATTCTTTAATTTTTCATGTAATCAGATTTTTTTTAAAAAAGACTAAAAAATTACAATATTAGATTAAACTACTAGGAATCCCACTACCATGTTTATTTTTTCATTTTCATGACTTTGTCCAAATGAAAACATACAGAGTAGGACAGCTACTTGTATGAACATTATGAGAACTATATTAGGAACTGATTTTCCTCTGGTTATAAAATGCTATCAATTTGGGAACTTTCTTTTTAGAATTTCTTTTAAGGCATTAGATTTTCTAATAACCCAAACCAAATTTTTATAAATTAATAATTTATTATCCATAATATACTTTATTTTTTAAGTTGTAGATAGACAAAGTATCTTTGTTTTATTTATTTTTATGTAGTGCTGATGATCGAACCTAGTGCCTCATAATGCTGGGCAAGCACTCTACCACTGAGCTACAACCCCAGCCCAATATATTTTAAATAACTAACTGGCTATATTTTCAGGTATTTTTTCAAGTCAGCTGAAGCCACTATGGAAAACAAATTGCTTATTCTTTTTTTTTTTTTAACTAGAGATTGAAACCAGGGGCATTTAACCACTGAGCCACATCCCTACCCCTTTTTATTTTTTCTTTTGAGACAGGGTCTCACAGAGTTGCTTAGGGCCTCACTAAGTTGCTGAGGCTGGCCTTGAACTTGCAATCCTCCTGCCTCAGGCTCCTGAGTCCTAAGGATTGCAGACATGCACCACCTCACTCAGTTTATTCATTTTTCAAAATATCAGAGCATATATCTCAGAAATAAAGATGTGAAATCAGTGCCAACACAAAACATTGCCATTTTTAACTTAAGCTTTAAATTAGTCTTAAATTTCTATAGTTTTCTCATTTTTTTAAGCATTTATTTTTTAGTTGTAGGTGGACCGAAATCTTTATTTTACTTTTACGTGGTGCTGAGTTTCGAACCCAGTGCCTCACGCATCCTAGGCGAGCACGCTACCACTGCGCCATAACCCCAGCCCTAGTTTTTTCATTTTTTATTTCAATTTTAAAAGTGGAACATTCCTTCTTTTGTTTCCTTGTTTCCATTTATTTACTTATTTCTAATCACACATGTAATGCATGGACTTTTTAAAAATATCAAACTAGGTGGACTGGGGATATAGCTCAGTGTTAGAACACTTGCCTAGAGCATAAGGCCCTGGGTTCAATCCCCAGTATCAAAAAAAAAAAAAAAAAAATCCATACTACACAGCAGAAATTAGCATCAAAATTTGAATGAAGACTCTTCATTCTTCCTGTCTTCCCATGCTCTTGTAAGAAGCTACTGATATTGACAGTGGGTTCCCAACTTTTTCTAACCATGTATGTAAGTAGGAACTTGAATATTTGTTTCTCAAAGTCACATCTCTCTGGGAAAAAAAGACAATAAAGGAATATTAATATTAATTGAATATTTATTCTGTACTCTTGCTAGCATCATCAGCATAATTTATCATTTTTACTTAAAATGTGTTGGTGGAATTATGTATTAAAATAAAAATTACTACTATAAAATAAAATACAAATGAGCATTTTAAAAATATTTTAAAGATTATTTTTAGAATGGTTTTAGAGTCTAAGCCAAATTGAGATGAAGGTACACATGCCTCCACATATATGTAGTCTCCCCAACCACCAGCATCCATGTCCAGTGGTAGTTTTGTTATACTCAATAAACCTATACTGGCACATCATCACCACAAATCCATAGTTTATACTAGAGTTTACTCTTAGTGCTATACATTCTCTGGGACTGGACACATGTATAATGACATGTAGCCACAATTAGAGTCTCATACAGAGTACTTTTAACACCCTAAGCATCCTCTTTATTCTGCCTATTTCTCTCTCCTTCCCCACTACCCTTGCAAGCACTGATGTTTTTACTACCTCCATAGTTTTGCCTTCCCAAAATGTTGTAGAGTTGGAATCGTACAATATGTAGCCTTTCCAGTAGGACTTCTTTCACTTAGTTTTCCTCCATGGCTTTTCATGGCTCAATAGTTCATTTATTTTTAGCACTGAATAATATTCCACAGTCAGGACATACCACAGTATTTTTATCTATTCAATTACAAAAGGATATTTCGATTGCTTCCAAGTTTAGCAATTATGAATAAAGCTGCTGTAAAACACAGCATTCAAGTATTTTTGTGGACACAAGTTTCCAAATCTGGAGTAAATATCAACCAGCACAATTGTTGGATTGCAAGGTAAATGTTTGAAGAATTCACGTGACCGCCTTTCAAAGTGGTCATACCACTTGTGTTTCCACCAGCAATGGAATTTCCTGTTGCTTCATATCCTTGTCGGCAGTTAATAATGTCAGCATTCTGGATTTGGTCTTTCTAATAGGTGTACAGTGGTATCTTACTGTTGTTTTAATTTGCACTTCCTTGATGACCTACAAGGAAAGTTCATCAACTGAACATCTTCCTTGGTGAGGTATCTGTTAAGTCATTACCATTTTGTAATCAAGTTATTATTTTCTTACTGTTGAATTTTTAAAAAAGCTTTTCAAATATTTTGGATAGCAGTTATTAGATATATCTTTCCCAAATATTTTCTCACAGTTGTTGCTTGTTTTTTCATTCAAAATGTATATATTATCAAAAAGATAGAATAATTAGACTTTAGAAAAATGTCTTAGGCATGGGACATTCTGGCACATTCCTTTAAATGCCTCATCACCCAGTCCTCTCCCTTCTAGCATTCTTCACCTGTAGGGCTATTCATCAACAAAAGAAATGAACCCTATGTTAGATGAAATACCTAGTTTTAATATTTATTCTGCACAACAATAATGTTAATATGACTCCAACAACATACATTTATTGAGTCTCTACTTTCTGCCAGACACTGTTCCAGGTGAAGAAGACAGTGTGATGAACAACATAGGAAAAATCACAACACCGAAAAAAATTCTGGTGGAACTTATATTCAAGCGAGAGGAGGTAAGTAATACGAATTAATAAACCAAAGGAAAGCATTATGGTGATGTGTGCAATGAGGAGCATTTCAGTAAGCTGAGGTGACAGTGTGAATTTTGAACTACTTGGCCATGAAAGGCCTCTTAGAGGAAATATCCAAGAGTGGCATGGGGTAAACATTCTAGGCAGAGAGGAGAGTCACCACAAGTGTCCTCAGAGGAGTGAGTTTGGAACGTAGGGTGACGAGTGCAGCATAGTCACAGACACCGAGGAAGCCAGACATGATATGTACGCAAAAGTGCAAAGTGTGAAGTATCAATGTGCTAGGAAGTCACGGGAGCCTTTGAAGCAAAGGTATGTTATGATGTGATTCATATTTTAGAAAACTTCTCTCCTCTGTGAAGAATGGATCACAGGAGATCAAGGGTAGCAACCACGCAAGTCAAGAATCTATTTTACTACATAGGCAAAGGTGATGGTGACTACACTTGTGGACCCAGAAAAGAGCCCTGTGGTTCTCCAATCCCCAGTGTGAAACACAGATAGAAAAAAAGACCAAAAAAGAGATCTGGAGGCAGGGGGAGAAAAATAGGGGAAAGTGGAAGTTGAGCTGTGATCGTTACTATTATACTGGTTTGAATTGGAAGCACTCATAGAGCAGAGCCAGCAACTGTTCTGATTATAAATTCTCCCTGACACATGATAGGGTTGTGTCACAGTAAATCCATCACAAGTTGAGAAAATTGTAAGTCAGAACTGCACTTACTATGCCTAACCTACTGAACATTAGAGCTTAGCAATACAGTAGAGTATCAGTTGTCCCTGAATCATGGTCAGGTGGTGATGACAGAGGTGTGGCTCACTTCTGCTGCCCAGTTCCATGAGAGAGCATCATACCACATATTATGTGTATGGCTTCCATGCCATTGTAGAGCCAAAAAATCATAAGTAACATCATCATAAGTCATGACTATCAATATTATCTGTTTTCATCCTAATGCTATGAGGTAGATATTATACACCTGAGTGTATTGAGTAAATTGCTCATTCTCCTGCTAATGCAAAGATGGAATTCAAACCTGAACAGTGTGCCACCAAACCCACATTCAAAAATTCTCCTTCATGCTTCACCTCCAACTGGCTGTGGAGGTGGAGGTCAGGATGGGTGTGGGGCTTCCTCTGCTCTGCAGCAGACATCCAAAGACCAAAATGAAGGGGGTGCCTGGGCACAGGGTTTGTCAGAGCACACCTGTCCTATAAACTTGGAAGGTAAGTGTTAGGCATATTTGTAAGAAATCTCTTTGATTTCCTTGATAAAGAATATATAGTGGTGGCAAATGAGTCTAAGAGAATTGAGACAATGAGGAAGTAAAACTTCTCTTTTCTGTCCCTAGACCCAGAAACACCCCACTAAACAGCAACTCTGAGGAGTCCTCCAGTATGGAGAAGAGACAGACATACACACAGAGAGCACATCATGTGAAGACAGGTTCAGAGAGGGAAGAAGGACATGTGACAATGGAGGCAGAAAGAGTAATGCAGCTGCAAACTAAGGAATGCTGAAGACTAGTAAAAGAACACATTTCTGTTGTCTCCACCCACTTATGTTTATTGCTATTTGTTACAGCCAACTTAGGAAACTAATACATACTGCTAAAGAAATGAGAGATTAAATAATATTTCAAATCCATTATGATACATTCCAGAGTAGAAGCCATATTATTTTTTCACTGTTCTTTGAAGATACAAACAAAATCAGTTTACCCTGCCTTTAATGTTAGAAATGAATCTTTTCTTATTATATCTCACAAAAATTCCCAAGGAGTACTTAACTCATAATTTAACCAGTTTAGTATTTCATATGTCCTGCTCATGCCAGTTTGGAAGCATGCTTTCCTCATTGGATTTCAGAAGTTACCCTTAACTTTCTTAAAAAATAAATTCTCTTGGCCACGCATGGTAGGGCATGCCTATAATTCCAGTGACTCTGGAGTCTGTAGTAGTAGGATAGCAAATTCAAGGGCAACTTAGTGAGACCCTGTCTTAAAATTTTTTAAAAAAAGGGCTGAGGTGTGGCTCTGTGGTAGACTGCCCCTGGGTTCAGTCCCTGGTACCAAAAACGAAGAGAGGGAGAGGGAGAATCTGTGGGGTCTACAAAGTGTTAAATAATTTGGAATCTCATTTCTCCATATTAAAATCTTTTGCCAGTTGTCCTGCCTTGGCCACTGTGATTAGACAGTGGTAGAGTCCTTTTCTGAAATGGGGTACAGAGAATTAATAGCTGGGGTATCTTCTAAAGTTTGTATGGAGGGGAAGAAGAAGGGGAGTTTCAGAACCCTGATCATTTAGGACTCTGAGAAAACCTTGCAGAGCTGGTCCTTTCATAGGAAGAAGTGAAAATTTGGACCATCTACAAAAAAAAAAAAAGTAATCTATTGTGATCTTAAAGGAAGAGACCCTTGGGCAACTTCCTGTTTAACCAACCCATCCAGCTTCTTTGAAGCATATTCACATAGAGGAAGTGATTAAGGATTAAGCAGAGAGGATCTGTGTGGGGACCACTATACTTCTGCATGGTTCAAGCATATGGCCCTCAAAGGAAATCTAATCAGGGTGAGTCGGGTCAGAGTCAGTGACTTCATGTAATTGGCATTGAACATTAGCCTCACAGCTGCGGCACTGACTTCTGGCAATGGTTTCCCCAGCCCAGACATACTATTCAAACAGGAAAATGTCAGAAAGAAATCACAGGAGATTTCTCTATTTCTGGGCGCGTGAGGGTATCCTTATGTAATCTTTGGAATGCTACTTGATGATGTGAGCTATGTGACAAACTTTGTAGGTAGCATTGTGCAGTTTTTTTTCCTACCACAACACACACAAGTACCACATTGGCATGATCATAATTCTGTTTAATAGCCATTACTCCACCCTTTCCTTTCTTACTTGGAAGGTACATCTGAGGGCTAGAAAGTGAGCACCATATTATTGTGAACTCATTCTGAATTACAAATAATTACAAAACCTTAGGGTTTTGTTTAACTGTTACTTTTTACAGATGTCTAATGAGACATTTGTACAAGCCTCCCTACTAGCTTTGACATGTCTACTATGACACCAAACAATTATTTACTGAGGTTTGAGGGTGCTGCTTAGCTAGTTTAACCTTTTTGCTAAAACCTTTAAACATATAAGGAAATAGTCATTAAACTCAGAAATGTGCATGAAAGCATTGATTTATAGTAAAAGTAGGAAAAGAGTCCTTGATAATGAATGAAACCAAACTTCAAAATGAATTATTTGTAGTCAAATTAAGTGGTTAATGTGAACACGAAATGCAATAACTTAGTCACTTATAACAAAAAATGTGAAGCAAAGATTAAAATATGAGCAGCTATGTATTAGGTGGATAAAGGAGAAAGAATATTGCTAATAAACATATCAGTGTGCATAAAAATGCTGTGTTATTCAGAGGACTACATAGTCCTCAATGGAGATACGGGAAAATGGTGGAGAATCTTAGATTCCATGCTAAGGAGTAATTTTGTAGTGTTATCATGTAGACAATGGGAGGCAATGGAGAGAGACAGAGGTGGGGAAGCCAGTTAGGAGTCCATTAATGTGGTTTAAGTGAAATATGTTTTAACAAAGACTGCCACACTGGATGAAAAGATGAATGAATTGTAAAGAATACTAAAGAGTTAGAATGGACAGGAATCAGTTGCCAATCAAAAGTAGGGAGGACATGGTGCTGGCCAAATTGTTATATTGTGTGCATGTACAAATGTGTAACAACAAATCCAATCAATGTGTACAACTATAATGCACCAATAAAAAATGTGGGAAAAAAAGTGGGGACAGGGAAAGGAGAAAACTGAAGATAACTTTAGCTTACTGTACCAGGAAACTGGAGAAAAGATGGTGCCATTCAAAAGAAACCATCTAATATTTGTTGAGAAATTGTTATGTCTAGCCCATGCAAGTGATGAAAAGTAATATAACAACTCAGCACATAAGCTCTAGACTCAGACCTAGATTCAAACATGAAATTTATACATAACATTTAGTAAGCATTTTGTTTTCCTGCATCTTGGCTTATCCATCAAATGGAGTGTGGCAGTCATGAAGGTACCTCCTGCAAGGAGCACAATTTGATAATAACCTCAGTTGTGAGCACCTTTAAGCTATGTTTCAAAGTTAAGGCCTGTGTACCTCTGCAGCTTCCCCACAGACTGCATGGTACTAGTATAAGGGTACAGTATAGATCAATGAAATGGAACTGAGAATTCATCTAAAAAAATAAAAAACTTTACATTTATGGTCAATTGATTTTTAACAAGTATACCAGGACAATTCAATGGAGGAAAGAGTAGTCTTTTTCAAATATTACTGGTACAACTGAATAACCCCATGCAAAAGAATGAAGTTGGACCACCACCTCCAACCCATATATAAAAGTAAATTCAAAACGAATCATATAACTAAGTACATATAGAATGTCACCTTGGATTAGGGAATGGTTCCTTGGAAATAATAGCTAAAGCACAATCAACAAAAGGAATTGTACTCACCTAATATATGTGTCAAAGGATACCATGATGAAAAGTGAAAAGATATTCCATAGAATGAGAGAAAATATTTGCAAATCAATATCTGATATGGGACTTCAATCGAGAATATATAAAAGCTCCCAACTTGGCAATAAAATGGCAACCAAATTTTAAGCAAAAGACTTAAATAGACATTTCTCCCCAAAAAAGGGCATATAATAATAGCCAATAATCACATGGAAAGATGCTCACCATTAATCATTAGAGAACTGTAAATCAAAAGAACAGCATTTAGTGTAGTTATAATTTTTTTAAGAAGGACAATAACAAGTATTGACAAAAATATGGAGACATTGAAAATTTTTTCCTTTGCTGGTGGGAATGCAAAATAGTGTGACCACTTTGGGAAATAGTTTGGCATGTCCTCAAAATGTCAAACATATACTGGATACAGTGGCACACACCTGTAATCCCAGCACACCTGTAATCCCAGTGACTTGAGAAGTTGAGACAGGAGGATCATAAGTTAGAGGCCAGTCTGGGAAATTTAGCAAGATCCTGTCTCAACGTAAAAATTAAAAAGGGCTGGGGGTATAGTTCAGTTGTAGAGCACCCCCAGGTTCAATCCCCAGTGCCACAAAATAAGTGTCAAACACAGTTACTATACAATCCAGAAGTTCTACTTGTAGGTACATGCTCAAGGAAAATGAAAGCACTTGTCCATACATCAACTTGTATGATTGTTCAGAGCAGCATTAGAACAGCCAAAAAGTATAAGCAACCTAAATGTTCATAGTGAATGAGTGAATAAAATGCAGTATATACATACATTTGTCAATTTAAAAAATATTAATACATACTACCACATGGATAAATCTTGAAAACATTGTGCTAATTTTAAGAAAGCAGTCACAAAAGATCTGTTATATAATTTCATTTATATGAAATTTTCAGAGCAAATAAATCCACAGAGGCAGCAAATAGATTAATGATTGACAGGAACTGGAGGACAGTAGAATGAATAAATGTTCTAAAATTAGATTGTTATATTACTTGCATAACTCTGCAAATATACTAAAATCTATGTAACTATACATTAGTAGAGTATATGGCCTGTGAATTATATGCCAATATAAAGCTATTTTTTAATTAGTTAAAAAGAGTCCATGACTTAAAAAAATTATGCAGTATTTTAATGCAATTCAAAAAAATAATTCAAATACTGTGTATTGGTTTTTAAGGGCTGCCATAAAACTATGTAGCTTAAAACAAGAGAAATTGTGTCACAGTTTTGGAGGCTGAAAGTTCTAACTCTGGTGTTGGCAGGATCAGTCCCTTCTTAGAGTTCTGAGGGCAAATCTGTTCCAGACCTCTTTCCCAGCTTCCGGTAATTGATGGCCATCCTTGGCATCTGTGTCTTGCATACATGCTGATCTTACCTCTGTTTTTACCTTCACCTGTAATTCTCCCTAGTCATCTTCCCTCTGTCTCTCTCTTCTCCTCCTCCTCTTATAAGAATCCCAAGTCTGTCAGATTGGGACCTAACCTAATGTCCTCATTGTAATACGATTATATCAACAAAGATCCCATTTCCAAATAAGGTCACATTCACAGGTGCTGGAGATTGGACTTCAACAAATCTTTTTGGGGGACATAATTCCACTACTAACAGACTGTAAGATATTCCAATTGATTCTCTTATATCGTCACTTGTTTTGAAAGGCTCAGTGTTATGAACAAAATAGGCACTAAATAAATATTCATTGACTGATTAAACTATTCAATCTATATAGCTGTCCACCGTAATTTGAAAGACTTTTAGAGATAGTCTGTAATCTTACTTGAATTCATGTCTTAATGTTTAATTAAAAGAGCACTTCCTTCTAATCAAAGGCTTTGCATTTGCATTCTTTGCCAAAATAACTGGTTGATGGATTGATTGTTTGCTGAATTGATCTAATCAGTCATTTAGGTAGAGCCCTATTAATGGGTCAACTCAGGCAAAATGATCTTGAACTTAACCCTGTTGACTCAGCCTTTTTAAAAACAATTTAAGTTTATTTTTTCTTTCTCTGGCCTTTGTGGAGATGAAGAATATTCTCGCAATAATCCTTCACTCTTCTAATATCCAGAGCAAACTACCTCAAATTCTGTAATCTCCCATGAAAATTCATACATAGATTGTTTCTCAGCCCCATACATAGATTTTAATGGCATCTCAGATGTATAGAAAATATTTGTTAATTTTAATTTTAAAGATAATTAAAACTATGCAGTTCTGTATACTTACATCTCTGTATCTTAAAAAGAAAAATACAGAATAATTTAAACTATTCAAATATCTGATGCATATTGAGTTTTCCTATGAATCACTAGCTTTTGCTATTTCATCTACATCACACAGACAGACCCTCATGCACACCCAATTTAAATGTCTTCTATCATTAAGAAATAATCATCTACTATGGTTAAAAAATACATCTCAAGGCTACTAAAAATAACACATTTGACCTCATTTTTTTCTGTTTATTATTAAATACAGTCTTATACAAACCTATTTCAAAAATTACAGAAGTGATTAAATAAAACATACTTGTTATTTCACTTTAATTCTTAATTGTCCTGCAAAAGAAAACTATATCTAATCCATTTGTATGTGTTAATTTATGAGGCAACACAAGAAAATTGTTCTGGAATCTACCATGGGTGGCTCTCCTATACTCTGGGTATTTATATTATTCCCTGGATTTTCATTGCACCCTTGCATTTCATTTTGAGGTTAGACAAAAAATAAATTTAAGTATTAGACACAGGTATACACTGCTCGGGAAGAACTATGCTACTAAATATATTGAGAAATATAAAATGTTTTATTGATTCTGGTTCATTTAAAGAACAAAGTGTAAATGGGTACTATCATTTTAAGGCTTGTAAATGGCTTTTTAGAACATTCCAAATGTATAGGAAAATATCTAAGTGTATGTCTTAATTTCTGAGAAATTTTATTTAAATTGGAGTAATTAACCATGGGAAAGAATCAATGATCCACTAAATAGGAAGATTTTCTTACAAGTGATATGGAGAGAGAGAGTTTATAATGACTCATTTTGTTATGTTACTTCCAGTCATGTGAATTGGGAGTCTTTCCCAGGGTTGGTGCCCTTTGACACCATCTCAATCTCTATTTCCTGGTTTCTGTTTCTAGCCCCTATCTATCCTACCTTCTGCTGTGTTTCTCAACTTAATTTTCTCTCACAGAAACAGGCCAATTATTCAATGCTTTCACCATTGTAGTTTATTGTACCAAATGCTAGAGTCATTTGCCTGCATGAAAACCACTGTGGAGTAGCAGGAACATTATAGTTTGTTACTTATGAGTTAACCATTTCATAAAATGCAAAATATTCTTTTACTAGGAAGTACATTTAGATTTATAGTTATCTCCTAATACAAGCAGTAAGTTGATGCTTTAAGTGCAATTGTTATTAGTAATGTCCTTTTAAGTTACCCAGTTCTCTTAACAGTAATAATAACAAACAATACTTAAGGAGAATTTGGTAGAATTGCCTTTGTAGTGACTCAGATGAGAATCAATAAGGGCCTTAAAGCATCTATATTAGCTACACGTGTGTCCCGTCTCCCAAAAATAGAGTAATTCAAAGGCAGAGATCTCCACCCATGCATCTCAATATCCCCAGTGCCTAGAAAATGTCTTCTAACAAGTAGGAACTCACTCAGTGTTTCTCTTTGTGGTTGCTTTTGCTTCTGTTTTAACTGTGTATATTTGAAATAGAGTTGAAACCTTGAGTATGGTCCCTCCCCAGAGGTATGCTCTATCATGAACTGAATCTTTTTCTCCCCATAGCTATATTTATGCACACTTTTCAATAGGTCTGATATCTACTAACAGATTAATATCATTTGAGAATATTGGCACATTTTTAAGCTTTATGCAAATGCTATCACACAATAGGTATGCTTAATATTATATTTTTAAAATATATTCATGTTGAGATGCTTTTAACTCTTAATTAATTTTAACACCTGCATAGCAACATTATAGAACTATACCTAATTATTGGATTTTGCCAAATGTTTATGGATCCATTGATACATTTCTTTTCCTTTAATCTATTAATATGATGTGTTATCATCCTGTTTCTGATAGAGAATTCCAGGTATAAGTTCTAAATTTATTTTGTCGGATATTAATATTGCTAAAATAACTTAGTTTTGACTACTATTTTCAAAATATATACTCATCCTTGTTTTTCTATTTACCTATTATCAACTTCTCTATTTGTTCTGTTATACCTAATAGTTTTAATCTAATTTGATAATAGAAGCCTTTTAACAGGAGGATTTAATAAGCTTACAATTTTTTTTTTGGTACCGGGGGTTGAACTCAGGGGCACTGGACCACTGCACCACATCCCCAGCCCTATTTTGTGTTTATTTAGAGACAGAGTCTCACTGAGTTGCTTAGCGCCTTGCCATTGCTGAGGTTGGCTTTGAACTCATCATTCTACTGTCTCAGCCCCTCAAAGTGCTCGGATTACAGGCATGTGCCACCACGCCAGGCACACTTATTGTTCTGATGTTCTCATTCATTGCTGGAGGAAGTACAAAGTGGTACAACTATTTTGGAAGACAATTTCTTTTTTTTTTTTTGTATTTGTTCTAATTATATATGATAGCAGAAAGCATTTTGATTCATTGTACACAAATGAAGCACAACTATTCATTTCTCTGGTTGCACACAATGTAGAGTCACACCATTCGTGCAATCATACGTGTACCTAGGGTAATGATGACTGTCTCATTCCACCATCTTTCCTACCCCATGCTCCCTCCCCTTTCTTCACTCCCCTCTGCCCAATTCAAAGTTTCTCCATTCTTCCCATGCCCCACCTCCACTGTAGATAAATATCTACTTATCAGAGAAAACATTTGGCCTTTGGTTTTTCGGGATTGGCTTAGGAAGACAATTTCTTACAAAGCTAAACATAGTGCTACCTTACAAAATAGCAATTGTGCTCCTTGATAATTACCCATATGAACTGAAAACTCACATCTGTACAAAACTATGCAGATTATTTAAAACAGCTTTATTCATAATCACCAAAACTTGGAATTAACCCAGAAGTCCTTCAAGAAGTGAATTAATAAGCTGTGATACATCCAAACAATGGAGTTTTATTCACTGACAAAAAGAAAGGAACTATCAAGTCATGAAAAGACATAGAGGAACTTTGAATGTATGCTGATCAGTAAATGAAAATAGTCTGAAGAGCTAGATACCATATGATTCCTACTACATGAAATTTTGGAAGAGACAATGTTAAGGAAACTGTGAAGAGAACATTCACTGGTTGTCAAGGGTTCCAAAGAAGTGAGGAGTAGTTGAACAGCTGGAGCAGATTACTAGAGTCTTGAGACTATTCTGTATGAAATTGCAACGATGGATACGTATCATTATAGTCTTTTGCACTACATAACACAGAAAGGAGTTAATTCTAGTTATGGTAAACTAAAATTGTATGACACAGAGTGAAATTTAATATAAGCCATTGATTACAGTATTGATTACAGTTAATAATAATGTATTAATATTCATTTATTGTAGAAAATATTATTGCCCTAGTGGAAACTGCACAGACAGGATAGATTGGTATATGGAAATCTTCTCATTTTTTTCTGGTGCTGGGGATCACATCCAGGGCCTTGTGCATGCTAGGCAAGCACTCTACCATTGAGCTATATTTCCAGTCCTAGTTATGTGGAATCTATGTACTATCTCATAAAACTGTAGTAATGAATAGTCTATTAAATTTAAAGTTGTGTCAGATAATCTGTATGTATGTGGTCACTTTTGAAGAAGATGCCAAGTTAATTCAATACAGTATTATTTTCAACAAATACTATGAGAATATCTACATATAAACAAACCTCAATCCTTTCCTAACAACATAAAAATATTTAATTGTAAATAATCACAGATCTAAATGTTTAATTGAAAACTACAAATCTTCTGGGTACAAAAATATGGAAAAAAATCTTGGTAACCTTGAGTTAGACAATGCCTTCTTAGTTTGCATAAATGATACAAGTCATAAAAGAAAACCTGAATATTAGACTTTATCCAAATTTAAAACTTCTGGTCTTCAAAATAGTATGTTAAGAAAATGAAAAGCCACAAACTGGAAAAAATGTTTGAAAAATAGGTATGAGAAACTCTTATAATTCAGTAAGTAGGAAAAAATTAATAACAATATAATATAAATATTTTATATATATAAAATAATATAACAATATTTCACTTAAGAATAAATGCACATAAAATGATGCACAATGACATTATTCATTGCAGAAATATGAATTTAAAACACAATGAAATACCACCATGTATTTTCTAGAATGACTTAAGTTTTCCTAAAAGTGGACAATACCAAATTCTAGCAAGGAAACAAAGTAAGTGGAACTTTTTACATATTGCTCTTAGAAATGCAAAGTGAAACAACTACTTTGGACACTAATTTGGGGCTTTCTTATGAAGTTAAATACAATCTACCATAAAACCTGGCAATTTACTTCCAGGCATTTACCCAAGAGAAATGGAAACATAAGTCCACATAAAGACTTCTACATAAGAGATCATAGAAACAGGTGGTGCATTCCTGTAATCCCAGTCACTGGGAAGGCAAAGGCAGGAGAATTTCATGTTCAGGGCCAACCTCACAACTTAGCATGAACTTGTCTCAAAATAAAAAATAAACAAAAAGGGCTGGGGATGGAGTTCAGTCATATAGCATCCCTGAGTTCAATCCCCAATACCAGGGGCAGTAGGGGAAAGTGTTCATAAAAGCTTTATTCATAAAATCCAAAAATACTAGAAACAATCCAGATATATACTGTAATATGCATCCATACAATGGAGAACTAGTCAGCAATACTGGTCATTGCTCTACCAGGCCAGTGGCTTCTGGGAAGCACAGTAATATGGTAGGACCCTGACCATGTGCCACATCCACATTTCCCCTGTTATTAAGCAGATCCATTGGTCTGATTTTTGTGATGTTCCATGTCACTAAATCAGACAGTCTGTACTGGCTGAGGTCCAGAGGGCAGGAAAAGAAAATCCATGTCACTGGGCATGATGGCATACACATGTAATCCTAGCACTTTGGGAGGCTGAGACAGGAAAATCGTGAGTTCAAAGCCAGCCTCAGCAACGGCGCTAAGCAACTCAGTGAGACCCTGTCTCTACACAAAACACAAAATAGGGCTGGGGATGTGGCTCAGTGGTCCAGTACCCCTGAGTTCAATCCCCGGTACCAAAAAGAAAGAAAGAAAAAGAAAATCCATGCCCATAACATATGTAAATTCTGCTCAAAATGAATTTCTGCCCCTTCAGAGAAATAAGAGGTTCCATACAATCAACTTTATGCCCAGTGACAGACCAGGCTCTTCAAAGGATAATCTGTAATAGGGTCTCAGCCTTGACCTCTCTTGCTACAGGTTGGACATTGGTATCATCTGCAGCTGCATCAGATTTGATGAGTGGGAGCCAATTCTTTGGGTCCAATGTATGGGTTCTATCTCTGCCACTGTGACCATTCCATTCACAAGCCCATTGTTCCAGCATAGGGGTAGACAATGACAACAGCTGGCTGCGATCAAATGGCACTGTTTGTGACTCTCCTCCCTGGTAAATGCCCCCCTGTTCTACAGACTTGTGATGTAAAGATCACTTGCCAACTTTCATGAGTCTAGCCAGATTCCTCTCCTCCTCAGTCTTCTAATCTTTCCTTCATGCCCCTGACCATGACTTCATGTAACCCTTCACTGGGCTTCTTCACTTTTCACATGAAATGGATTACCAGATACATGAGACAAAGTTCTTCCCATTCAGAGGCTTTCTCTGTGCAACTCTCTTTTTGGACAGTGTCTGACCAATCCGTTTTCATGTTTAATGTACATAGCAAGACAACTCATCCAAGAATCATGTTTAACTTTCTCCTCTTTCCTTATCAGGCCTTATCCAGTAATAAAAAAATCTCTAAGTAGCCACAGATAGTAAGTAACATGAAGGTTGGGCAACTTCATTTCTGAAGGTTTCTTTTTTTTTTTTTTTTAAC
Source organism: Geosciurus inauris (assembly GCA_004024805.1). Classification (NCBI taxonomy): domain Eukaryota; kingdom Metazoa; phylum Chordata; class Mammalia; order Rodentia; family Sciuridae; genus Geosciurus; species Geosciurus inauris. Next base: position 185,545 of record PVHX01001431.1, read on the forward strand.
TTTTTTTCTTAGTTGTTGATGGACACAATGTCTTTATTTTATTGCTTTGTATGTGGTGCTGAGGATCAAACCCAGGGCCTCACGCATGCAAGGCAAGCGCTCTACCGCTGAGCCACAATCCCAGCCCATCATTTCTGAAGGTTTCTAAGAGCATCTGGAGCCAGTCTTGCCTGATTCCACTTCCACAGTTTTTTTGTTGTTGTTGTTATTGGTTTTGTTTATTCTGCAGTGCTGGGGATGGAACCCAGGGGAATTCTAACACTGAGCTACATTCCCAGCCCTTTTTACTTTTTATTTTGAGACAGGGTCACTCTAAGTTGCTGAGGTTGGCCTTGAACTTACAATCTTCTTTCCTTAGCCTCCCAAGATACAGGGATTATAGTTGTGTGCCACAACTGGTCACTTCCACATTATTAATGGATTGTACTGGGCCTTCCCAATAATATAATGTGGTAGTTGTGACAAAACAAAGCTACCAAAGATCAGCCCTGATCACATGGTTATATGAGTCTCTGGGATGCTTCCTGTCCATAAGGATCCAGTATTATGGCAGAGACAGTTTGTTTCCATAGTGGAGTATGGTTCTTTACAACAGAGGGCATGGCCTTTCCCTGAAACCCTCAAAGTTTAGTTTGTGATTCTCCTACTTGAACTTGTCTTAAGTTCCAATCTTTTTTCACCACATATATCTTTAAAGTCATTGGACCTGCAAGGTCATATGGCCCAAGTGACAAGACCTCTTGCCCTGTAGCCTGAACCTACTGCAGAATACTGTCTGGCTCTGGACCGACTTGGTAAATGGGTCAAAGCGATATTCTGAAATGAGAAATATGCCTTCTTGAGAGCACAAAGAAACCTACCAAGCATTGTGCTGCCTTTTTTGCTGATGGCAAAAGCCAGTTGATTCCATACTCCATATACATCCTCTAAATCTCTCAATTTCTGAGACATTATCCTTGTCAGTGAGTTCTCTTCTATTGGTAGCTAGTCCCAGGTCATCATTTGTGAAATTTTAACACTTGCACTGACACATTATTTCAGCAGTTATTAGTGTTCCACCTTCTACCAATGAAGGGGTTCTCCCTGTCAGCTCACCTCTAATAGCCTACGTTAGAATCTTTTTCCTGGAAATACTTCCAGTTCTCAGCTGTTCCTGTCCGAGGTCAGACTTCCTGGAAACAGACTGAAACAGAAATTTCCACACTCAATGTTTTTGGGAATTGCTATAGGAAGAGAGTAATTAGCACCAGGCAGAGGAAGAAGTCGAAATTAAACGCAATTGCAGCAAAGACCTCTGCAGATAACATAGATGGTATGGAGTTGGGATGACAATTCAGAGTTGTCAGGATTTGAAGCAAAAAAGCCTTTATATTCCCACCTTTATATTTCCACATCAACCAGTTATTGGATGTGGGCTGCTCCCAGGAAGGAGGCATGACTGTGGATGAGGGGACAATTCACTGATAAGGACTCAACTTTGAGCCATGCACATCCAACACTCCTGAAGGCTTAGGAAATTTTTCTGAAGAGTCTAAAATCATTAAAGAGTTCTGTTTTCTCAGATCACAAATGTTCTAGCTATCCCTAGCTCTCCAATGACTGCCCCTACTTTTGTTTGAAACACACACAAAATATAACATACTAAACCTACCCGCTTGCTTACTAATTTCTGCATGTATTCCATTCCTTCCTGTTTAGAGTCTAGTTGTGGAAATCTCACTTAGCCTCCATATATCCGAAATGTCATGATGTTGATCTCAGCGTTAAGAGATTATTTAATTGGTATAAAATTCTAAGTTGACAACTATTTTCCTTTAACTATTTATATTGATACATCTCTGATATATGCTATTTGAGAAGAAATTTGCACTCATCCTAATTATTCTTCCTTTGCATTTGCTGCAATGGACACTTTTTCTTCTCGTTGAAATTGCTATTAAATGTTGTCACTGTGAAAAGCCACAAGATTCTCCAGTTATCTCAAATTTTTTCACATATACATGTGATCTGGTGGTGGTTGGTGGTGGTGGTGTTAATGTGTGTATGTTCACTAGTTCCTTTTTGCTAGTGTCTAATCTTCTCACCAATATAGAAGGTTGGAGATTCTGTTCTGTTTTGTCTTTCATGTATATATGTCAAGTTCCCTTCTAAGTAGGAGCAGACAGGTACTATCAAGTGTATCTCCAGGGCCTAGACATAATAACCCAAACAGAGAAAGTGAAGGGGAAAAAGTGGAAATGAGATGTGGAATCTGCCTCTGAAATGGCTCCACCTTCTCATAGCTGTAAAATCATACCCATGGAGAGGCTTCTTGGAAACACAAGTCTTTTGGGGACACAAATACCAAGTCACTCATCTGAGACACAGAATGACAGAGAGTAAGAGCTTGCTCAGTGTTGGAAAAGAATGGCAAATGCACTAGAACATTAGGAATTATAACAATAGAGAGTGTCATAAACTAAGCAGAATAAATTTCTTTATATTACTCCACTAAGGACATAAGAGGATTAAGTTTTGACTATTTAACTTGTTATCTCAGTTGTGGACTCTCTAATTGAGGGATTTTAATTTCGACAAATAAAAGGTTGGTTTCCCACAACAGTCCACTGGTGTGAGAACTGAGGCCGCCCTGTAGCACAGCCCCATTTTCCGTGCTACCGTGGAATTCAGTAAAATCCTCATTCTCCTGTGAAAGGTTAGCTCTTATTCCAATAAGCTCTAGACTGTCTGAGCTGTGAATATTTTAAATCAGCATAATTATATTTCACATGGCAATAAACACTTTTAGTTTAAGTGCGCATAATTTGTCTCTTTGTCTGATTCTCTTTGTTGCATTAGTTTTTCTCCATGGTGAGCATAAAATAACAGGATTTGTGATGATTCCCTAGAGATCACCCTTTTACCCCTTTCTTAAAAATACTCAAGATGCTTTGCTTAGTTTTAAAAGAAAAAAAAAAGTGGATTTTAGAGAAAAATCACATCTCCCAGCTTTTGGTTTTAAAAAAATAAAAGTATATTGCAAATGTGAAAAGTTGTTCTTACTGAGAGAAGCCAGGTTTCCTAGCTTTTCCTGGATTTCTTCTGATTCTCTGCTCTTTGGCCAGTCCTCAAGTTGGTCTGATTTAAGGTCAGTTGTCTGGCTTTGATTGGTATTCTAGTGGAGTGGTGAGTGTATAAGGCTGTAATCCCTGCAACACATGGTAATTTTTTCATTCTCTCTCAGCCTCCACCTGTTCCATGGTCCAGTGGAGGACTGCAAATCCTATCAAGGGAGGGCAACCCGACGAAGCCTGCCTCCCTGGCTAGAGTCCATCACATGTGCACTCGGGCTACGGAGCATCCAGCCAGCTGCAGCCCAACGATCATGTTATCAGATGACGGATGGCTTCATATCAGGTGTTTAAACTGACAAGCTGCCCCATCTGGTAAATGATTCAGGAAGTCTGGCCTTGTTTGATGAATGGGGAAAGTGACAATGCCAATCAGAGTGACCCCTGCAGCCTCCCTGCTGCTGCCCCAACAGCCACTGTCTCATCTATCCCACTGGTTTACTTTTTCAATTCTATTGTCACTCAGCTGAGGTTACACCTACTGTCACTAAATTGTCCCTAAATTATATCATTAATCCAAATATTTTCCTGGTAAGAACCTTCATAAGATAGATGCCAGGCCTCCCACAGACTCATGGTCAAAATTAGAGGGCAAGACATAGGATTCAGTCCAACAATTTTAGAGGTAGTTTCACGTCACTGTTTACAGGCTGTTTTGAAGGAAATGGAGTTATTTTGAAGGGAACTGCATATTTTACCTAGAAACCAACCAGGATCCTCTGTAATAAGAAATGCAAGCCAGGTAGTGATGCTTGCCTGTAATTCCATAAAAGTGGGAGACTGAAACAGGAGTATTGCAAGTTCAAGGGCAGCCTGGACAACTTAGCAAGAGCCTATCTCAAAATAAAACAAAAAGGCTGGAGATGTAGCTCACAGAGCACCCCTAGAGTCAATCCCCAGTCCCCAAAAAACAAAATAAAACAAAGAACACACACACAAAAACAAAACAAGAAAAAAGAAAAAAGAAAAAAAATGCAAAAGGTCTCAGTGTGTCATGCATTGATCTGAAGAATATTAGTCCCTCCATAATGTTAGTTGGCAAGTAATAATCAGTGTTCCTTTGTGAAAATTTCAAGGGCATTCTCAAAATGGTTTTCCCAATCTATGAGATGGTTTTTGATTGGATAATCTGATTTTGAAGAATTAAAGTTACTAAAAACCTGTTATGTGTTAGTCCTTGCCTCATCCTGCTTGGTATCACCATGCCTATAGGGAATATGTATGCTTAAGGCTAGATTTACAGAGCTCAAGGCCAAGTGGAAATTTCAATCAGTGAAATCGATGTTCCATCACTCCCTTGATATTGTATTGTGAAGACACAATCTATTTATAGATAGTATATCATATCAATTACTCATCACAGCAAATATCAAATAATAGAGATTAAGTACAATGTGTGAACACTTCAAACACAATTTTCTATGCAGTATTTATTTTCATCAGCAATTCCAAATGACTACGAAAGACTTATGAGCAAAGCAGCAATTGTTTTATTTTTAATTTAAAAATATATTGTCATCTAGGTCTTCACTGAAAATGCTGCTTTGTCCACCCCTGTTATAAAGCACATCATTTTTTTTTCAACCATGAACAGTGAATAAACAAAACAAAGGGGGAATTTAATGGGAATGACAGCACAGCAGGTACATTTATGATTTAGTATCATTTCAGTTTTCATCCAGGAAAATTGTCAACCATTCCAGGAATAAAAAATAAAATGCTATGTACTGTATAGTATAACCTCTTTAAATTGGCAATTTGTAGCTGTTTGATAATTCATTCTTAAGCAAACCTCAACTGCTTGCTACCTGCTGTATTCATTAGCCTGTCCATCTTCTTATTCCCTGTCGAGCATGTGGGACTATGATTGTTAGAAAAATGTTGTGCTGCTGGGTGTGCTTGCTACTTAATAAATGTATATATGTTCACCAGTATTTTTATGCAATTGTTTTAGAAAGATGAGCAAACTCCCTTTTTCTGGTCTGGGAGATAGATATTAATGTTTTCTGGATGTTTTGCAACAGATCCATTTTAGATAAATAATGCATTACATACTGTGTCATATGTAGCAGAATTTTTTTATTCAGCTATTGAGCATAACATGAAAAGCTCAATATAGAAACTACCAAATTTTAGGAGCAACAGCTCTCTGTATGTGGCACATTTGCAAATATGGGTATTTCAGGGTGCAAATTAAAATAGTTTGATGCACCATATCACACTTTCTCAATGAAAGGGAAACTTTCCTTGTGCTTACTATAAACACTTCATTTACACGTTTATTTGAGACTTTGTTAAATTAGATTATGTAAACACAGGCTGGATAGCAAGTCAGATTTAATACACACGAGTTTTAAAACTGACTAGCATGCTGAACATAAAAGTATAAAGGACTTCACCAAGATTTATTGATTCATGTCAAGGCATCATTACTTTTCAAAGTGTGAAAAATGATCATATATTTATGACCTGCCGACTGAAGCTGTTTTGTGAATTAGCAAAAGCTCTGGAGAGGAGCAGCCTAATTGCATTATCATAGAATCAGAGATGGTTGTCAATTTCCCCCATTTAGCTTTTCTCCTTTAGTTTGTTAAAATGAAGGTGCCATACGTTGGTTGAATTCACTAATACCCTGATGAATGAGGTATTTTCCCAGTAGGCTGGCTACCAGTATAAACAGTGAATTAGGAATGATAGACCATCAATCATATCTCCTTCAAACAGATCTCTGCCCTGAGATTATTCATTATATATTAGGACCACTTAAAAAAGTTTTCACACAGGATTCACTGATGAAAAGGCTGATATTGTCCATAATTTTTGATGTCCCCTGTGGAACTAACAGTAGTAAGGTAGGTGGCTTTCTTCATTAGCACAGTTTTCATTGACTGTCTATTTCATTTCAGTCATATTACTTCTTTTTAAAAATACAAGAGTCAGCTCACCCTATATATGTTACTGTTTTTCAGCAGTATCCTAACCAAAAGATTGGAGTTTCTTGTTTGGTACTTATTTCTGCTTACTGGGAATCATGAGTTAAAGGTGTAACTGAGAAACCAACATCATCTAAATACAGGCTAAAATAAATGCTCACTTACCTCTTATGTTTTTGGCATCTACTAGTCGAGGATGACCTGGTGATTTGTGCAGTGTTTTTTATGCAAAGGGTCAGATTTTGCCCTCCGGCGCCCATGTATGGTTCCCCTGGGGTTTTGTCCCTTTAATGGAAATTACGAGTATGCATCCAAGGGCAAGATTCCTCCCAAAGGGATTTATCCTGCCTCAATGTGCAAACATAATTCTCATTAAAATTAATAGGAATTGTACACATGCATCTAGGGAAGAAATAGACTCCTAAGTTCGAATCACCTCATTCTATTTTGTGCAAAAAATGACAGGGTCTGCCCTGGAGGTGGGTATGCAGCCAAAGGTTTGAGAGTTCAGATAAGCAATCAGAACTTCCAACACTCACCTATACCATGTGTGAGGCACTGCAAATTCTTTTTTTCATTGCAAGAGATTATACATGGAACCTAGCTAGACTCTTATTTGCTAAGCTTTTCTCCAGCATTATAATTATTTCCATGATTTTTTCTCCAGGGAGTTCGGGGGAGACTGGGCATTGCTTATACTTGATTCCTGGGTGGAAGGTTTTGGATCATTTGTATTTATCAGAGTCACTGGACCATAATATTTGTCTATTCTTTCCTTTTGTAATGCTTCAAAAATACCTCTTATTTGACTGAATAAGTGGTATTTAACTCCTGGTGTGTTTTAGGGTCTGAGAAATCAGCTCTTTATTCTGGTGAAATGCAGCTTTAATGCACACATTGCTAAACTTGTGTAAATTCAACCAAACAACATTTTTAGACCAACTGAATCTGTATAACATGCAAGAGAAAAGTAAAATTGACATTCAATTAATTTGATGATTTCTGTTGTTGAAATCACATAACTCACCCAGAAAAATTATTATCTAACCACACTGCAAAAAAAATCTTATTTTTAAAAATTGAATAATGCCCAGGACACTAATATCTGGATATAAATTTCTAAATCTTTTCAATTATAAAACCAGCACAATAGAGCAGATATATTAGTGTTTTTCTTGACTTAGTTTCATCAATGTAAACAACATTGGTTTTTTTGTTGTTGTTTGTTTGCAGTACTAGGGATCAAACAGAAGAGTACTTTGCCACTGAGCTTCAGTCCTATCCCTTCTTATTTTTCCTTGGAGACAGGGTCTGGCAAATTTGCCCAGACTGGCTTGAACTTGTGATCCTCATGCCTCAGCCTCCCAGGTAGCTAGGATAGCAGGCAGATTTCTCTGCACCCAATTTAAACAATATATTTAAAGTTAAACATTCTTTAAATTTCTTGAAAAAGCAGATATCCAAATCAAACTTGAAATCAATGAATCCTAAATATGTACTAATAAGAGATGTATATGTAATGAATAGACTTGGCCAAAAGATATAATAGGTACAAGATGTCATATCTCTGTAAAAGAAAAAAACTGCATAAAAGTGGGGCACTCAAATGACTGCATAAACAAGTGAATTAAACCTCTTGACTTTTCAGTGACAAATTTGCTAAATTATAAAATATTTCCCAGCACATCCAAAAACCAAGTGTTGAAACTCATTTTATGATTGGCACAGTTGTATTTTGAGCATGTTTATGTCTAAGTAATGACTCTGAGGCCAAGGAAAGGATTTTGAAGATGAATGCAGTCAAGATGATGTTAAATTTTTTTTAACAATTCAATTTCTTATTCCAAAGCAAATTTAAGTCACCACCTTGAATGCTCTTTGAATGCTCTTTCCTGCTGTCAGTGATACTGACAACCTGATTCCTGATTCTGTCTCTTACTGAATACTCTTCATAGAACCAACCTGAAATCCTTTTTTTCTTTTTTAATTTTTTTGGTACTGGGGATTGCACTCAGGTGTACTCAACCACTGAGCCACATCCCCAGCCCTATTTTGTATTTTATGCAGAGACAGGGTCTCACTGAGTTGCTTAGCACCTCGCTATTGCTGAGGCTGGCTTTGAACTCGTAATCCTCCTGTCTCAGCCTCCCAAAGTGCTGGGATTACAGGCATGTGCCACCGCACCCAGCTTTTTTTTACTTTTTATTTTGAGACAGAATCTCAATGAGTTGCTCAGAGCCTTGGTAAATTGCTGAGCCTGGCTTTGAGCTTACAATGCTCCTGACTCAGCCTCCAGAGCCTCTGGGATTACAGGTTTGCACTACCCCACCCAGCACCCTGGAACTGTTAATGTCTCCTAAGATTCTATCAACTTTTCTGTTTATCACAGCCTCCCTTTCTTGTCTCTACTGCATTTATGGCCAGGCTGTAGCTGCAATTTTTGTACTAGAGACTCCCAAATTATTCCATCATATCTTGGCTACTCTAATGAGTTCTAAATCCTATTCTAAATGGCCTCCTTCCATATTTCCAACTGACCACTACAGTACCTCAAATTCAATATGAACAAAAATAACTGTTATAAAGCTACCTGTATATACCATGATAAAGTACGGCATCCTGGAAACCAGATTAATTATAAATGTTGTATAAACATGAGTATAATTGCTTATTTTTAATGAATATGCATCTGCTTAAAATAATTTATTTCAAATTACTTGTGAGTTCTTTCTTCCTTCTCAAATTAAACTATCACCCTACAAAATATTTTTCACCTGCCATTTTTATGCCCTAGCTAAGGAAATGGAGAATTTCTTTGAAAATTACTATCATCCATATACCCTTTCATAGAATGATTTCTGTAGAATGTGTCTGAAATTATTTCTCTTCATAATATACTGAAAACAAGTTACATTTTAATCCTATATATCTCAGTATATATAAATATTCATTTAATCCTTTACTGATAAATTGTCAAACACAAGTACAAATTATCTAAATAGGTCAACTCAATTCCATGCCAAGAGAATCCTAAATTTCAAATGGATAAGGATTCCATATGGGTTTGATTTTTTTCTTCCTTATAAAATTTACTTTAAATTTATGAAAGTTATACATAAATGCTTATTGGCCAAACATTTTCAAAAAATAGAACAGCACATAAAATAACAATGAAAATCCCTCTGCATTACCCACCTAACACCATAGAAGTAAATAATATTAATAGTGGTCCTCTGCTGCTTTTGTCAGAGCCATAAATTCAGCACCTAGAACAATCAATAGCACATGTAGATGTTTAGTAAATATTTGCCAAACTAATCAATATCCTTCCAGTCATTTTGTATACAATTGTGTTTATCTAACATTTATGTGAACATAATGTGCCTACTATTCTCTGCTTCCTTGTGGCTACAACTTTATCAGCTCTTTGCCTCTACCTCATCATGTTTAATAGTTGTATCATTTTTCACAGATGGGAGAATCATAATTTAAGTTTTCTCCTTTATATTGTGCCCAACTTTTCACTACTGTCCCCAATGCAGTGATTATGTGTAAGCATTTAGGTCTTTGTACACATGAGGTTTGGTTTGTTTGCGTTTTTGGTTTTTGTTTTTTTTTTTTCAGTGCTGGAGATCAAACCCAGAACTTGTGCATGTGAGGCAAGTACTGCTACATGGAAATATTTCTGCAGAATAGATTCCTAGAGATGGAATTGAAAGGCCAAGAGTTATAAACATTTAAATCTTAAAAGATAGTTCTATGTTGTCTGACATTAAAGTTGTTCTAATATGCTCATGAAACCATCAATGACCTCAAAACTTTGTGAACTTTTTAAAAATGCTAGATGAAAAAATATATCTGCAAAATTTACATTTCCTTGACTTCCACTAAACTTGAACAACTTCACAATTTTTTTAGACTTATATATTATTTTTGTCTATGTTAATTCCCAATTAACAAAGTTTGGTTACCCTTTTCTTATTGACTCATAAGTGTTCTTTATATATTATGAATAATAACATTTGTTATACATGTTGGAAAATGCTTTCTACTGATCTATTACTCATATTTTACAAGAGATTTTAAGTTGTCTTTACTTACATCTATGAATTTGTTTTTTGTATTTTGGGTTTTGTGTCTTACAGAGGTTCTATGTACAAAAATATTAATTTTATTGTTTGTTTTACATTTAGCTCTTTATTCTACTTTGAATTTGTTTTTGTGTGTGACATGAATAAAGGAACTATATTTTTGTAAATCATATGTAAATGTCCCAATATCAGTTTTGAATATCTATACTTTGTCAGCTAATTTTAATGAAAATCTTATAATATACAAACTGAACACTTTTTTCTTTACAAATATCTATTGTTTCATAAGTTCACTTGTTTATAAATACAAAAAGAATATTAACCTTAAATCATGTATTAGTATCTACTGAGGTGAGTACCCTGTGATTGTTTTTCTTTCCAAATTTTTCTAGCTTTTTCTTATATAATCACCTTCTGTTTGTTCTGGGGTTTTTGTTTGTTTTTGAGATACATTCTCACTATGTTGTTCTATGTTGTTCTCACTAGGCTGTCTGGAACTTATGGGCTGAAGTGATCCTCCTGCCTCTGCCTCCCAAGTAGCTGGGACTACAGGCATGTGCTAATACACCCAGCCATAATCACATTTTTAAATGTCTTGAAATTTTTCATAAAAGTATCTTTTTTGGCTGGGTGCAGTGGTACACATCTATAATTCCAGCAGCTCAGGAGACTGAGGCAAGAGGATTGCAAGTTTGAGACCAACTTCAGTAACTTAGTGAGACCACACCTCAAAGTAAAAAATAAAAAAGCCAGGGTTGTTGCTTAGTGATTAAGTACACCTGGGTTTCATCCCTCATACAAAAAAAAGAAAAAATCTTTTTTGGAGATTAGTTGGAATTTTACTGAATTTACATATTTTAAATATTAGAACATTTCAGTCCTGAGGCGGAAATATCCCATTATTTATTCATTTCTTCCTTTATGTTTCAGATAAAGTCATCTAGTTTTTTCAAATAACAATAATAAAAATAATATTTATCAAGCAATTTCTTGGTGTTAAATAATATATAAAATCTTTTTATCTCCATGTAAGCCTAACATTTAGGCCCTATTTTTGTCCCCATTTGTAGAAAATCAAATGACACAAAGAGATCAAATAATTTACAGAAGGATTTATAACAGTTAAGGCTTAAAGACTGGATTTGCAACAATGTATTTAATGATAGAATCTAGCCTTTTAATCATTATAATTATGTATAGTTTATAAATTTTACTGATGCATTAGTTGGTGGTATTATTATTATTATTATTATTATTACTCAATCTAATTAGGCTATTGTTAGTGTATGCATCTATTTTACAACTTTCTTTTTCTTACTTGGAATGAAACCACCATTTGACCCAGTTATCCTACTCCTTGTTTTATACCCAAAGGACTGAAAATCAGCATACTACAGTGATGCAACCACTTCAATGCTTGTAGCAGCTCAGTTCACAATAGCCAAGCTATGGAACCAAACTAGGTGCCCTACAACAGAGGAATAGGTAAAGTAATACACAATGGAATACTACTCAGCCATAAAGAAGAATGAAATTGTTGCATTTGCAGGTAAATGAATGGAACTGGAGACTATCTTGCTAAGTGAAATAAGCCAGTCCCAAAAAACCAAAGGCAGAATGTTCTCTCTGATAATGTGGATGCTAACCCACAACAAGGGAGGGGAAGATTAGCAGTTTATTGGACTAGAAAAAGGGGAATGAAGGGAAGTAGGGGATGGGAATGGAAAAGACAGTAGAATGAATCAGACATATCTTTCCTATATATAAATATGAATACATGACCAATGTAACTCCACATCATATACAACCACAATAATGGGATCCTAACTGGAACAAGTTATGTATGTATAATATACACTCTATGTATGTATAAAATACATTCTACTGTCATGTATATCTAGAAAGAACAAATAAATTTTAGAAAACCTTTCTTGTTTTGGTTCTAGGAATTGAACTCAGAGGTGCTTTACCACTGAGCCACTTCCCAAGCCTTTTTATTTATTTTTTATTTTGAGACAGGGTCACTCTAAGTTGCTGAAGCCAGACTTGAACTTGCAATCCTCTTGCCTCAGCCTCCTCACCCACTGAGATTACATGTGTACATCACAAAGTACAGCTATAACATTTTTATCAACATCCTTTACTAGGATATTCCCTAATTTTGTATGAACATATCTTTTAAATACCCTCAGTCTTCAAATTCTTAGGTTCACGTCATCTAAAATAATAACCATTTTTTTCTTTCCCCTGTTCAAACTCTAGAATTCACTTCTGTTCTATGTGCTTTCTTTGTATTGAAACATCTGCCCTTCCTCTGTTGTTTTTAAAGTTCAAATGATAAACATTTAGTTTTAAATATATCAATTTGTCCAGAATAAGGTGGAAAGATTGTCACAGGAGAAGAGCTCTCTCTGAAGAAGGGTCCAAAGAGGTCCCAGAGAGAAGGGGAAACTCAACTCAGGACCTGCAGCATACAAAATGAGTGACAGAAAGGAATTTCAGAATGTGCCAAAGACATACAAGTTCATTTAGAAAAGCAGAGACACATTGAAGGGAGAATGTGTTCTATCTCCAGAGTGAGAAGCTTTGGGAGGTGTGAGAGAGAGCTGGCCTGAGCACATCCACAGTACATAATATGCAACAAATATCAGGTTTGTCAATCATATGGCTTTGGCCATAGTTCCATCTTGTAACAAGTTCCGCATTCCTGTGAATAGCCACAGGATGTTTATAGCATAGTCACCGGATGCTAATAGATGCACCCTGTAGCGCCTGGAGGACAAAGGGCCTCTTAGCATATGTAAAGAGGGACCTGAGCAAAATGAAAAGAGTCTCTCTTGCCTTGGGCTGTGCTGTGCTGTGCTGTGCTCTGCTGTGTGTGTGTGAGCTCAGTAAGAGTCTCTTGCCTTACTGTGTGTTTGTGTGTGTGAGTGATTTTCATCCGCGGCTCCCTCGCCTGACTCAGTTTCCCTTTGTGCTGGCGGGGGCGCTGGCAGGGAGGAAAGAAAGGAATATACATTCAAGGGAGAATGTCTAGAGGGAGAGATCACAACACATTGGTGTGGGGTGTTAATATTTATAAAGGACAGTTTCAAGGGACTGGACCACAGGTGGAGTCAGGAAGGATTTACACAACTCCATTTCAGCTTTCCCTGTGTTCACATGCCCTCATGGTATGTTTTGCCGACAAGGCATGGGTCATGGGCATGGGCTGGGCTACTCAAGAGTTGCAACTGCTCATGGGCAATTTCTGCATTTCAATGATTCCTGGGGGTTTTCTGCATTTTAGTGGTTCCTGCATGCTTCCTTTGAGACTCAGTACATTATCCCTTTTCAGTATCTCCAAATTCCTATCTCTTCCACCCACCCTGACATTGATCCCTTGACCTTAAGGGTTAATGAAGGACAAAGATCCTGTTCTATGGCTGCTTTGAGCCAGTAAGGGGCAATGACCCTGCCTAGTCAGGAATTGAGATCCTCATCCTGACTGATCTGAAGGAGAGAGAGAGAACTTGGTCTCAGCAATAGGGATTGATTGGAATTCTTGGGTTGCCATCTTCTTTTTTTAAAAAAATATTTTTAGTTATAGATGGACACAATACCTTCATTTTATGTGTTTATTTTTTTATGTGCTGCTGAGGATCGAACCTAGTGCCTCACATGTGCTAGACAAGTGCTCTACTACTGAGCCACAGCCCCAACCCAGTTGCAATCTTCTTAACATGCAATTGTTATAATCTGGAAGTTACAAATTTTATCACAAGATTAAGAAGATAAAGATCAAATAACAGTAGGAACATAGCAACCAAAGGTCCTAATAATGATGATAGCCAGGTGAAGATAGGCAAGTAAGCTTGAAAATGATTACTTTTGGTATATGATTTCCTTTATAGTAGTAGCTCCAGGAGGCACATGTAAGAAGGTGAGGAGTAAACCATTTGGTCAGCCAGAGAAAGCAGATCCCTGGTTCCTGGTGGAGTAAATAATTCCTATAGACAAAAATAAAAGTCCCCCAAGTTAGGGAAGGAGCAAGATTGGCATATAGTACCTAGGAGGACTTAGCCTAAACAGGTTTTATTTGCTGTTACTATTGTTTTCTTTATTTTGAACAGGACCTATAGTTCCTCCAGTGGTTCATATAGGATGTTTTCTTTTTCTTTTTATGTTGGTATGTGGTCTTGGATCTGCAAGACCAAAGTCAATGCCTCCAAAGACCCTTGTTCAGGCCACCACATCATAGGAAAAAAGATGTCTCCAAACAAGGGTTCAAGGAGTACCGAGAGAAGGAGGAACTCAACTCAGGACCAGTGGGGTTCTTGGCCTACATGATGCAAGAGAATTTCAGCACCTGCCAGAGATGGAGGTTTATTTAGGAAAGAAGATGTACATGCAGGGGGAGAATGTGGGCCATTTCTAGAGGGAAAACCAGCCCCTGCCTCTTTCATTTAAAAAAGGAAATAATGCTCAACCATGGAGTTTTTCATTTTCCTGTTTAATCTAGTTTAACAGGAATGATGCAGTAATTCATCACTAGAGTATAAAGTTTGCTTTGGATTTTGAGTTTAGTTATGCTAAGGGTCCAAGAAGAATTCTTATGATGCAGGTGAATTTCCTTTTTACCCAATAATTTTGGCATTCTTTCTTCTGCCATGTGGATAGTTTATTCATGTGTTCAACAATCTTGTATTCTAGAAAGACATTCTACTTGCTTTAATGTGTGCTTTGTTGTTATGTTTGACTAACCAGCATTTTACTTGATATTTTGCATCCGTAATAATAAGTGGCATTGGTCTTTATGCTATCTTTATCCATACTTTATATCTGGATTATGTAATGCACATCACTATGCTAGCCAGCTTTTCATATTTTTCAGTGTTCTCTAAATAGTTGAAATTTAAATAACATCACAATAATCTTTTACCTGATAGGTAGAATTTGGGAAGTACTATAAATAAATCCCTATATTTATTTTGAGATTAGATATTTGACTAACTTCTTAACTTCTATAATTGCTCATCCAATATATTATTTAATGACTCTATATCTTTTTTTCTGTATTGAGGATTGAACCCAAGGTACTTTACCCACTGAGCTATGTCCCTAGCTCTTTGTATTTTGAGAGAGGGCTACACTGAGTTGCTAAACCTGAACTTGAACTTGTGATTCTCTGCCTCAACCTCCCAAGAGGAGAGATTACAGGTGTGTACCACCATACTCAGTTTACTTATAAACCCTTATTAGTCATGGTTATGTATATTTTCCTAAAAAATGACTATTTCATCTTAATTTTCTTTTTTTTTTCTTTTTCTATTATTTTTTTGTACCTAGGGGTGCACTGAGCCACATCGTACCCAGGTTTGGCACTGAGCCAGGTTTGGCTCTGAGCCACATCGCCAAACCATTTTTCATTTTTTATTTTAATTCTGGGTCTCACTGAGTTGGGTAGGGACTTGCTAAGTTGCTAAAGCTGGCTTTGAACTTGAGATCTTCCTGTCTCAGCCTCCCAAGCCACTGGGATTACAGGCATGTGCCACAGTGCCCAGCTTATCTTGTTTTTCAAATTTAGTAACGTGTTCTTCAGAACAGTAGAGTAGGTGAGGATTTTTTTTTTTTTGGTAAGACTCTCAAAAGCACAGGATATAAAAGCAAAAGTAGACAAGTGGGGTTACATCAAACTACACAGCTTCTGCACAGCAAATGAAACACTTAACAATGTGAAGAGACAACATCTAGAATGGAAGAAAATATTTGAAAACCATGCATCTGACAATGCATCTGACAATGCATATATCCACAATGTTAAGGGGTTACAAAGACTCAATGCAAACAAACCTAATTTTTAAAAAATGTACAACAGACATAAATTGACATTTATCAAAAGAAGACATACAAATGGCCAACAGGTCTATGAAGAACTGTTCAGAATCACTAATCATATCAGACATGCAAGTCAGAGCTTCAGTAAGAAATAATTATACTCCAGTAAGAAAGGCTATTATTAAAGTTATAGCAAGTGCTGGTGAGGATGTAGAGAAAATGGAATACTTGTACACTGTTTGTAAAGTATGGAGATTCCTCAAAAAGCTAAAGATAGCACAATCCTACTACTTGGTACATATCCAAAGAAAAGGAAGTCAGTATGTCAAAGAGACATCTGCACTCCCATTTTTATTGCATCACTATTCACAAAAGCCAAGAAATGGATACAATTTAAATATCCTTCAACTGAGAATAGATAAGCAAAATGTGGTATATAAGCACTATGGCATACTATGTACCTATACAAAAGAATGAAGTTTTGGCATTTGTAACAACATGGACAGAAGTGGAAATCCTTATGTTAAGTAAAATAAGCTAGCCAGAGAAAGACAAATATTGCATGATTTCACTCATTTGTGGCATTCAAAAATGTTGATCTCATAGAATTGGAGAGTAGAATAGTGGTTACTCAAAGCTGGAAAGACTGGGGTCGGGGCAGGGAGATGCAAAGAATGGGGACAGAATGATCTGTGGCTACTAATTGTAGGATATGAGAGATATGAATAAGAAGTTTGGTGTGCTATTGCACTTTAGGACAACTATAGGTAACAATAATGTATATTTCAAAAAGCTAGAACAAAGAATTTTGAGTGATGTCACCATAAAAAAATTTTAAATATTTGAGAAGCTAGATACGCTTAACCTGTTTTAAGCATGTACATGTATCAAAACATCATATTGGCCTTCATAAATACATACAATTTTTGTGTTTCTTGTATTAGTTTTAATATGTTTAAATTTTTAAAATATTAATGTATTAATATTAATTACATTAATATCAATATTAATGACATTAATATTGATATTAATAAATATATATAAATACTATATCATAATTTTTTTAAAAATATATCTTTAGTTTTGTCCTTTTCCTCATATCAATGATTTCTCTTGCACATATTCTCATTATTTACAAAAACTTTTTTTTCCTTTTTGGTATGGAAGATCAAATCCAAGGGTACTCTACAACTGAACTAAAATCCCAGCCCTTTTATAATTTTTTAAATTTTGAGACAGAGTCTCTCTAAATTGCTTAGGGTCTCACTAAATTGCTAAGCCTGGCCTCAAGTCTGGAAATCCTCCTGCTTCAGACTCCCAAATCACCATCTGGCACAAAAAGTTTCTCTATTGTATCCTTTGAAAACCTTATGCACTTATTGATTAAATTTAATGTTATTCCACTAATATTTAATTCTATCTTCATTCATTTCGTTTACTCCAATTTTTTTTTATTTTACCTAGTTTCTTGGGTCACATTCTTAAACTCATTTATTTTCAACCTCTGCTTCTTTTTTTTTAAATATTTTTTAGTTGTAGATGGACACAATATCTTTATTTACTTATTTTTATGTGGTGCTGAGGATCGAACCCAGTGCCTCACACATGTGAGGCAAGCGCTCTACCACTGAGCTACAATCCCAGCCCAAACTCTACTTTTTTAAAAATAAATTCATTTGCATGACACAATAGCACATACCTGCCATCCAAGCTACACAGGACACTAAAGCAGGAGGTTCACGAATTCTAGGCCAGCCTCAATAATGAAAGCCTGTTTCAAAATAAATTTTTTATTCTTTTTAGTTATACATGACAGTAGAATGTGTTTTGACATATTATACATACATGGAGTAATAACATCCCATGCCTGTGGTTACACAGCATGTAGAGTTACACTGATGGCGTATTCATACATGAACATAGGAAAGTTATGTCCGATTCATTTTACAGTCTTTCTTGTTCCCACTCCCACCCACCCCAACCAGCTCCCACCCACCTATTGTGAATCAACATCAGCATATCAGAAAGAACATTAGGCCTTTGGTGTTTTGGGGATTGGCTTATTGGAATAAAAATTTTTAAAAGGACTGGCAGTATAACTCAGTAGTAGAGCTGTCCTGAGTTCAATCCTTGGTACCATAAAAAAATTAAAATTAAATTAAATTTTAAAATAAGTTCATTTAAGCCATTTTTTCCCGAGTAATACTTAGAATATAATTTATAGTTTTTGATATTTAACCATTATTATCATACATTTGTAAATAGTCTAAAATTTTAATTTTATTTTTCTCTTGAACTCAAAAGTCATGTACATAAAATAACAAAAATAAAAGAAAATGGGAAATTGGAGGAAGAAGCAGGAAAGGAAAAGGAGATATCACAGAAAGTACTTAAGATAGTATTTATTCTTCTACTAACATCTTCTACCTAATGAGGTAGAACTTCAGGTGGAAGCTCCATATAATCTTACCCTTAGCTTAAGAAAGAATTTTGTAAAATTCTGAGTTTAAAACAATGAAAAGAACTGGCTTTTAAATAAGTTCGCCATTACCAAGGTGCTCAAGCACAGAAATGCATTGATAACATGCCAGATATTGAAAAAGAGATTCAAACATGGAGGGGACAAATTACTTTTAAGATTTTTTCACTGTTTGCATCCTATCATATAATTTAGTCAAATACAAAGTACGACAAATGGTGCCACAAAACTATTTTTAATTCAAGTAAACCCCCTACTGTAATAAACTCCATAGGAAATCGAGAATGCCTTATTGAAATATAATTGTGTTAAAATTAATAGTTTGCTTAAAACCACATTCCTAATCTGCAGGAGTTGTAGAATAAACAGAGATGAGACCAATTTTCTCTATAGTTTATTAATAAGTCAAAAGAAATACGGAAAAAGGAAAAGCATCATAAAACTTTTCCTTTTCCTAGTTGCTGTGTCTTCCATGTATTTTCCCTCAGTATATTGTTTTGGATTTGGGGGTTAACGGCTGGCAAATTTGAGGTGCTGATAAAACATGAAAGCATGAATGTTGCTTGAAACACAATACATAAATTATAATTTTTCAGCTATAGGTTAGGACTGCCCTTTTTTTTTCGTCCTTTATTTCTATTCCCAGAAACTTATTCAAGCCAGGGTAATTGGCCACTAATCCTTCATGAGACTCACTAACTTCTACTCTTAAGAACTGAACTGGCCACTTAGAGGACTGACTTTCTCATATTCTAGTAGCATGCATAAAAGATTTGTTGCATAAGGCACTCATTTTTTAATTTAGCTTGAAATCCATAGCTTCCTTTTTGTAATTGTGATGGTATATTCTATTTGTCTGAATTTTTACGTCCATGACTTCCTGTGCTAGACTATTGCCAGATTCCTTACCTGGGGTTTTGAACCAAAGGAGCCTGAACATATTTCAGCCACTTCCCCTAATTTTCAGGTTCTTCTTGGTTCTCCAGTTCCTGACTTCCTGCCTTTTCTCCATAAACCAGCACACATATAATCCCTTCTTAATACAGTTAAGAGGCATACCAATTTATACATTATCCTTACATAAATGTTACATTGAAGGCTATTGTGTATTATTTTTTAAACAATGCAACATTAATCCTATTTTAAAGACCCTAATATCCACTAGGTCTACAATAAATAACAAAGTGAATTGATTAGCAATGATATGGATGAATGTATTTCTGAACAAAATTATTGTGAATGAACTAATGATTGTCTTAACTGTTAAAACAACCCCAAAACTGATCCAAGTACTTCATTCCTCTGCTCTGAATGCAGTCACAGATTTCACAGTCCCAAGTGGCATTGCTTTAGTTTGGGGACAAAAATAAGGTGCCTGCCTTTATCCAGGGTGATCGTTGGTTGATCAATCTATTGCAAAGATCACTGATTTCAGTATGTATAAAGGAACAAAACCAAAAGGCCACAGTAAGAAATCCCAGTAGAAGCACCATGTCTCTAGTTCTCAGGTGATTAATAAGTAAATTTCCATGTTTATCACTCTCTAATCTGTGAGAACTTTGAAGATAAAGAATTATTTTTTACACATCTTTATACTCTAAGCACTCAGCACCATGTCAGACACATTATAAATACCCAAAATAGGTTGTTGAATGAAGGCATTTATATTTTCTTTGCTACTTTGAATATCATTTCATTTCGCTGCCACCATGTCTAGCATTCTGTAAATTTCTTCATCTATTCATTCAGTGAAAATCTGCTTAGTACCTACTCTGCTGCTAACCCTGTTCTAGGCACTAATAATTCAGTAAGCAAAATAAAATCCTTGCAATTATGTAGTTTATACTTAATTGGGGGGAGAAGAAACCATTAAAGTATAATACAATTTCAAGCAATAGTTAATACTATGCAGACAAAGTTGTTAAGGGGACAGAGAATGGCATGTAGGTGCTATTTTAGAGAGGAAAATAATGTTTGAGCAGGGATCTACATGAAGTGAGAGAGGGAGTCTGTGAACACGTGAGTGGAGAGCATTCCAGCAGAAAGAACAACAAATGCAAAGGCTTTGAGACATGAGTTTGCAATGGTGTGTTTGAGGAACAGCACCTGAGACAAAATGAGCAAGAAGAGTATAGAAATTAGGTCAGGATAGCAGACGGGTATCAGATCAGATCTATGCCACTGTTTGGATTTATATTTTTTTTAAAATAAGCCATGGGAAGATTTTTGAATCAGAGTAAAATGTTATTTCTATTTTTAAAAAATCACTCTAATTGTTTTGAGAATCCTATATTGGATGGATACATGTGGGTGTTAGGTAGAGCAAAGGAGAGTAAGACCTGCTAGGAAGCTATTACGAGAGTCAAAATGGAGCCTGTAAAGGTGGCTAGGACCAAGACAAACCCAAAAGATTTTCTGGATAAGAATATATGAAAAAATGGAAAGAGCCAAGAATGAGTCCAAGGTTTATAACAAGTAACAGAATGAATCAGAGACCACTAATTGCAGGAGAACATGGCATGGGAAAATCATGAGTTCCATATATACCAACTAAGTAGAAAAGTTAGATAGGCATTTGGATAAATGGTATACAAGAGTGAGATCTAAAAGAGGTCATCAGATTACAGTGTCTTAATGTGGTCCAGAAGCCAGGTTGAGAAAATGTTTGATGAATTCTTTTTCAAAGGCCAAGAAGTTCAGGTGAAATGCAGACTGAAAACTGAGCATTGGTTATAGGAGACTTAATTTGTGATTTTGGTAAGAGCTCCTTAACTGAAGTGATATGGACAAAATCTGATGAAGAAAAGCTCAAGGAAAAAAGAGACGTTAAGGAAGTAAAGGAACAACTACAGACAACTTTTTGATTTCACCCTCGCTAAATATGAAGCAAAGAAATTTATGCACATTTTGACATTTTTTCCTAATTATTTCTTTGCTGTGTGGCTTTACAACAAGCCTGACTTCCATCTCTATACTCACTTCTATATGATCAGATATTTGATCTGATATCAAATATATGATCAGACATTTTTGTGTGTGTGGTGTTAGAGATTGAACCCAGGGCCTCAGGAACACCAGGTAAGTGATGTACCACTGAGGTATATCCCCAGTTTGTATGACCAGATTCTAGTAGTCAACAGACATTCTATGAATCAATAATGTCACATAGGCCAAGGAGTGGCAATGCTCTGTATTTGTAGGGAAGATGCTAAAGAAAAAACTCTCAAGCACTGGACGTAAAGTGAAATACAAAATACTAAAAGCTACAGTAGTATAAAAGAATACTACTTTTATGGCTGATCACTTGGTAAATTCTATGGAGTAAAAAGTAAATTGCTTGGAGGTAACATGGTTTCAAGGATGGTGAGGTCTCACAGTGACAACACAGTGTCTAGACTTGAAAGCTTTTCATGATTTCATTTCTCCCTTCAGCTTTTTTGCCTAGTATTGAGTACTCTATGAGATGGTCCAGAGATTAGAGGGGGAAAGAGCATTACACAAGAAAATGTGTGCTGAAATCAATGTTATGGTTTGGTCTTAAATGTTCCCAAAAAGCTCATGTGTTGAAGGTGTGGTCCCCAGCTAATAGGGACCACTATTGGGAGATGGTAGAAGCTCTAGAAGGTGAGGCCTACTTGGAGGAAGTAAGTCACTGGGGGAGTGCTGCCGTTGGCACTCTCTTCCTCTCACCCTGTGTGCGTGTGTGTATGCACATGCGCGCACATGTGTTTCCTGACAAATGAAGAAAGCAGCTTTGCTTAACCAGGCTCTCCCCACCACCATGTTCTGCCTCACCACAGGCCGAGAATCAACAGAGCCAAGTGACTATGGATTGAGACCTCTACAACTGCAAGTCAAAATAAATCTCTCTTCCTCTAAGTTGATTTTCTCAAGGATTTTGTCATAGCAATGGAAAACTAACACAGATAATATCTCAGATGACTAAGTTTTTAGAGCATTCTAAATGCCAGGCCCTGGACAGAACTTGACCAAATCAACATGGCCCTCTCCTTATAAGAACAAGTTTATGGTCCTTAGAGTGAACCATTAAACAAACAAATAAATGACATTTTAAGTTTCATGAAATGGAAAGGATGGAGCATTCTTAGAGTATATTTGTATAAGGTACCTAACAACCTAGCAACCAGATGAAATTTCCTAGAGAAAATGGGATTTAAACTGAATTTAGAACGATGTGTAGGAGTTAGGAAGATACTAATTATGGCTCCAATATCATCCAGTTGCCATTGGTGTATACTACTTTCAAAGGTATTAGATTGTTTCTTCTATATTTTTTCTCTAGTGGAGGATGATTTTAAAATATAGAGAAAAGCAAAGTGAAGTTTTAATGATAACTGCGAGCTCCTTGAAGAGATGTAATGATGATTAAGAGAATGGAAAATGCATTGTTTTAATGTTACTGTGAAAACAGAAACCAAAATGTGGTAGTTCTAAGTTAACCATGGTAACCTTGTTTTTGTCAGTTTACAAAAACTGGTGCTTTTTGTCTTCACTGAACACTTTTCCTTTTATCATCCAGGTAATGTAATCACCTCCTTTTGTGTGATAATCTTGTGCAATTAAATTTGTAACTCTTCTGTCCTACTAGACTGTTAATTAGATGTCTCTTGAGTCAAAAAAAAAAAAGTGAATATGTGCTAGTTTTTTAAAAATACGGTTTTTTTCTGATTTTGGTTGTCAGTTATCATTTTAAAATACTGGTGCTTGAATATAAGACAATTTGCTTTATTTCATTGAGAGAAATTTCAGAGTTAGAATGAAAAAAATGTGTTAGCATTTTTTGCCACAGTGAATTTTAGTATACATTCATTTTATTTATTCTCATTTCTTGGAAATGAAATTATATGAGTTGAAGGCAAGTTTACAAAGTTGGTAAATAGTTCAACTAAATCTTCTGAATCTCAATAAATTCATCATTCCCAAACCATAAAGATCAATTCTGAAGTGGACAGTTTTATCTGATAGTTACGAGTTTAATTTCTACATTCAGATTGCTTTGATTCCCTTCTTAGCCTCACTCAAATAAGGAAGTCATAAAGAAGAAGAGGACATAGGATGCAGGGAGGCAGATGTAGAACAAGAGGAAGGAAGTGGAGGAAGATTAAAGTAATCCTAAGGTGATGGCAAATAAAGGTCCCAAGTCAACTCTATAGCAGGTACAAAGACTACCAGCCAGGATTGACGCAGTCAAAAGTCTCCCAAGTAATTCCAAAGGAAAATAAAATAGGTAGAACTCCTAAAGTGCCTGAACCATGGGATTAGTCATCTGATTGAGAGTCTATGGTTAGATTAGTGATGAGCACACACACAGAGAGAATCAGCCAGCAAACAAGCCAAAGGTAATTACTAATTACAGGAAAAATGAGAAGTCTACAGGAAGAGAAAAATAAGTATGGTTTACCCTATGGCTGGTTGTAAATAGTATTTCACAACTAATAAAATTAGTATATATAAATTT
>PVHX01001432.1:0-208770 GCA_004024805.1 Geosciurus inauris
TTGTTGAAAAGGCTATCTTTTCTCCAATGTATGTTTTTGGCACCTTTGTCTAGTATGAGATAGCTGTAATTATGTGCATTACTCTCTGTGTCTTCTATTCTGTACCATTGGTCTACATGTCTGTTTTGGTGCCAGTACCATGCCGTTTTTGTTACTACTGCTTTGTAGTAAAGTTTAAGGTCTGGTATTGTGATGCCTCAAGTCAGTATTCATGATGACAAAATATTCAGTCACTATAAAATTTTCCAAAACCAGAAGATTTTATTATATTTATGGCATAATTTCCATAAAGGATGGGGAAAACAACTATATTAAATTGGGAAGATCTCAATAAAGGTTGAAGTTAAAAATTCTTCTTATGAAAAAATTGTTGAGAGGACCTTTCAGTTATTGTGAAATTCTGTCACAAACATTTCAATTTTAAATTAATAGAGAGCTTTTTATTTCTAAGAACCTGTATTACTAAATACCAAATCATGCATGTATGTGTGTGTATTAATAAAATATATACATATAATATACATAGTATATATATGTATGAAATATATATGTGAATAGATAATCAATCATATATACGTATGTAAAAGTGTGTATATGCAGGTACACACATATACATATATGTATATACACATATAGTCAATATAATATTTATCAAACAAATTAGTAATAGTGCTCTTGACTTGGAAATCTTTAGTTGATATGCTCTGTTAGCTTTCTAACAGTATAACAAAATACCTGAGAAAATCAACTTTCTAACAAAATACCTGAGAAAATCAACAAAATACCTGAGAAAATCAAAATATCTGAGAAAATGCTTATTTTGGCTCACAGTTTGAGATATTGTAGTCCATAATTGTTTGGCACCATTTCATTTGGGTCTGTGGTTAGGCAGCACATCATAATGGGAGCACATGGTAGAGTAAAACTGCTCACCTCATGGCCAGGAAGCAAAGGCAAGGATTAGGGAGAGGCCAGGGTCCCACAATCCCCTTCAATGGCATGGCCCCAATAACATGAAGGCCTCTCACTAGGGCCCACCTCTTTTCTTTTCTTTTCCTTTTTTTTTTTAACGTTCAATTACCTCCCAGTAGCACTACCCTGGAGACCAAGCCTATAACATATAGGTCTTTTGGGGGACACTCTAGCAGATAGCATATATCCAGCACCTCTAGAAAAGCTATACCATAGTCCTTGCAGAAAACATCTGACTTTTCTAGTTGGATGTACCAGTAGCATTAGTTAAATGAAAATTAGTTGGTTTAGAAAAAATGTATTGCCTGAGTCAATATGGTAATGATGAGCAAAACCCAGGACTTGTAACCTAGTGGTCATGCATGACTTCTCTTACATCAAAGAAAGGCTAATCAGGTTAACATACTTGGTTAACAGTACCCCAGCCTGTACTTGGTTTCACATTTTTAGTCAAAAATTTGTCTTGTAAAACATGTGGAGAAAAATTGAGCATTGTTTATATAGAGTGTGAAGATTGAGGATGTGGGTAAATTATCACATCTAGGAACTTGCAGACAAAAAATACTTCCTAATGTACCTATTAAAAAGCAACAACATAGCGATGATGCCAATAGGCACAAAATAGATGCCAATAGGCACAAAAATACCTCATACTAAGAGCTTTCATTAATAACAGTGCTTTACCTGTGGGTAGATGGTCTTTATTGTCTCTGAAGGGTCTTTGGACACACTCTTCATCCTGTGAAATAGCAGGAAAGATGTTATCTCTGTTTTACAAATCCAGAGATAGGGGTTTCATTGAGTTTTCAAAGACCACAAAGTACGTTGTACAATGAAGACAAGGACTTATATTCTATAGCAATCAATCCACTTTGATGTCCCGGGTACATCGGTATCATTCTTTTTTAAGCTTTGCTGGTTTAGCATGAAACTGTGACCCCTGGAAATCTTACTCTTTAAAATTATTGTTGTCAAAGTGACATGCACTAATTTGATAGATATTCTCATGCTCTGATGTTGAGAATTCTAGAAGCCAGGTCCTAAGTGAGAATATAAAGAATATGCTGAGTTACTGGAAATGTGGGCATTTGGATTTGAACTAATGCCCAGGTCTTGAACTACTTCATTCATTAACAAAATAGGTGGCAGATTTCATAAGAGGAGAATGATGAATCGCAAAAACTGTTATCTTGGCTAAATTCCAAAGCCAACAATCATATGATGGCAATTTTCAAATGGACAAAATTAATTCTTCAGAAAATAAAATCAATACCTGAACAGTACTTTCTCTGGATCTCAAAATACTTAGATAACTCGATTCTTGTCGTGTGGGCCCTACACTGGGTAGAACATATGGGGCAATGCTACATAAAATTTTACCAGCAAGTTTGGCAAAAGAAATTAATGTTAAACTAGAGAAGGTAGAGAACAACATTGGTTTCAAAGAACAATAGAAACGCGCGCGTGCACACACGCACACACACACACACACTCACATCTTTGAATTTCTAAGGACACTCCAAAATAAGGATCTAGACTAAATTTCTCTTCAATGACTTCTTTCATTTAATATGATTATATGGAATCATGTGGATATATGCATTCAACTCTTGTTTAATGGAGTCCATAAGAAATATGTGTGCAGATTGGTTACTTATGAAGTTATTCTACAACACAATTTCAAAATTGAAATTTAGAAAAATCAAACTCTTGGGAAATAAGATGGAACCACCCTGGATGGCTGTCCTTTTAAAGTGAAGTGATTCATTTAAACCAAATGTCAAGAGAATAGTTCCAGTTGCTTGTTTGAAGCCTGAAAATGTATGCAGAAGTGCCATTGTTTTTAGAGAAGTGCTTTATATTCCATTTCTTGCTTTCATGAATGCTTTACTACTTTCTTAATGTTTTTACAATTTTTAACTTGTTTGTTTTCCACAAAAATCCTGTGTGTATTGAGGAGGTATAATAATTCTTGATTATTAGAAGAGACTTAAACTCAGAAAAGATAAATATCACATTCAAGGTCAAAATCTGTTTAAATTCAAGTCTACAACATTACAAATTCAGCTCTTATCCATGTTGGTCTTCTTTCCTTTAGATATAGAAAACTCTCCCTCCCTCCAAATTAGTTGTTACCACTTCAAGAGGGTATAATGGTTTAAATTGCCACTGGGACAGCCAATAGCTGCAGAGCAGGAAGTAAGAGAATGCGACAGCTCTGACCTCAGCATTAATTATGCATCAAATAGTGAGAAGTGGGTCAATGGGAGAGCCAAAGGCATCGTATGTGATGCACCACTCACTGTAATAGCTGATTTCTTGTCTTGGTAGAGGCATCCTTGCTTATAAATTATTTCCTTGGGAATTTAGTTCTCAGTGTGACCTTTCAGGAAGATGGAAGTCTGTGTGGTTTCCATAAGACTGACCTAGAATATTTTGTGTTTCATAATTCTTACTTAAACCTGGTCAAGGAAGCTCAGTGGTTATAAGGATGAAGGTGCTATCTAATCATAGAAATGCAACCTATCTGGGGACCAGTTTGCTCATGATCCCTAGGAAATGGTGTTAGACCAGCTATAGTTCAGGTAAACTTCTCTGATGCCATTTGATAAGCAGCCTTAGTTATAATTCAATGTTTTCCCCTTTGAATATAAATCAGGGCAAAGATATTTCAAATTGGACTGTGCAAGCAAACATTTGTAAAATGTACTGAATTATATTAACTCTAACGTTTCCTTTGCTGTGATATTCGTTTACTCAGAGCCAAAGAAGATATTAAAGAAAGGCGAAAATGAATGAGTCAGGGAGATTTGCTTCAGTTTAGAAGATGTTCCTTAATATGGCAGAAATATTTTGAACCAGAGGTAAAGACTAAGATAAAGAAAAAGGTAATACCTTGCTACTTGTCCTGAAAACATATGCTAGTCTTTTAGACTAAACTTAAGGAGGGATGCTTTATATTTTTCCAACTTGCCAAGATACGCTAAACATATTAAACAAACCTTGTCCTCCTGCTCAAAATGTAGGAAATTTCTATTCCATTTTTAGAGGTCTGCACATAGCTGGCATTTCTGTTTGAACTGAAAATTATTTCCTGTAATTTCTTTTTCTTCATGTATTCTGAGCCAATGTGTCAATTTTGCATTGTAACTGTAGAATGTTCATATCACATGTGGGCCATGTGATAAATGAAAAAGAAAAGTTGGAAGATTTAATTATGTTTATCATTTGATAATCCAAAATAAAAATCTTCAAGATTATCCTTTAAGGATTATTTGTACTGACTGAAACTAAAACTCATTAATATTTTCCCCAAATATGAGAGTTATGTGGTTTATGGAATTTTGCTATTTTTAAATGTATATCTCAATATGTGATATTTTAGTACTGCTGGCAGACGGGTTCTGTAATCCTGACATCCTACAACAAATTGTACACAAGGCTCTAATGATTTTCTTAGGGTATGAATTTTGAATCCATTCTTTCTTCTTAGTGCTGAGGTTCAAACTTTCCTTTTCTCCCTTGGAATGTTTCTAGTAGCTTCTTTCTCTCTGGTTTGTGTTTCTAAAATAATCTAACTTCATTCTATCCTTCACATTGCTGTGGGGTTATATATTTAAAAGATAACTATGGTCCTGTTGCATCTCAATAAAAACCTCTATCAAATTCCTCTTGTCTGTAGTGGAATTGTAAACTCCTGGAATAATAGAAATATTAACAGAATTAAGTGTTCTGAAACTATCTAACAAATTTGTAAGACAGTTAATTGCCATTATAGTGGGTACTTAGTGATATTCCAATTTTTATTAATTTGTATTTACTGGATAGCTTGTAATGTTGATAATTTTTCATGTGTGTATTTGCCATTCATATATTGTATTTTTGGTTAAATACTTATTAAGATCATTTGGTGATTTTTTTCTGTTGGCAAGCATTTTGATGGTACAATAATAAAAGCATTTTATTTTTTAAAGTCAGTAATAAAGGCAAGAATGGCCCTGTCCTATCACCAATTCTATTCAATATTTAGTTGGAAGAACTGTCCAGCACTAGTTACATATTATAGATCCTGAACATCTGATAGACACATAAGTAGGACAAATCAGACAACTTAATAAATAGCATGAAATAATCAGTTATGCATTTTAGGAAAAAAGACCTTGGAATCCTTCATTATATTGTACTGTAAAATCAGCTCTGTTGTAGTAAAAATTTAAGTTTGAAAGGTAAAACATTAAGGAGAAAATACCAGAGAGTATCTCTATGGTTTGGGGGCAGAGAAATGTTTTAGAAGTAAACACAAATTTTACTAACATCAAAACAAGAAAAAAGATCAATAGAATAGTTACATCAAAATAGAAGTCTAATTCATTAAAAGACCCTGCAAAGAAAGTGATCCCATTTGACAAAATATCTTGCAGAAATAAAGAAAAATCAACCCTTTTCACTTGAGAATATTGATTAAAATATTAGAAAATTGAATTCAGCTACATATTAAAAGACAAATGCACACTATTACTGCTCTTAGGATTTTTAATGAAGTACCAGGCAACAGAATTTGGAGAAGTAAAAGAATCTCAGGTACCAAAATTACAAATGAAGAGAAGAGAATGTAATTATTTATAGGTGATGCTACTGTAGCTCTCAGGACAGCCAGAGTTAATCATCTAAAACTCGATTACAAACAATGAGGGAAGTTATTAATGTGGTTCTCTAACCCTTTAACATAAAAACAATAGCTTTCCAGAGCCCAGCTACCAAGTGAGATAATATAAAGAATTATTCCACTTACAAGGTGATGCAGAAAGATAAAATACTTAGTCATAAACATAACAGGAAATATGCAGCACCTAAGTTATTTTATAAAACATTTGGAAATACAAATGAAAACTTGAATAAATGGAAAACTGCAGCTTGTTCTTGAATAAAAAGACTCAGTAAAGATGTAAATTTCTCTTAAATTAACCTATAAATTCAATAGAATCACAATAATAAAACTTATTAAGCTTGGATTATTTTTGGAACTTGTCAGGTTAGATCTAAAATCCAATAAGGAAGAATAAATGAGGAAATAGGATTTTTAATGCTTACTTTCCTTTATTACTTTATTTAGGTTTATTTTGAATCAACCTTTTCCTAAAACAAACTTTAAAGGCATTAACATAGAATATTCAATATTTTTTCTATTTTTTAAAAACTATATTTTTTAGAACAGTTTTAAGTTCACAGCAAAATTGAGGGTAGGTGTAGAGATATCTCCCCCACCACCACATGCACAGCCTCCTTGGTCATCAATATCCTCCACCTGGATGGCAGGTTCCTGTAATAGGTGAGCCTGCCTTGACAAGTCATCATCACATAGAGTCTATAGTTTACATTAGGTTCATTGCTGGGTGGTGTACATTCTGTGGGGTTGAAACACTGTATAATGACATGTATCTGCAAGTACAGCATCACACTGAATTCTGTCAGTGCCCTAAATATTTTCTTTGCTCTGCCTATTCATCTTTTTCTTTCCCTCTAAGGAAATAGTACTGTTTTGTTTTGTTTTGATACTGAGGATTGAACCCAGAGGTGCTTTACCACTGAGCTACATCCCTAGTCTTTTTTATTTTTTACTTTGAAATAGGGTCTCACTAAGTTGCTGAGGGCCTAGCTAAGTTGCTGAGATTGGCCCCTAACTTGTGATCCTCCTTCCTTAGCCTCCCAAGTTTCTGGAATTGCAGGTGTCTGATACTGTGCCTGGTGGAGAATAGAATTTTAAAGGAGAAAATAAAAGTTATGGGACTATGCTAAGCCTGTCATATACAAAAATGTATCAATATGATAGTTTTTGTACTTGTGTACTAAATAGGCTCATGAAATCATACTGTAGATCATACAAATTGAGACACAATATAATTTAGAGTCTGATACAAATATAATTTAAATTAGCTGCCATTGAAAGTAAAAATATTTAGATTTTTTATTTTATTCTTATTTGTAAAATAGATTCCAGATTTGTCAACAATTTTAATGTTAAATTAAACCTATTTTCCCCTCTTGATTCTCTAAAATAATTGTACATAAAAATACTGGAATAATGTATTTTTAAAATAATGGAATTATTTGACCTAGCTATCCCACTCCTGGGTCTATAACCAGAAGACTTAAAAACAGCATACTACACTGACACAGACACTTCAATGTTTATAGCAGCTCAATTCACAATAGCTAAACTGTGAAACCTTCCTAGATGCCCTTCAAAAAATGAATGGATAAAGAAACTGTGGTATATATACACAATGGAATATTACTCAGCAATAAAAGAGAATAAAATTATGGCATTTGCAGATAAATGGATGGAGTTGGAGAATATCATGCTAAGTGAAGTAAGTCAATCTCAGAAAACCAAATGCTGAATGTACTCGTTGATAAGTGGATGCTGATCCATAATGTGGGGAAGGACATGGGAACAATGGAGGAACTTTGTTCACAGAGGTGTAAGGGGGGAGGGGGCATGAGGACAGTTAAGGTGGTGGAATATGATGGTCATTATAGCCCTAACTTTATGTATGACTGCATGTATGTTGTGATTCTATATCACTTACAACCAGAGAAATGAAATGTTATCCTCCATCTGTGTACAATGAATCAAATTGCACTCTGATATCATGTAAGCCTAAATAGAACAAATAAATAAATATGGAAAAAATAATGGAATTGGAAAGGATTTTCTTTCTAAACAAGATGAAACAACTTAAAAGCCATTAATTTAAAGACTAAACAACAATTATACAAAATCAAAAATAAGTTTTTTAAAATATTAAATGAGCAAAATAATATACAAATTAGCATGTAAGCCATTCCTGTTATAAATATTGATATTCAAATTTCTTTTTTTCTGTAAAACATACACAAGAACCTAGTACCAGTGATTAAGTCTAACATAGGAGAAGAAAGATTGGAAATGGGAAAATTAGACACTTCTTATGGTATCTTCAGTAGATCTTAACTTTTAATAATGCTTATTAATGTATCACAAAATTCTTAGGTGAAACATTAAATATTTTGAAAGATATTACATGAAAATAAGAAGGGCATCAACCTGTTCATCTAGTTGATGACAGGTTCTGTAGATGCCTTGATGATGATACACTTCCTAAACTTCTCTGGGTGTCTGCTTCAAATGTGAACTGGGCATGATGTGGGAACCTCTCCTTTGGTTGAAGCATCTCGTTCTTGCCTGCTGGACAGGTGTTGCCTGCTGGACAGTTTCCTGTACCATCTACCTTCCTTTGCTCTCTGTGACTGCCTTGCTTTTTGCCTAGGCCTTCACTTTCTAGCAACTTCTTGTTTTCAGGTGCCCTTTGCCTTTCTTGCCCACCCGATAGTTTTCCAATTTGTTTCTGAGCATTACAAATCTGCTATGGTTTGAATGTGTCTCTCTCAAAGTTTGTATGCTGTAAACTTAATCCCAAGACTCATATGCTAATGATATTTAGAAGTGGGGCTTTTGGAAGGTAATTAGGATTAGATGATGTCACAAAGGTAAGGTCCCCATGATGGCATGAGTGACTTTATATGAAAAGGAGGAGAGATCTGAGCTTGGATGTTTACTCTGTCTGACCACGTGTTGCTCTCTGCCATGATATGATGCAGCGAGAAGGCCCTCACTAGAAGCTGTGCATCTGTGCCATGCTCTTGAACTTCTTAACCTGCAGAACCATGAGTCAAA
Organism: Geosciurus inauris; assembly: GCA_004024805.1. Lineage (NCBI taxonomy): Eukaryota > Metazoa > Chordata > Mammalia > Rodentia > Sciuridae > Geosciurus > Geosciurus inauris. The sequence continues at coordinate 8,690 of PVHX01001432.1, forward strand.
TAAATTTTATTTTATTTTTTAATTTAGTGGTCTAAGGTATTTTATTTAGCAATACAAGATGGATTAGGATAGATGCTTTCCCAAACCTCTGATTACTTGTCCAGGTCTTGACCACATGATCCTTTGCTCCTCTTTGAGCTCATAGTGGGATGATTGTTGGTGCTTGCTCTCTTGTTCTCTTTGGGTCTCTTACTCTCACATGTCCCTCCTTATTTTCTTGAGCATAGACTATCCTTTTCCTACAAGAACAGATTAAACTTGAATAATAAAAGAAAGCTTTGTATAATGAAAACCAGAGTACCAAAAAAAGGGAGAGAGATTGAGATTGAGACTTTTAGCATATAGCTAAAGAGACTCATGAAAATGGAAGAGGAGAGAGTCTGATAGTCTCTGACAGTCTGATAGTCTTCCTTGACCCCAGGGTGGGTGACTTTGCTTCATTAGTCCTGCACTTAAATGACAGGATAGAAGGTACACTAGAGTCCCATGCATGTGGGTAGGACAAGGCATGTGGAACAGAATGACTGAAAACGAAAGAGAAGGAAAAAGCAGTGGAGTCTGGGAATGGGAGGTGTGGAATAAAGGGCAGGACAAAGACTCCCCGGAGAGGAGAGGCTTCTTCAAGAAGGATCAACTAAGATTGGCCTGTGAACTTTACAGATTTGAGAAAGAAGGCTGCTTCCCCTTAGGAGGAGCCAGCAAGGAGAAGACCCAGTCCCAGTAGCTCATCTGCTTCCTTTCCTTAGCAGATGCCACCTTCTACCTGGATTGCAGTAGGGACTTGGTTTGAAACGGAAAACCCATTCTGTATGCTTTGCTGAATTCTTCATCTTGGACTGTCATGGATCATACCACCTTACTTTTTGAACATCAAAGTCATAACAAAGGGTTGCAGTGTCTCTGCCACAACTTTTCCCAGAACAATGGTTAATAACTGTTAAGAAAGCACATTATTCTCAAAATGTTGAACTTTGCTTGAGCCCTGTGCTCCAGAAAAACAGACAATTAAGAAATCCTCTTATCCTTTTTGACACCAAAAGCAAAGGCAACAAAAGTAAAAACAGATAAATTGGACTACATCTTTAAAAGAACAACAACTTCTGTATATAAAAGGACATGGTTAACAGTGAATAAGCCATCTATAAAATGAAAAAAATATTTTCAAATAATACATGTGACAAGAAGGTGATATGTAGAAAAAATAAAGAGTTCCCATAACTCAATGACAAAACAAACAATTCGGCTGAAAAAAAGTCAAAGGACTTGAGGAGATAGTTCTTCAACGAAGATCTGCAAATTGCTAACAAGCACACACTCAACATTACCGCTCATTAGGGAAATGCAAATCAAAACTCTAAATGAGATAACATCTTCCATCCATTAGGATGGCTGCTATCACAAAACTAAAAAATAGTACGTGTTGGTTAATAAGTAGAAAAAGTGGAACCAAAAAGGCTTTCTTCACCAGCTTTTAGTCAGGTCCTTCTGAATCATTTTTTCAACTATGCACTGACCTAGTTGTCTGTATCCATCCTTGCATTGCTCATCTTGGCAAGAATTATGCTAAGTCAATTGAGCAAAAATACCCCTCTCAGGTTCTGATTAAATTCCTCATCCAATTCTATCCCTCAGGTGATGTCTGAACACCTTGGTGACTTCAACAAGAATCCTGTCAAATTGGTTTAGTCAGGATCCTCCTTATCTCCAACACTTCTTAGTAATTTTCCATCCAAACATCTTCACTCTATTCCTTGGCTATACATCTCCACTTACCCATGCTGTATTCAGAACAGAGCACAGTTTTATAATGAGATCTTTTTCCTTATTGCGACAATGACCAAATGCATTCTGTTTTCCTATTTTATCTACTGTCATCTTCTGGTTTCCTTTAAGAGAATACTTGTGCACTGCTAGTGGAAATGTAAAATGGTACATCCTCTGTAGGAAACAGTCTGGATATTCCTTAAAAAGTTAAACAGGCTGGGCACGGTGGCGCACACCTGTAATCCCAGCAGCTCTGGAGGCTAAGGCAGGAGGATTGTGAGTTCAAAGTCAGCCTCAGCAAAAGCAAGGCACTAAACAACTCAGTGACACCCTGTCTCTAAATAAAATACAAAATGGGTCTGGTGATGTGGCTCAGTGGTCAAGTGCTCCTGAGTTTAATCCCTGGTACCAAAAAAAAAAAAAAAAGTTAAACAGAATTACCTTATGACTCAGCAATTCCATTATACCCAAAAGAATGGAAAGCAAGGTTTCAAAGAGATTATTTATGCATCCATGTTCATAGCAGCAGTATTCACAATAGTCAAAAGGTGGAAGCAACTTAAATGTCCATCCATGAATGAATGGATAAATAAAATATAATTTATTCATTTTGTGCAGTTGTACAAAGAAATGAAATTCGAACACATCCTACAACATGCATAAACCTGGAGGATCTTACACTAAATAAAGTAAACCAATTACAAAATGACAATATTGTATGGTTCCACTTCAATGAGGTATTTAGTATAGTCAAATTCAAAAGAAAGAAAGAATGGTGATTACTGAGCGCTAAAGGAAGGGAGGAATGGGGAGTTGTTTAAAAGAAAGAGTCTTAGTTTTCCAAGACAAACAGGATTATGAAGAATGATTACACAGCAACGTGATCGTATGCAACACTACTGAAGGGTACACATAATATGATTAGGAAGGTCAATTGTGTGTTTGACCACAATTTAAGATTTAAAAGAAAAATAAATGCCCCTATACTTTTATGTTCTTAGGCTTGCTGCAAAATATCACTCTAACCTATATGATTTAGACAAGGGATGACCTCCTTGTTGACCTATGACAAGGCCAGGAATAGACCGTCCAAATTCATATTCTTTGCCTCATAAGTGATGAACTGAGTAGCTGCCTCCTCTTAACATTTGGGACAAGGTAATTGCCAATGTTAGTTGATCAAACTTCAGTCAGGCTTCACCCTTTCCCATGAACCTGGACCTTGGCCTGCTGTTGAATTAAGCAAGAGGTGAAATATGAAACAGCATTCCTTTAAGGACCCCTGGCCAACTCTCCCATTATGCCTGCTGTTTACACATGTCCCTGGCCCCAATTCTTGCTAGCCTTATTTGCTCCTCCCTTTAAGAGAAAACCCCTCTGCACAATCTTTGAGAAGCCTGTGGATACTACTGATGGAGAGTTCTCCCTATTGCAATAGGCTTTTGAATAAAATCTCTCTTTACCTAAGTCCAGATTTGTTTTTGTTTGACACTTACAAAGTATGAGAATAACGTTTGTCCCATTTAACATATGGAATAGAGTGAAATGATATTTAATGCATGAATTGTTTATATACAGTAGGTAACACATATAATTGGAATATGTGAATCTATTTGTGTAGTGTATACATACATATATATTTAAGTGTGCTAGCTAAACTTCATCATATTATTTTCCTAGGGTATTATAAATTTTTTATGAATATTTTATTTGGAAAACTTTTTATTCTGTTTTATATGCTTTCAGGTAATATATTTAAATTGGAAATGTAGTTTAGGAAACTATTAAATTAAAGACTCAAAATCGCTTGTATAGGAGATAAAAAGTTAGAGTCCATTGGTTTGGCTTTCAATATGGGATTTTTATCTCTAGCTTATGCTAAAGTTGCCACTTCTTTGTTTTGACTTTATGAAACTATGAACTGAAGGTAAAAAAAAGGTGTTTCCTGGAGTAAAAGTTAACACTTTATAATCAGTAAAACTTAGAAGAATTCTTATTTTAGATTCATAATGTTTTAAAATGATTTCCTTTTGACTTTTAAATTGCAGTTTTTGCAAGCCTTCTGTCAGAATTCCACATAGGGAAATTATAATAAATCAGTAACCACAATAATTAACCCAGCCAACAGTCTTACCAAGAGCACAGCCATCAATGTAGCTTAAGGGGATATTAAAATAGCAACAGATTTTCAAGGTCAAATCTAAATATTTTTATGCTAGGGAGAGACCTATTCTGTATTTTTCCTTTCCCTTTCCCTCCCCCAGCCAATCATCTTTGTATATTTAAATAGTAATTTTTGAGAAAGTCATGATGCTTTGCTGACACTGGTATCTAGAAAAACAGAAGGTTTGTGTTTAGATAGATCCTTCTATTTTTTATATTAAAATTTCCATACATTTGCTCACTCATTTATTGAGCACTACATGATAAATATTCAAGAGTATGAGATGACTGTACACAGAAATACCTGTAGAGTCCTGTACAGTCTTGCCACCACCTTAGCCTTATCTAAACCAAATACTCTGATTCTACAACCATCCATTCCCACAGTCCATACATTTGTCTGACTTTGTCTATTTATTGACTTTCTGGTTTCTTATGCTCTTATGCACGAATCTCAGTTGTGGAATATACTTCCTCCCACCCATTATCTTTGTTCTTAGCTCCTAGATCATCTAAAACTTACTTATGTGTTGAGCTAGTTGTTTTCATGAAGAGTTGATGATACTTTTCTGAAAATCAGCAAAGCTTTTTCTCTGCTATCGACTTAAATGTTATTGGCCAAAACAGACCTAGTGAATTTTGACACAATCAGTTCTAATTCCCTCTCATCCCAGATGAGGAACTTAGGACAAGAGAAATTTAACATCTGTTCCATACCACCTAAGTGACAGAGCTGGGATCTAGACCCCAATCAAAGCCACAGGCCCACATGATTGGGCCAGATAAAGTTAGGTACTTTGCATAAAAACTAAATCATTGATGATGATGATGATGATTTTACTTTGCACATGGAATAGAGGGAGAGATTGAACTTTAGATCCAAATGGCTAGATATACAAATTCTCTTGATAGTGCCAGACTCTATATTCTGATACTGGAATAAGTTGGGGTTATTAGATAGGTGGTAACCAAGTATAAATAGATCCAAACTGGATCAAATTTCATCCAAACTGGATCATTCTGGTATTTTCTGCTAAATGATTTCCTTTTTATGACTTGAATCATCTCGATTAGAGTTTCTTAACTTGAAACAAAGCATCCCATCTGACTGTCATCACTTTAGCAGCTCCAGGATGTCAGATAGACAAAATGCACTGAAGAAACACTTGGTGGCCAGCTTGTGTGAAATCAGCTTTAAAAATTATGCAGATCTATTGCAAACTATACAGTTGTGCAAACCTGCTTTTCAGAGAAGCAATCATATATCAATAATTAAATGGAAAAAAAGAAGGCCCTTTTTTTTATAATAAAATTTGCATTCTCAAAGAGGAACCTGGAAGAAAGTATCACTCTGAAAATTTGTACAGCCGCAGGGAGCAGTGCAGCCATCATTGATTAGTTCTGAGGACTAATAAGGGGTGAGAGTACCTGACCCTGTTATGATTTTGGTTGCCCCTCCATAAAACAATGCATGAATGTGCTTCAGCAACCTTCCAAAAATAACATCCATGTACTAGTTTGCAAAACTAAGAGTTTAATTGTCAAGACTATCTTAACTTTTTTCTCTGCATGTTTGCCCACGCCTGAAAAATTTATAGTAACTATATACTTATATTTCAAAGCAGTCTTATTCCTTGAAATTTCATAGAAAACCAGCAGAAAATTCCAAGAAATGTCTTACTTGGGTAATGGTTACCTTAAATATAGCAGACAGGGTTCAGATGCCTCATCTCAGACCATCTCTGGGGCTTGCAAAATCTGTTTGTTCATTTCTCTAGGAGACCCTTTCTGTTCTTGCATCTATTGCAGTGTGTTGTGATAAATAATGCAGGGCCTTCCCAACAGTTTCCTTAGCCATACGAGGGGTACATTTTAAAAAGAGAACAAGCAGACACAGAAATGGAAATTAACCCCAGGCCTGCCAGCCTCCATCAGGAATAATGGCGTCACATAATTCCAGGGTTAAATGAGAAGTAGGTGCCTTTTTTACTGAGTTGGGCTCTTTGTCCTTGCTTTAGTGTGTCATTGTAGCAACTGTCATGTAAGGTTAATGACAGCCTCTCATTACCCTTGTCAAATATGTAATAATGTGGCCCAACAACGGGTCTGAATGGCTTCTGCTTGTCAGACCCCTATGTTTTGCCTAGCAGATGGTCACTGTGTTTGGAGAGGCCCTTGCTCAGATCCATCACACTGATATCCTGAACACGTGTGTGCGGGAAGCATTTTCCCCTGATGGGACAGTGTGTGGCTAGAATACTAATTGAGCACAGCAAGCCAACTGCAGACTTCACCCTCCCTCCTCCCCCAAATCCCTGTTAGTGTTCTGTTAGGCTCCAGGGGGAAAGAGAGCTGATAGGACTTTACTTGCCTCTCTCCTGCTATTATTTCCGGCGACACACAACACTTTTTCAGCTGTGATATGCACCCGTTTTCAAACCCTTTATTTGGATCACTTTAGATGCAGCACCCATGAGATGTAGACACATTCTATTCTCAGAGTTGTGGAAACAAAGGGGGAGAAAGCCTCACTGAGGAAAGTGGCAGGGGGCAGGGTTTACTGGAGAAGAGCTGCAGCCTAGGTGGCAAGAAGCTAGAATCCTAGCCTTGACCTTGAACAAACTTGGTTGATACCCTGCCCCTACCCTGGCAAGTTCGCCTGGCTGAAGATGAGAGAGACACATCCAAGACCAATGTAGAAAGAATTCTGTATCCAGCCTGGGGGATTCACCAAGTGACCTTTGTTGTGCTCATCCTTAGTTTTTTTTTTTTTTTTTTTTTTTCACCTTAAGTCACTTCCTTTCTGAAGAAATAAAGTGACTCCTAGTTGCTTCAAAAATTGACTTAAACTCTAACTAAAATCTGCAGAAGTAGTTACAAGATGAACTATTCTTTTTCCCTTAGTAATCTGTTCCTACCAGTTTTCATGCTCCGAGTACCTCATCAGATACAAATACATCTACTTTTTCTGTTTTCTTAGCTTCAAATCTTTGCCTATGTTTAGACTTTCATGGAGCTCTCTGTTACTCTCTCTAATCAATCTTTACCCATAAAACATTTCTTAAAGGCCTTTACCAATATATTTTTCCATAGCTCAACATAGCTCTGATAACTTCTGCTTTGCTAATGTTCCCAATAAATAAGGAATTGCTTTCCTTATTAATATACTTCCAAAAAATGGGGCTGTGGTTGTAGCCTGGTGGTGGAGTGCTTACCTAGCCTATGTTAGGCACTGGGTTCAATCCTCAGCACCACATAAAAATAATAAATACATAGATAAATAAGTAAATAAAGTATTGGTCCATCTACAACTAAAAAAATATTAAAAACAAAAACGAAAACAACAGACCTTGGGAACTTAGGAATCATTCTATGCCACTTCTTCATTTTAAAGATGAAAAAGTACATAAGTTATGATCAAGTTCAAAGGCCTAATTTTGGTAACAAGACCAGCACCTAGAACTTTTGGTTTTGAGTTTAGCAACATCTTCGCTCTATAGCAGATGGCCCACTCCCTGCATCCTTCCATTGAAGAGCTGCCATTATCATTCGTGATTATGTTTTCTACCACTAGAGATCATGAACTCCTAGAGGGCAGATGAAGCAGTGTCTTTCTGTTGGGCTCTGACAGACCTGTGTGGTTCTGTGGGCACAGAGAGTACACATGTCTGCAAGTCACAGGATGAAGGCCAACCCCCTTTGTAATCTCTGTAGCATGTTAATACTCTGCCAGTGTATGTGTCTTTGTCCCTCTCCTGGTACTCCCTAACAAGCTGAGTCTTTATTCTTTATCTTTTATGTGACCAGTGAGTCACTGTGAAGCAGTCATCATGAGCAAAATGTGTTAGGACTCAGTGGGCAGAGAACCCCACAGTCTGGCAGGTGGGCATAGCGTGTCCTGCTCTCCCTTGTTGGTGAAGAAAACCCACCTGCACACAAACCTTGGATGGTCTTAGGAATGATGAAGTAAACTGAGGGGACTTCATCCATTCTTTCCAGGATGAATAATCCTCAGGCCCAGTTTCTCAGAAGGAAGAAACTGTTTCAAATTATTTTAGACTTGGAATTGGCTGAGTGTTTTTTTTTTTTCTTTTTTCTTCATCAAATAGTGGAAATTTCAACATGTGTTGAGTAACTGCTTCCTAAATGAGATCTCAATGACATAGAATGTTTCTGTTTTCTCTTTGATTCCAGATATGCTTCCCTCAAACATTTTTCTCATATTGTTTCGTTTAGTTGCATTCTTGCTCAAAATTACACTGCACATACACATAGGCACTATACTTCTGTAGCCTTTCTAAACCATAGGAATCATTTCCTTTGAATATCATAGAAGTTATACATTATAATTAATCATGGGCAATTGTACTTTTGTCTTTGAACATTTGTGGAACATCTAATATGTCAAGACTTACTCTAAAATTCACAAAGAAATAAGGTAAAATTCCTGATCAATAAATACTCATCATCTAGTGGTAGAGGCAGATATTAAACAGATAAGATTTATCATTCAAATTTATCTTTTCCCGCTCCACATGTTGCCCAATCACATCTAATCCTCTTTTCCTTATCATCTCCAAATCTTGCCATCTGCTTTCAGGAATTCTTGCCCTGTACTCTGCGAACTTCCCTATATTTCTAAACTTATCAGAGTGCTGCCTCCTCTTCTGATTCCTTAATTGGCACCTGACCGTTGCCTAAGTACATTCATTTCCTTATTAGAAGTTCATTGCTTATTTTTTCATATCATAGTAACTAAAGGCTGAGGTTCATGTCAGCCTCCTTTATCTCCATTGCCAATTTAAGGTTATTATTTCTGTTCCACTTTATACAGATCTGACTCCATCGTACTCCTTTTGACTTTATACCGTCTGGTGAAACCACCTGCCTCTTCTTGTTGTGTGGTCTGCTAATCTCTTGGTAAGAAACCCCTCATTTATTATGAGTTCTGGATCACGCAGACAGCCATAAAGAAGACCTCTCACACATGCTGACATTTTGGTCCTTGGCTGCTTATCCTTAGTGACTCTTCTAAACATGCCCTCTCAGCCACCTTCCCTTGTCACATTGTGGGTCTTACACTTGGGAATCATCCTACATTTAAAATAACAGAACAAATGGCCCATTTCCCTCCATCACCTTCCTCCTACCTCGCCTGTTGACATATATCCTGGAATTATCAATATATAGGTTCCCACTATCTATTTCCCTTCTGATTTTTTTCCTGGCTCCTCTTGCTTCTTTTCCAGTGAGGATTAAATGGTAAATCACTATAATCGCTCTCGTGCAAAAACCTTCAATTGCTTTGCCCCTGTTTTCATCCACCATATTTTCCATCCACAATATTTCTTGGCAAAACCCCAAATCAGGATAAATCCAACCATCTGTCTCCCCTGTGGCTACCTCTGAGCAGTTGATTGTCACTGGTAAAAATTATAAACTGGCCAGATAGGTTTCCCTTCAATTGTATTAACACCATTTCAAATGGGTACTTAACATGGTCCCCAAATTTTACTATGTTTCTCTAGTAAGCTGGCCTCAAAAGACCACTCATATACTTCTTCCTTTCTTTTCATCCTTTCCCTATCTTCTTCCCGCAAATAGTTCTTGCCCAATATTTCTGCTCCGTTTTTGGATACCTCCCATTCATTACTCACACTGCACACATAGTGATTATCATTTTTTTTAATGCAAGACATTTGTAAAAAATAATGCTCCCTAAAATTATATCCCATCATACCAGGACAGGCTCCTTGAAGCAGTCTGGCCTCACTCTCTATGTCTACCGTGTTCCTCACCTCTCCGTCACTCTCTGGTCAGTCCCCCGCTGCTGTCAGCCTTCCCTTGGCTCCCAATCTCATGGCCTTTGTCCCTTTTGACCCGCTCTTGCAGTCTTTCCACCTCAAGTTCAGTGCTACTTCCTCATTAGGATATTTCCTGAACCCTCCATTTCAAACGAGTCTTTTCTCTCAGCTTCTCTTCAGCACACAGTTGTCAATCCTTGTAGCAGCATCACAACTTACAATTTACACTTACATATGTGAATCCTTTTTAAATTTTTGTGTCTTCTTCCACTGGGGTCTATGGAAAGAAAAATCTTTTTTCTTCATCATTGTCTATTCAACGTATAATACAGGTATTGCTACATAGCACAAGTTTAGGGAATATTTGTTGATTAAATGAAAAGTGTTACGAATGAATTGCTGTTCAAAAGGGGTGTGGCCCGGGAAAATTGGTGGTAGGGGCTTCATTATAGAATTATCAGTTGAAGGTGAACTGTGTTGGTTTAACATGGAAAGAAGGAAATGGGATTTTTGAAAGAAGGACCATCCTAGAAAATTATGGAGCTGTACAAACCATGCTATGTCAATGGAAAGATCTATTCACCGTGCTAAAATTATGCAGGTCCTGCGGGAAAGAGTGGGAGGTGGTGGTGGGCAGAATAAAGTCATTCCTCAAAGATGTCCATATTCTAATCCCTGGAAGTTACAAATGTAGTTATATGGTAAAGCAGAATGAAGATTGCAGATGTAAGCATCTGCTAATCAGCTGAGAAACAGAAAAGCATCTGGGCTTTCCTGGTGAGTTCAGTGGCATCATGAGAGCACGAATGTGGAAGGGAAAAGTAAAAGAGTCTGTGTCAGAGTGAACTGATTTGATAAAGACTTGCTAATAGTTGTTGATGTGAAAGTGGAGAAGGCAGTCTTGAGCCAAAGAGAAGTTTGAAAAAGCAAAAAAAAAAAAAAAAAAAAAAATTGTCCCCACTAGAGCCTTCAGAAAGAACATAACCTTCCTGACATTGTGATTTCATCCCAGTGAGACCCATTTCAGTCCTCTGGCCTCCAGAATAAATGGCAAGATGATAAATTGGTGTTGTTTAAAGACACTAATTTTGTGGTAATTTGTTACAGCAGCAACAGGAAACTAATACAAATATGAAGGTAAGGATGTAAACTGAAGGCAGACTGTGAGGAGATTTGCTTCAAAGCTTAGCAAAGTGGGGAAACAGTGGGCATTTTAACACGTGGAAACAGCACAGTTAGCTTTGTCTAATGGGAAGATCAGTCTATCAGTGTAGAAGCATGCTGTGCTCGAGACATATGGGAAGAAGCAGCCCACTGTGGAGCCTTCTAAAAGTATATAAGTGGTTAGAAAGACCTGAAAGGAGGGCTGAGAGGTGTCTTTATCATCATGAATTTTTATTTAGCTCTATGTATTTATTGTTGTATTTCTCAATCTAGACCAAGAATTCCTGAAAACAATGACTTTTAAAAGTTGTGGTTTGTGTATTTCTGAATTCCTAATTGTAGCTGCTCAATAAATAGTGGTTAATCTTGTAGTGGATTGGAACCAGGAAGGTTTCCTCACTTATGTGGATCTGTGTGAATGAAAGAGATGGCGGGAGGAATACAAACCATCAATCATCATTTTTCCATCTAGCTGTCAATCATCATTATTTCACCAACTGGCTCCATCTTCTATGACCATGATTTCCTAGCCTAGGAAGCATAATAGCAACTTCTGCTCCCCAAATTTCAAAAATGAATGCAATAAACTTGAAAAGGACATTGATTATTGGGAGAGGCAGCCCTCATTCTGAGACTCTCCATTCAAAGCAGAATCCTCAAAACACCATTGATCATGTAACATCTGCCCATCTAACTAGAGCTCAACTGAAATCACTGGGACCTTAATTTTCCTCTGCTTTTGGAGAGCGGGTGACAGAGGATTATAAAAAGCTGTGTGGTGGATTAGTTTGTAGCTGCTTTCTTTTTCCCTTGTCTAAACTACTTAAAAAAAAAAAAAGACAGCTGTGGAATGAGCCAGTTCAGCAATCTGTTTCTTGCCTATCATCCTGCCCCACTATCTGTTGTGTTCCTCTGGGAAGAAATCCTGGGGACTAGATGGCAGGAAATCACAAGCAAATTCTAGAGCTTCTTGGGGAGTGGGGGTGGGCAGGAAAAGCACAATGTAAACTATAAAATGCAATAGTGGAGTCAGTGGCTCCCTTGGGACTCACTGTAGGAAGCTGGCCTTCCTCCTTGGGGACTGAGGCTTTTGGAATTAATTGTTTCCATTTTATACAAATACCTCACCCAGAATGAAAGAGAAAAAAATAATGCAACCACAGGCCTCCTTTATAAAGATGAATGTGAATACACCCACACACACACCAGGGACATCACATAGTATCATTTAGCGTGCCGTCCAATGATCAGGTGTCTTCATGCCAGCAGTTTTTTGGGTGGTGGCACTGTCCCTTGTGAGGGAGCAGAATGGTTTTGGTGTCTACATCTGAATCCTGGAGGGTGTGTATTGTGGCCTCTGGGCACACCTGCCTGCAGGTGTGTCAGGCAAGTCTGTACGCTTACAGTGCCCCATTCACTCTTGGTGACTCTTCTCTAGGAAGCAGTGGATCCCAGGTCTGTCTTGTCCAGAGTAGAGGGACTCAACTTCTAAACTGCAGAGCTGTACACGTATTACCCATTCAACTGCTCCAAACCTTTTCCAAAAAAGAATACCCTAGTGTCTTCTTAAGACTTGCCGTATGGCTCTTGATGCTTCAGGCCTGTTTTATTTTCTAGTTTTAATTTTCTTCTTTTTTATCCCCCATCACAGACCCTATGTCCTGATCCCCTTGTTCTCCTTCCTGTTTTAGGAACACAAGCTGCTCTTCTACATTCTGTGTCATGCCTTGTCTTGTTCCTTGACCTGGTGTTCTTCTCTGTTCCCTTCTGTATTCGAGAAACCTACTCCTCCTTCAAGTCCCCCTGAGATCCTATCTTGTCTAAGAAGCCAGAAACACATCTTAATACCTCTTCTCTCCAATTTAGGCAGACTAAATTGCTATTTTCCCTGAGCTTCTACACAGCCTCATTTACACTATTATTTTTAGCACTGATTCCACATCTGACTTGTATAATGTGTTTCTGGGTATCTCTCCCACTGGAGTCAATGAGACCCCTAGGGGTTGGGGTCTTTTCAATTTCATTTTTGCCAGCCTATAGAGACCAATATGATGCCAGACACATAGTTCAAGTAATACAGGTGGCAGAGAAGTAGAGCTAAGTCAATTCCCAGGTGCACCAGCCAACCCTCTCCTCTCCTTCAGGCATCTCTTTGGAATGAGTTATTCAAGGAAAGGCAGGAGGGACAGTCATCGGTGGCAGCAATGTGTAGAAGGTGTCTGAATGGGACCCAGGGTGAGGTTCACAAGAAACCTGCAGATAAGGGGTTGCTGATGTCTTGTTTTCTTGGTTTTTAAAATACTGCTTCAAAAAACAAAAACAAAAATAATATATGGCTACTAACACAAAAAAGAATACAATCTTTTCCGGAAGCAGAAACCAAAAACCTATTGCTTCAGGTATTCTTACCCACTGAAGGTTTATCAGCTTTTGAATTTACAAATGGATGTCAAATCAGTTTCTAGTCTCAGTTTGGAGGCATTTGTTTTTAACCATTATGTGCTATCTGGAGAGCAGGAAATGTTATGTCAAAGTCATGTGCGTGTGTTCATTTTTGTCCTCCTCCTAAGGAGAGAGGCACTTACCAATTTGGGTATACGGGTTAAAAAGAGCAAGATAATAACAACAAGCAGCAATTGCATAGCAATTTGCAACCTACAAGCCCTTCAATCTGCTATTGCATTTAACCCTAAAGACAATTTTAGGCTGGGATTATTGCCCCCACTTTGCAGAGGAGGAAACTCAGGCTAATGATGTTTAAGTGACTTGTCTAAGGTTATATACAAGCACCAAAACTGAAAGAATGTTATTTATTCAGAGTAACATAGAGTGAACTAAACTCCAGTATGATTATACCAGACTTTTTGTTACAATAATTTGCACCCCTTACTGACTTCTGGCAATGTTGCCAACCCTTTTTGAGTGCTTTACTCATATTAACTCATTTAATCTCCAAACCACCACATGAGGTAGGAACAGTTATTCCTTCCCCATTTTAAGATGGGAGAACTGAATTCTGGTAGTATACTGGTAGTATAAAGATTTGGACTGAAGCAATTTGGCCTTCAGATCTATTCTATTCAAGTCCTGTCTAACCAGGCAGTAGAGTCTGGAGGGAGATGTGTTGCCATTGTGTGGTGGTGACTCTGATGAGTGGTAATGGAATACTTTCTTTCTTAATAAATGCTTATTTTTTAAATGTAAGATTTTCAAGGTCAACAAAACACATTTTAGAGAGAAAATAAGTTGTGAAGCAACAAGTTCCTACCTTGCTCCTAGCTATGACTTTACCCCTCTTATTTCCTGAGTCCCATCTCCCTCTCTCCCTCTTCTGCTTGCCCATTTCCCAGGACCACAACCAGCATGAATGAAGATATTTAAGAAAAATATCTGTTGAATGACTAAAAGTAATTCCCTCAATATTTAGATATTAGCAGTTGGGGGAAAATTATTCTATTGACCAGTTAGTGAGCCTGGTGTAGATTGATTCCAAATTCCATCTCTGTAGTCATGTTGAAACGTTCTTTTCTTTTCTTTTTTTTTTTCTAACCACCTACCCCTATTTGCCTTTCTGGTCTTGGCTTAGATGCCTTTTGCTTTCAGAAGAGTTTCCATCAAGTCTGGAGTAGATGCCTGTTGAGAGAATATATAACTTCTCTTTTTCCTTTGTCTGGTATCTGCAATACTCATTTCCATTTCCTCTCTGACATGGTCCATGCATGCACACATGCAGATTATGATTTCCATAAAGACGAGAATAATGTATTTCATTCATGCTGTTTCTTGGAGACTAGAATGATAAACATTTATTAGGTATTTGTTAGAAGAATAAATGAACAAGTGAATCAATTTTAGCAGCAATCACTCAGGGATGTTCGTTCATTGATGAGTAGAAATGCAGAAACAAAACACCTTGTCTTAGCTCAAAAGTCAGTTATTTATGTCCTTGCAACAAAGTTACCTAGTGTTTAAAGGACTGATAACAAAGGCAGGCTCCCTCTACCTTGCTGAGTGTTTATTGTGGCTCCTGACTCTTATTGTTACTTCATATTTTGAGGTGTGTGTGGTTTTTTTTTTTTTGGTTTTTTTTTGGTACTGAGGATGAAACTCAGGTACTTAACCATTAAGTTACATCTCTGGCTCTTTTTTTATATTGTATTAGGGACAATCTTGCTGAGTTGTTTGGGGCCTCACTAAGTTGGCTTTGAACCCACCATCTTCAGCCTCCCGTGTATCTAGATCTATTCTAACCCTGATCTGGCTTGAGGTTGGATCTGCCTCCTCATGCTGCTGTGGATTTTGCTTACTATTTCTAAATTTCAGAGATTGAAATTGGCCACACACACCAAAAAAGTCATCTCCTCTTGATGAAAATTTCCAGGTTATTTCCCATCATGAGTTCTTTCATTGTCATTCTGAGAGCATTTATTGTTGAATAGAGAAGTAGATATGCAGAAGGAGGGTGGTAGAAGGTAGGCCTTAGCATGACCTCTACAGGGTAAATAAAGCTAGGACATATTCAGTGGAAATTGCATCTTGAATGGTTCTTGCTATAGATGACATTATCACTTCAATTAGATTAATACCATTAGATTATCATCTAGATTAATTAATATTTATTTACTTTGGTTTATGTTTATTTGGGTCTCAGGCTTTCAAACTATGACTTTGAAAGTGTGCTTGGATTAACAGATTTAATATTCTCACAAGCCAATGATACTGTGTTCCATCTTACATCATATGCTATAAAGATATTTTTCCTTAATTCATTTACTTCTGAAGAGACTTTTTTTTCTGTTTGAATGAAAATCAAACTCTTAAACTGTGAAGGCGGAGAAAATTGTGATTTTTAGTGACTGTTTTTTTTTGGTACTGGGGATTTAACTCAGGAGTACTCGACCACTGAGCCACATCCCTGGCCCTATTTTGTGTTTTATGTAGAGACAGGGTCTCACTGAGTTGCTTAGTGCCTCACCGTTGCTGAGGCTGGCTTTGAACTCGCGATTCTCCTGTCTCAGCCTCCCTATGTGCTGGGATGGTGACTGTTTAAAGACAATATCATGCTGGGTGTTCTGGCACACGTGTCTGTAATCCCATCCACTTGGGAGGATAAGACAGAAGGATTGCATGTTTGAGGCCAGACTTAGCAACTTAGTGAGACCCTTTGTCAAAAAAAAATAATACAAGTTAAAATCCATAAAATAAATTAATAAGTGAATAAGACAATGGACAATGTCACTATCTATCTTAGATTCTGAGTTGTTCTCCAAACAGATTAAATTACCTTTCTAGAACTATAATTTTTAACATTAAATAGTAATTCAACAATCAATAGAAATTTCTTGTTCTCAGTTATATGATTAGTTAATTATGGTTGGGTATTTTCTGATGATATATGATTTATAATTTTATATGTATATACGTTTTAGAAATTGATTCTACTCACATAGACCTAAGTAGAGTTTTACTCATGAAGAATTCTTTTTTTATATAAATTATTTTCCATACTGGATTTTTGCAGATTTTGTATATTTAAAGATAATTTTATGGTGTGGCATGGTGTGGTATCCCAGGAGAAAGCCTTAAATTACACGTTATCTTTTTCCATCCTCTTTTTTCTAAGTTGGCTTTTATCTCATTGTGCAGCAACTTTTAATTTTTTAAATTCTGAAAAATTTTAAGAGAGAAAGGTGTGAGAGACTTCTAATTTTCCTCGAATATTTGTTGTTTTCTTTCCTATTTATCAATAACTCCCTTGATTCTTTATTGGCTGACTTCAATACAGATTACATTTCCAAGGTTATTTGATGGATATGGTCAAATGACTATGCTTTGGGCAAGAAGAAGTAAACAGAGTGTTTTACATGTGACTTCCACAAATGTCTTTCTGGGTAAGAGCCAATTTTCTTTATTTTTCAACTCTCTTTCTCCTGTTTAGAGTATGGGCGGGAAGGCTCAATGTTGAGCTACCTCTTCTGACTGTGAGGTGAAGCCACTGTTTGAAAATAAATAGCAGAATTATGATAGAAGTTGAATTCACCTGAACATCCTTGAACTGTCTACCACTTGACTTTGTTTGGGATAGTAACACACTTTTGTTCTATTTATGCCATTAAGTGTATTTTCTGCCATTATTTAAATTCAACCTTAAACATTCTAAGGAGCTAGACTGGGTTTAATGAGGCCTTCAAAGGTGGCTATTCAGAGTTGTGTTGTGAAATTGTTTGTCCTTGTCAAAGTTTCAAAGATGGATCTGTGAGTGGCAGGGACCCCATCTTGGGGCTTCTGTGAGCGTGCATACCCAAGTGTCATGGTTTTCAAAGGGGTAGATGTTGTCAGTTGCTTTTCCTGGAGATGTAGAATGGCTGTGTGCAGAGGAAGCATGAGTAGTAGCATCATTCTGATAAGGGTGGCACGTTTAGTGAAATAGTTTCAAGTGGGAAGTTATCTGCACACTTGTAGCTATCAATGTTTCATATTCACATTTGCACCATAAATATGTCTTTGCTTGACCTCAAGGCAAAGATAAACCTCCACTCAAATCCTAATAATTATCTAAAAACACTCACGTGTTCTTAAATACTTAATAACATTATTAAGTTAGTTAGTAATAATAATACTGATAATAATTTTAATTCTGCTTTTGATTCTTTGAATGGAAACTACCTCCTTAAATCTAATGAATTAGTTTTATCTTGCTTTGATTTTCTATGTATTTTTATGTTAAAATAGAGTCAAATAAAAATAAGCAAAAACATGTATCTGAAAAATAGTAGCATGACTGGGACCATTGTCCTTATATCAGACAATTAAATACCTGATGTCATTAAAAATAGTGTGACAGGCCTCTATAGTTTGAGAGGTGTTTGTATGAGTGTGTTTCTCATATTTAGAGAAGGTTCTTAAAATTTGGTCCTAAATAATTTTGTTTTCTGAGGTTCTATTTTTGGTAGTGCAGCTCTTTATGTGAAAATGATGTCATTGATTTTTGATATAAATTAATATTGAACACATACTAATAATTTTGGTGTCACACTCAGAGTAAATCTATTCTTTCTGATAATTTTTTGTGTTTGGAAGGTGGCGTTAGGAGTTTGTTTAGGGGTGATTGCCCCTGAAAGGCATCTGAATCAGTTTAAAGACCTCTCCCATGGCATATTGGAAATAAATCAATAGATGTGGCAAAAGAGGGACATACTAAGTGGCTCCCTTTTAGAACTGTACACCCACCAGAGCCATAACTTTTTAAAGTACTAATCATTAAGCACTCATAATTATAACTCATGATTAAACATTTGAGAGAGAGATATCTCTAGCTTCCTTTCATATGTCCAAACTCTTTAAGACTGTACCAAACCACAGCAATTCAAATCAAATGTATTCTTCTTGCCCACTCAGACAATTAGCATTGGAGAGTTGGGACTGAGAGTGAGCTTGAAAAAGTAATTGTGCACCAAATGATATTTTTCTTATGTCACTCTATTTGCTAGAAAAGATATTAGCACCAGAATATTCTTGAATTCCCGTGAAATTTCAAAGGATCACAGTATTTATGAGGGTGTTATTTTCAGAGAGCATTCAGGGTTGTTCTCCAGATGAGGGTTCTTCCTAAATTCCTCAAAAGTTTGTGTCATTCTGGAGGGTGATTGTGAATTATCTAAGTTCTTTCCTCCTCCTTTATTTAGATCTAGCAAATAGCATATGCAAAAGATTCTTTAAGAAAGCAATTCTGGACGAACTGCATACAAAAACATATTAAAAAGAGTGCACCATGATCAAGTGAAGATCTTCCCAGGGATGCAAGGTTGGTTCAACATATGGAAATCAATAAATGTAATTCATCACATTAATAGACTTAAAGACAAAAATCCTATGATTATCTCAATAGATGCAAAAAAAAAACATCTGACAAAATACAGCATCTATTCATGTTCAAAACACTAGAAAAACTAGAGTAGTAGGAAGATACCTCAACATTGTAAAAGCTATATGTGCTAAAACACAAGGCCAACAGCATTCTAAATGAAGGAAAACTGAAAGCTTTCTCTGTAAAAACTGGAACAAGAAACGATGCCCTCTTTCACCACTTCTATTCAACATCTTGCTGCAAATGCTACCCAGAGCAATTAGGAAAAGGAAATTAAAGGGATATGAATAGGAAAAGAAGAAATCAAAATATCCCTATTTGTTGATGACATGATTCTATATTTAGAACACCCAAAAACTCCACAAGAAAACTTCTAGAATTCATAAATAAATTCAGCAAAGTAGCATGGTATAAAATTAATACCCACAAATCAATTGTATTCCTATTCATCAGTGATAAATCAACTGAAAGAGAAATTAGGAAAACTATCTCATTCACAATAGCCTCAAAGAAAATAAAATATCTGGGAATCAGTCAGGTGAATGACTGCTACAATGAAAACTACAGAACACTAAGGAAAGAAATTGAAGAAGACCTTAGAAGATGGAAAGATCTCCATGTCCTTGGATAGGAAGAATTAATATTGTCAAAATGTCCATGCTACCAAAAGTGCTATACAAGTATAATGCAATTCTTATTAAGGTTCTCATGATGTTCTTCATAGAAATAGAAAAAGAAGTCATGAAATTCATTTGGAAAAATAAGAGGCCTGGAATGGCCAAAGCAATCCTCAGCAAGAAAAGTGAAGCAGGAAACATCATAATACCAGACCTTAAATTATACTACAGAGCTATAGTAACAAAAACAGCATGGTATTGGCACCAAAACAAACATGAAAACCAATGATACAGAAGACAAAGAGACAAACCATATAAATATAGTTATCCCCTACCAGACAAAGGCACCATAAACGTACATTGGAGAAAATATAGCTTATTCAACAAATGGTGCTGGGAAAACTGGAAATCCATACATAATAAAATGAAATTAGACTCCTATTTCTCACTATGCACAAAACTCAAGGATCTAGGCATTAGATCAGAAACGCTGTGCCTACTAGAAGAAAAATTAGGCCCAAATCTCTAGCATGTGAGCTTAGGAAACAAATTCCTCAACAAGATTCCTAAAGCACAAGAAGTAAAATCAAGAATCAATAAATGGGATTGTATCCAACTAAAAAGCTTCTTCACAGCAAAGTAAATAATCAAAAACATGGAGAGCCTAAAGAACAGGAGAAAATCTTTGTCACCTGCACCTCAGAGCATTAATCTCCAGGATATATAAAGAACTCAAAAATCTGAACAGCAAAAAATACAAAACAACAAACAAAATACAAAAACAAATAATCCATTCAATAAATGGGCAAACAAACTGAACAGACACTTCACAGAAGAAATACAAATGGCCAACAAATACATGAAAAAAAATTCAACATCACTAGCAATTAGAGAAATGCAAATTAAAACTACACTGAAATTTCATCTTACTGCAGTCAGAATGGCACTTATCAAGAATACAAGTAACAATAAATGTTGGTGAGGATGTGGGGAATAAGGTTCAATCATACATTGCTGATGGGACTATAAATTGATGCAACCACTCTGGAAGATATTATGGAGAGTCCTCAGAAAACTTGGAATGGAACCACCATTTGATCCAGTTATCCCACTCCTTGGCATATACTTGAAAGACTTAAAATCAGCATACTATAGTGACGTGGCCACATCAATGTTCATAGCAACATAATTCACAATAGTTAAGCTATGAAACTAACCTAGATGCTCTTCTGTAGATGAATGGATAAAGAAATGTGATACAAACACACAATGAAATACCATTCTGCCATGAAGAAGAATAAAGTTATAGCATTTGCCTATAAATGGATGGAACTAGAGACCCATGCTAAGTGAAATAAGCCAATCCCCCCAAACCAAAGGCCAAATGTTCTCTCTGATATGTGAATTCTGACTCATAATAGATGGGGTGTAGGGGGAGGGAGGAGTGGAGGTTCACCGATTAGACAGGGATCAAGGGGGGAAGAAAGGGAGGATGGGAATGGGAAAGACAGTGGAATGAATTGAACATAACTTTCCTATGTTTATATGTAAACATATGAGCAGTGTAACTCCACATCATATAAAACCACAATAATGGGAAGTTATACTCCCTGTATGTGTGATATGTGAAAATACATTCTACTGTTATGTATAGCTAAAAAGAGCAAATAAAAAGAATTTTTAAAAAGTAAGATGCAAAAAAATAAGCAATTGTTTCTTGTGTTTTGCAAGGTATATTCACATGGTTATTCATCTTATTTTTAAACTGCATGTACCTTAGTATTCTTTAGGGCAAATAGTATAAATGTGTAATAGGCGTGGATGTGGAATCCCATGGAGTCTACCTAAGGAGAACTGTGGTAAAACCTGTGTATCCAATGTTGTCCCAGCCATCCCATCCTTACAGTTGAAAATTCTGTTTACACATTTTGGTCCTTATTTTTTCTACAGTTGAATTGAGAAAGATAAATCTTGAAAAAACTGAGACATAAATCTCTTGAGCAGAAGATAATATGTTTTTATTTAACAACCTTCTCAGAAAAAAAATCCATAGTCTTCTATTTCAATGTTTAATAGCCTTCCTTTACAGAAGACTCTTTTTTTTTTTTTTTGGTACTAGGGATTGAACTCAGGGGTACTCAACCACTGAGCCACATCCCCAGCCCTATTTTGTGTTTTATGTAGAGACAGGGTCTCACTGAGTTGCTTAGCCCCTCGCCCTTGCTGAGTCTGGCTTTGAACTCGCGATTCTCCTGTCTCAGCCTCCCTAAGTGCTGGGATTACAGGCTTGAGCCACCGCGCCCGGCTTACAGAAGACTCTTGAATCTAGGTTTTGAGAGAACATCTTTTTCTCTCATATAAGTCTCAAATTTATTTTTGGCAATTTGCAAATGTCCCTTCTCCCTTATCTTTTCCATCTTTTTGCTAAAATCTGAGAAGTATAACTGATGAATATGAGGGAGCTGGCATCACTACCTTATTTCTGTCTGTCCATCTTTCAGCCTCTCTGCTTGGCTTTTGTATAGTGTACTCAAAATCTCAGGCTTCAGGCTTCTGCATGTGGTGAGGACATTTCCTTTGGGATATCAGAGGACATATAACCCTCTGGTTCAAGGCAAAGGTGTGCATGTGAAGAGGTTATGAGTCTACCCTTCATCTAGGAGTGGGCAGAGGGGCTGTGATTTGCAACCTACCAGATCATCATTGGGGAACATCTGCTCCACAGTGGAAGAAAATGAGGAGCCTTCTCCACCAGGAGAAGGGTGATGCTTGAAAGACAGAGATAACAGCTGTTTATTCCTAACAGAAAACTAGAAATTCCTAATATTTTAAACCTCTACCTCCAGCTCTCTATGTCTATATCTATAGTTTCATCTACAGGTTTATGTGCATGTCTGAAGTGATGTTTGTGTCTTCAGTCTTTGTCTGTATTTATCCTTTCACATACCAGAATTATTTATTCTATAGCACCTCAGTATATGTTTCCCTTAAAGATGGCCCATTATATAGATGTAGTCATTAAATAAATATTTTTAGAAGACTAATAGTGTACATGATTATAAAAAAATGAAGTTCACCTGATTCTTGTTCTACACATTTCAACCATTAGAATATACACTGCTTCAAAGCAGCTAAAATATTCTTACAGCATTTTACACATGGTATGCATGTATTATTTATCAGCCTTTTCTTTATATGACATTGGCAGGAGGAAATACTCCTGGGAGAAGATAGGTGACACATTATATAATTTGAATTATTCTTATTCTTATATTCTTACCAGAAATCTTAAGTTTTCATTTTTTTAAAGTTAATGTCTCTATCCATTATTGAGGAAGATGCTATTTCTCTAGAAAATGTTGTTAATTTTATTTGCTAAGATATGGATTATAAGACTAATTTTTAAAGCATGAGCCTGGTAAATAAGCTTAAGATTAATGTTGAAAAATATGACTAGGTAATAAAGATGTTTATGTAATGAACAGTTGTTTTATTGTATTTGGCAACGTGTTCTGAATTTCCTATTCCAGAGAAAGCAATATAGTTTTATTTAAAATGTTGTATAGAATAGTTTGAGTCTCTGGTCTAAAAAATGATTTGTAGTGATGAGATGAAAAAAAGTCTCCATTAGGAACAGTGGTTTGATAGTGGGCCACATATTTACTTTTATTAATTTTCACTTTTTCATCTTAAAATGAATTAACCATCTTGATGGTATGCTCTAGGGGTTACTGTGTGAAATTATGAGTCAAAATGATTATGGTGCAAATGGAAAACATAGAGTTTATGGCCTTTCCAAACACTTAAACTAGTGTCTGAAATAAGACTGTATGAATTCTGCTTCTGAAATGATTCTTCATATCTTAGTACCTCATCCATTATAAATTCTGTGGTACAATTACATATATAAAGTTAAGATACAGGATTTACTCACTTCCAACTAATACTGATAGGAAGTAAGTAAAACATTCCTCAAATAACTTGAGCCAAAAAGGCGGGTGAGGGGGTCCTTCATTGACTCATGTAACTAATCCTTGCAAAGTCAGGGGAAGATCTAACCTCAAGGTAGATAAAATTAGAGCCTCTCTGCTTCTCTGTCAATCTGCTCTGTTTTCCTATCTTTTCCTCTCTTGACGTAGCTCCTTTGTTGCTTATAGACTCAGGATTCTAGCCATGTGGTGGGGATATTATGGTTGGGAATTTGGGGTCACATTTTTGCAACACTCAGATCCAAAGGAAAGAGGTACTTGTTAAACAATATATGTCTGCATGAAGGGAGGTACCGAGATTGGCACCCCACTAGAATGTGGAATGGGGGAAAGTCAATTCCTCACTGGAAGGGAATCAGGTATTTTTTCCAGTGGAAAGAAAGGGATTCTGGAGTGATAGAAGCAACAAATATCTGCTTTCAAGAAAAAGTAAATTCTTTTGAAGATTCTTACCAGTTTTGGGCCTCATGTGGATCATTGAAGGTGTCAGAAATTGATGTTGGAAGTTAATTATGGATCTTTAAGTGCAAAGCAGCATGATACTGAATCAAATATCTCTTGCATTTGATGAATTTGAGTTAGACTCCCAGCACACCTCTTAGTAGTAGGCTTTGCTATGGGTTAAATTGTGTCCTCCTCAAATTCATAGCTTGGCATCTAATCTCCAATACCTAAAATTGTGAACATACTTAGAGACAGGGTCTTCCCAGAAGTAATAAGACTTTAACAAGAGGTAATAATGACTTTAAAATAAAGTTATTAGGGGGGGATCCTAATCTAATAAGGCTGGTATCCTTAGATGACAGGAAAAATTTGGCCACAGGGACATGCATAGAGGGAAATTGTTGTGAAGAAGTGCAGTGATAAGATGGCCATCTACAAGCCAAGGAGAGAGAGTGGGAACAGATTTTTTCTGCATGGACCTCAGAAGAAACAATCAGGTCGACCTGCTAATTTTGAACTGCTAGTCTCTAGAACCTTAAGATAACACATTTCGATTGTTTAAACCCCCCAGTCAGTGGTATTTTGTTATGGCAGCCTGAGGAAATCAATACGGTATTGGTTGTGTTTGCCCAAATTTGTAGAGTCAATCAATAAGAAGTAACTTCTTTTTTCCTTGTCTCTTCTACTACTTTCAACCATTGTCCTAAAGTCTGGAAGGCTGTTGACAAAATTGTGTG
The DNA here is from genome assembly GCA_004024805.1 of Geosciurus inauris. Classification (NCBI taxonomy): domain Eukaryota; kingdom Metazoa; phylum Chordata; class Mammalia; order Rodentia; family Sciuridae; genus Geosciurus; species Geosciurus inauris. Next base: position 33,239 of record PVHX01001432.1, read on the forward strand.
CCTTTTACTTCTTTTCACATGTCAAATAGATTTTTAAGAAAATATCAAGCTGCCTCACTATGGATTCAGGTAAGAATTCAAATAACTATTAAGAATGGGGAGGTGGTAAATGGTTTACTAAAGAAGGAAATAATAGCTACTACAGATAAACATACAGTATTTTTATTTATTTATTTTGGTACTTGGGATTAAACTCAGGGATGCTTAACCACTGAGCCACATCCTCAGCCTTTTTTTTTGTAGTTTATTTAAAGATGGGTCTCACTGAGTTGCTTAGCGCTTCGCTTTTTCTGAGGCTGGCTTTGAACTTGTGATCCTCCTGCCTCAGCCTCCCTATCCCCTGGGATTATAGGCATGCACCACTGTGCCTGACCACAACATACAGCATTTTAATTAAAACGTTATTAAGTTGGGAAACACAATATACTGAGAGGATATACATACTAGGGAGACAGGTTCTAGAGTTGGATGCCCTGCATTTTGAATCTTATCTCTGCCATTTGCCATGTAATCCTGTCTCATTTACAGAACTGGGCTATGTCTTGGTTTTTTTCCTTCTGTAAACCGGGAGATCTTAACAGCTGAGTTAGAGTTATCTGGGTCAATAAAAACAAAGTGCTCAAAACAGAGCATGGGCCCTGGTCAGCCTTTACTACAGAAAGGCTGCTTTGTTGTTAATTTACCCCCTTCCCTCTCACTCATTCTCAAGGCCCTGGTGGAAGATGACTGGATGTTTTCAGGTGGTGGTGCTGGATGTTTCAGTGTAGATCTCACTGTCCCATAATTCCCACCCTAAGTATGCACCACCGTTCTAAGCAGCACCACCGTTGCACTGGCTTGGGAAATCAGCATCTTAAGAGTTCTCCTTCTACAAAAAGGTACCACATTCACAGGGCTGCTCACTCTCTCTCAGGGCAAAGAAATGCAGGGATCTATTTCTCTCTTGGCTTGAAATTCTATACAGGCATCTCAGGAATTAATGGTAGGAGTACCCAGGAAGCACAGCAGAATCATCTTCTCTCTGCCTCATTTATCCAAGAACACAACTCTGGCAGTAATTTGGGTCCTTTGTCTTTAATGCCTGGGCACTGGTAGAATGAATGCCCTTTGTACAGGCAGCACACCTGGGAAATGCTGCCCAGGCTCCCTAATGAAAGTGATGCATAGAACAAAAGGCAGGCAAAGAGGGTTGCTCAGAGACACCAGGAAGCACCAGCTGTGCCTGTGATGATAATGCTGAGGAGGAGGCAGCTCACACCTTTTTAACAACCTGCTAGTACACATGGATTTCCTGCTTTAAACCTTTGCTTGATCAGTGGGACAATATTTAACGGTAACCTTGCGAGAGGACACACTAACTCAGTGGTATAATAGCCTGGGCAGTAATTTATAGCTTAGGTACTGGTGTAAGTCAGGCTGAAAGTGCTTTATTGTCCTTGGAAACTTTGCCTGGTGACCTGGTATAATGGAGATTTGTGCAGTCTTTTTAAAAATTCAAAAATTACTCTCATGCTTCATCTGCAGGTAAGTTGAAAATACAATCTAACCACTTGCAAGACTTTTATAACTTATCCAAAACCTGTATATAATGCTAAGTGGTATGTCAGTGACCACTATTATTTTATTATTATGTCTATAAGTATCGGTAGGTAAGTAAATATTTAGGTTTACTTTGTGCAGGGCTGCATTTAAAATTTTTATTTAATTTTTCCTTTTTCATTTGTTTTAGAATGAGCTTTCTTTCCCCCATGCCATCAAATAGGCCTGTGGACCAAGCAAGTTTGAATAGTAGTTTAAAGGAATGATTTCACTTAGCAAGAACATAGCTTTCCCCTTAAATCAATATATAGAGCTAAATATAATCGTGCACCTATTTTTAATACAAAAATTCAGATGCTGCATGCGGTTTAACTCCATGGGGAGACCAAATGATCAGGGCCAAGAAATATCCCAGGTATGCCAGGAGAAGGGAGAGGATTTCCATCATTATGCAACTTATTCTTTCAATTCTATGTAATCTTGTATATATTTACATATTATATAGGATTATGCATACCAAATCATTTTTCAGAATTACACTTCTTATCTTTCTAACCTCTAAATATGAAATTTCTTAAGTCTTTCTCACTCATGACTTGTTTTCTTAAAATTCTCCATTTCGCTTATACATGTATTTTTCATTCACACGTGAAGGTTTCGCAGCTTCTATCTTGAGCCTCAGCTCTGCATCTCCAACTGCTTCTTAAACAATCCACGCACAACACATCCAGCAAAATCAATACCATTTTAGCTTTTCCTTTGGACCAAGCACTCTGCAAGATCCTGCAAGGATACAATGAGAGATTGGCCACGACTCTTGTCTCCCTGTATCTGTAACAATCACATATAAATAGTTTTAATAAGGTACACTGTACTAATAGCCAATGAATTAAACTAAGTATTATAGAACTGGGGAGAGGAAGAGCATGACTTTCACTAGGAGGGCCTGGGACATTATGGGACAAGTAGGATGCACTAGGTTATACTTTGACCGAGCAGGGAGGGGGAAGGAACTGGTGCAAGGAAGAGCTTTTACATGGGAATAAAGCTGAAAAACAGTCCTGGTTCAAGGGACTGTGAGGAGGGAAAAACTGCAGCAGCTCCAGAGACCTGAGTGTGCCTCAGGCAGGGGGGTGTAGGTGGAATAACAGCAGGTGAGGTGGGAAGTGTAGGGCAGCTTCCTCTATTGCAGGAGGCTTTGAAGGTCAATTGTTAAGTTTGAACTTCTTTTGAATGCAATGGGAAGGCATGCATGTGTTAGAAAGACCCCTCTGATGACAGAGGGAATGGCAGATTTGAGATGGATTGGAAGCAGAGACGCTGATTTTTAAAAAGTCATGAATTTGACCTTTGAAAACATTTTAGAGTCCAAGAGACTCCGGTTTGAAAACAAGCATTAGCACTTTCCAGCTGTGTGAGCAGGGACAGAACTTCAACCTCTCTGAGAGTCATCTTTTAGTCTGTACTAAGGGGCTGTGGGAGTGATTGTCAGGTTTAAATTAGAATGTCATCACAATGCCAAGGACATATTAAATAAACATATTAAATAAATTCCAAAGTCGTCCTATTATTTTTACTAGTGAAATAAAAATATAAAGAATAAAAATAAAAATATTTAATTTATATCTAGCTAATATTTGAGGAACCCTCATTATTAGTCTATCTATATTTTTTGATAGATTCAATTTGGTATTAGAAATATTTATTCATCCAGCCATTAATTTACTCAATCAGTTATTAAACACTAACTTTGGCTACTTATCTTCTAGGCATTGGAGATAAAATTTTGAGCAAAAAGCTTTAGGCTTCTTGGAATTTATGTTCCACCAGAGAGAGACAAAGAACACACAAATGCATAAATGAGTAGAATTTTGGGTGGTGACAAATACTGTGGATAGAAATCACTGGCCATAATCCTGGTTTATGTTTCATCTGCAATACTTACTAAAAGTGTCTCTTGTCACTTGCACAAATGGCTCTTTGAATGGTGAATTATATGATTACTTCAGATACAGAGAATAACTAAACAGGCCAAGAGGGAGATGAGATTCAGGCACAAGGCTGGGGTGAAGTTTACTGTTTTATCATGGTTAGTTAGGGAAGGTTTCACTACCAAAGTTTCCTGTGAGCAAGGATCTGAAGGGAGAGAGTGAACTATGGTGTTATGTGAGAAAAGAAATTGCTAGGCAAATGCAAAGGCACTGAGGTGGAAGCATTTTTTTGTATAAATAGGGATTAGTAAGGGCATGACTAGAGAGAATAAATGAGGTAAGAATAATAGGAGACGCGGTGTTCTAGTCAGCTTTGGCGTGCTTTGACTCAAATACCTGACAAAAATTTAGAGGAGGAAAAATTTATCTTGGCCAAGTTTCAGAGATTCAGTCCATGGTTTGTGAACTCCAAAGCTCAGAGCCTGAGATGAAGCAAAACATCATGCTGGAAGGGCATGGCAGAGGAAATCATCTCAGGACATGGCAACCGGGAAGCAGAAAGAAAAAGCTCTGTATACCAGGGACAAAATATAAAATGCAATTGTCATGCCCAATTAGGCTACTTTCTCCAGTCACACTTCATCTGCCCACAGTGACCACTCAGTTAATTCATATCAGTGGTTTCATCCACTGGTTAGGTTACATCTCTCATAATAGTTTCACCTCTGAAAATTCTTGCTTTGTCTCACATGTAAGCTTTTGGGGTACACTTCATATCTAAACTATAACATGAAGTCAGAGAGCCCAAAAAGACTGTGTGTTTGTAGGCAATGGTAAAAAGAGTGAAGACTGACTTTATTCTGAATGAATTGGAAACCAGTGAAAATTTGAGCAGAAGTATAATATTCACAACTGCACTTAAAAATTTTGTCCACCTTTATTGAGATATGATTGACAAAATTTTCAAACAGTTAAGGTGTACAACGTGATTTAATCCATGTGTACATTGTGAAGTGACTACCACAATCAAGCTAATTCACTTATCCATCACCTCACATCCTTTTTTCCCATTTTTCTGTGACAAGAAAACTTAAGACCTACTCTCAGCAAATTTTATACAATGCAGTATTATTAACTATAGTTACCAATCTGTATATTAGACTTCCAGAATTTACTCATTTTGTAACTGAAGACTTGTACATTTTGAGTACCTTCTTATTTTCTCTACCCTCATCCTCTGCTAATCAACATTATATTTTGTTTCTGAGTTCAATTATTTTAGATTTTATATACAAGTGATATTTTGGAGTATTTGTCTTTCTGAGTCTGGCTTGTTTCATTTGGCATAATGTTCTCCAGGTTCATCTATGGTTTTGAAAAGGGGTGTGTGTGTGTGCGCGCACACACATGTACACGTATGTTTGGGGCATGTTGTTGTTTCCACATCTGTAATGAATAATGCTGCAATGAATATGGAACTGCAGATTCCTTTCTGAGATAGTTATTTCTTTCTTTTTTGTATATATGCAAGGTGTAGAACATGAATATATACATACACACATATACACATTATGAAATGATTATCACCAACAAATTAGTTAATACATCTGTCACCACACATAATTAATATGATAGTGATTTCATTTCCTCTGGATATATATATAAAAGTTAGATTGCTGGATCATGTATTAATTCTTTTTTTAAGTTTTTGAGGTACTTCCACACTGTTTTCCATAAAGACTGCACCAATTTATAATTCCTCCAACAGTATACAGAGGTTTCATTTTTCTTTCATTTTTTCCAACACGGATTATCTTCTGACTTTTTTTTTTTTGGTACCAGGGATTGAACTCAGGGGTACTGAACCACTGAGCAACATCCCCAGCCCTATTTTGTGTTTTATGTAGAGACAGAGTCTCACCGAGTTGCTTAGTACCTCGCAGTTGCTGAGGCTGGCTTTGAACACGCGATTCTCCTGTCTCAGCCTTATCTTCTAACTTTTTGATAACAGTCACCCTAACAGGTGTCAGGTGACAGCTCATGTGATTTTGTTTGCATTTCTCTGATGATTTGTGATGCCGAGTGCCTTTTTAAAATATCTGTTGTCTATTTGTATGCTTTTTTGGGGAAAACATCTATTCAGGTCCTTGGCCACATTTTAAATCAGGTTATATGTTGCTACTCAGTTGTATGATTTCCTTTTATATTTTTGATATCAATCCTTGATAAGACATATGGTTTGCAAATCATTGTCTCTTCCATTTTGTTGGTTGATTTAATTTGGTTCTTGTTTCCTTTGCTGCACAGAAACTTTTAAATTTAATGTCATCCTACATATTTATCAAAAACAAATTTCTTGTCCAGACCAAGTTTAGGATACTTTCTTCTGTATGCTGTCTTCTAGGAGCAAATGGTTTCAGAACTTATGTTTAAGCCTTCAATTCATTTTGGGTTATTTTTGTGTATGTTTTAAGATAAGGGTTTACTTTTGTTCTTTTGCATGTGGATGTCTAATTAATACCATTTATTGAAAAGATTATCCTTTTTTCGCTTGTATTGTTGGTTTCTTTGTCAAATATAGTTAACTGTGTACATGTGGGTATATTGCTAAGTTCTCTATTCTGTTATATTGGTTACATGTCTGTTTTTATGCCAGTACTATACTTTTTATTTTTATTTTTTTTTAATATTTTGTTTTTTTTTTTTAGTTGTAGATGGACACAATGTCTTTATTTTATTGCTTTGTATGTGGTGCTGAGGATCGAACCCAGGGCCTCACGCATGCGAGGCAAGCACTCTACCACTGAGCTACAATCCCAGCCCCTACTTTTGAAATTACTATAGCTTTGTGATATAATTTGAAATGAGGAAGTGTGATGCCTTCAGTTTTGTGCTTCTTTCTCAAGATTGCTTCAGCTATTCAGGTTCTTTTGTGGTTCCATACAAGTTTTAGGATTATGTTTTTCTATTTTCTATGAAAAATGCCATTGAAGTTTTGAGAGGGATTGCACTGAATCGACAGATCACTTAAAGTAGTATGGAAATTTTAACTAACAATTGGAGACTTCAGAGTTTTCTGTATATATAGAATCAAGTCATCTGTTAACAGAATATTTTGCTTCTTCCTTCACAATTTGAATGACTTTTTCTTTTTTCTTGCCTAATTGCTTTGAGTAAGTCTTCCAATACTGTGTTGAAAATAAGGGGTAATAGTGGACATCCCTAACCTGTTCCTGATCTTAGGAGAAAAAGCCTTCAAATTTAGCATTGGACATAGTGTTCACTATAGGTTATATTACGTTGAAGTATATTCCTTCTACATCTATTGTATTGAGAGCTTTTATTATGAAAGAATGTTGGGTTTTGTCAGATGCATCTTTTGCATCTATTAAGATAATTGTATAGATTTTGTCCTTCACTCTGTTAATGTGATGTATCATATTTATTGATTTGTATGTGTTGAACCATCCTTGAATCCCAGAGATAAATCCCAATTGATTATGATATACTATCTTTTTAATGTAGTCTTGAATTCAGTTTGCTTATATTTTGTCATGGATTTTTATATCTATGTTTATCAGAGATATTGGACTGTAAATTTCTCTCTCTCTCTTTTTTTTTTGTTGTTGTGTGCATGTCTGGCTTTGGTCTCGAGGTAATGCTGGTCTTGTAAAATGAGCTTAGAAATGTTGTCTTCTCTGTAATTTTTGAAAATGATTGGTATTAATGCTTTTTGAAATGTTTGGTAGATTTCAACAGTGAAGCCATCTGGTCTTTGCCATTTCTTCATTGGGAGATTTTTGATTATCAATTCAATTTCCTTGCTAATTATTAATTTGTTCAGACTTTCAATTTTTTTTTCATGATTCAGACTTGGTTGGTTGTGTCTTTCTATGAATTTCTTCATATTTTTCTAGATTATCCAATTTGGTGTGTATAATTGTTCAGACCATCTTTTATGGTCCTTTGTATTTCTATAGTGTGCATTGTAAAACCCCATTTTTAATTTCTGATTTTATCTTTTTGAGTCTTTTTATTCTCAGACTAGTTAAGGATTCATCAATTGTTTTTCTATCTTTAAAAGACTAAACTCTTAGTTTTGCTAATATTTTTCACTGCTTTTCTCATCTTTATTTCACTTATTTCTGCTCTGATCTTTATTATTTTCTTCTGTTAACTTTGGGTTCAGCTTGTTTTTCCATTTTCTTAGGTATAAAGTTATGCTGATTGGTTAGATCTTTCTTTCTTTCTTCATGTGGTCATCTATTATTATAAAATTTCCTCTTAGAACTGCTTTTGCTGCATTCCATAAATTTTTGTATCTTGTGCTTCCATTTTCATTTGTTTGAAGATATTTCACAATTTACCTTTGATTTATTCTTTGACTTATTGGTTGTTCAGGAACATGTTGTATAATTTCCTCACATTTGTGAAAATTATATTTTTCTTCCTATTATTTGTTTCCACTTTGATGTCAGAAACAATACTTGAAATAATTTCAGTCTTCCTAAATTTGTTAAGACTTCTGTGGTCCAAGATAAGATCTATCCTGGAAAATGTTCCTCTTGTGATTGAGAAAAATGTGTATTCTGCTGCTGTTGGATGGAATAGTCTGTATAGTTCTGCATTGTCTATTTCACCTGAAGTGTAGTTCATATTCAGTGTGTCCTCATTGATTTTATGCCTGAAAGACCTAACCATTATTGAAAGTGGAGTACTGAAGTCCTCTATTATTGTTTTGCTATTTATCTCTCCCTCCAAATCTTGTAATATTTTCTTCTATATTTAAGAGAGCCAAGGCTGAGAGCATATTTATTGCTGTTATAGTCTCTTGATCAATTACCCCCTTTATGACAACATTTCAAATTTTTCTATTTGAAAAAATAACAAAATTTTCTGTTTGTCTTTGATTTTTAATAATTTGATAATAATGGGTCTCCGTGAAGTCCTTGTTGGGTACCTAACTATTTGAGGATGTTGAGCCTCATATACATGGATGTCTGTGTTTTTCCAAAAATTTGGAGGTTTTAAGTCATTATTTTATTAGTTAAGCTTTCTGTCCCTTTCTCTTTGTATTTTCCTTCTAGAACTTCCAAAATATGTATATTATTTCTTCTCTTTGGTATCACAAAAGTCCTTGATTCCTTTTCCTCTTTATCTACTCTATTTGGATAATTTCAAATGACCCATCTTTTGAGCTAACATATTCTTTTTCCTTGATGAAATCTACTGTTTTTAAACTATTGCATTTTTATTATATTCATTGTATTCTTCAGCTCCAGAATATGTTTTTTTTAATGATATCTATTTTTGTTGAACTTTTATTTTGCTCATGTACTGCTTTCCTGATTTCATTGAGTTATCTTTGTTCTCTTGTAACTCTTGGAACTTTCTTGAAACAACTTAGTTTGTCTTATTTTTCTGACAATTCATAGATCTCCATTTTGGGGGGGATCAGTTGCTGGAAAGTTGTTTTCCTTTGGTGCTATCATGTTCCCTTGGTTTTCCATATTCTTTGAAGTCCTGTGTTATTATCTTCAAATTTATAGGAATAGTCACCTATTATGGTTTTGAATCATTAGCTTTGGCTAACTCCATCACTAATTAGCCAGGAGAGGGACATTGAGATTCTCTCAGACCTTTTCTGTAGATGTACCTGCTGTACAACTCTTGTTCCCTACTGGAGGGGAATCCTTAAGATTGTGTGCCTTCTTTCAATCCTGTGAATCAAAGCTGATTGATCAGTCTCTTGCTTGTTTTCCTTTAGGGGATGGAATGGCCTGAAATGTGCAACTTTATATGCTTTCTCCCAAATATGCATAGTTGAGCTGGCAGGAATGCATGTGCTTGTGAACCGTCTGCAAAGACTTATGCTTGTTGTTTGATGGACACACACAGGTGCTGCCTTTGGAGGGATGTGAGGAGATATACGAAGCACTAGGGCCACCTGTGCACCAGTTAAGGGGAACTCCAAAGATGAAACATCCCTACTAGCTTGTGGGAAGGCTTCCTGCTTGAATCTGTGAAAAAGTTGGTAGAATGCATTACACCTTTCTGAGTTTTGAGCCCTGATTCCTGTGAGAACCTTCTTCTCTTTCTTACTCCCAGCCTCTTGCAGTTACACAGCTGTGTTGGTCAGTAGTTTTCATGAAGCCAGAAAGAAGTAGGCTTCTTGTGCAGTATCTCACATCTCTGGAGAAACCAAGCCTCACTATACTGTGGCTTTTGTCCATAGGAGGGATTGAGGGCCAAAGAGGTCTCTCTTGGCACTGAGCTGTGCCACCTTGGGGTGGGTGGATAATGTAGGTAATGCAAAACTGTACTTATCCTTTATAATATACCTATTCTTGGAATTTTCGACCTAACAGTGTGCTGGTATTTCTTCATAGGGCTCCTGGAATCCTTCTTATCAAAGTCAGTGCACTATAGGGACATGATGGAAGGCAACTCCTAGTTGATCACTTGCTGATGTTACTTCTGATATATTCTCAAAGGACCACTCATTATTATATAGAGTTGCAAGAGTGGAAGCAGAGAGATAAGTTACAATAATGCTATGGTAATTGAAGGAAAAGATGATAGTGGCTGGAAGCAGGGAGGCAGCAATGGACAGAGTTAAATTTTGTACATAGTTTTAGAATAAATTTATAGAATTTGCTATGGATTAGATGTTAGATAAGGAGAAAAAATGGTCATAAGAATGACTACAAAATCTTAGGCTTGAGAAATTAGAAGTATGGAATGGCCATTGAGAGAGATGTTGAAGATGATGAGGACACAAATCTGGTGATATGAGAGGGGAAACATCCAGACTTTGATTTTATTCAATATCCCTCTATTGGAGATTCAAAAGGAAATGTAGGATAGTCTATTGGATATAGGAGTTTGGAATTCAGCAGAGTAGTTCAGGTTGGAGTCCAGATACATTTGTGTGTCTTCAAAATGTAGGTTGTATCCCAACCACAAGATGGGATGAGATCATTTATGGGGTGAGCAAAGTCAGAGAGAAGTCTGTCTAGGGCCTGAGCCTGAGTCAACCTTTAGAAGCTGGAGTGAGAAGGGGGAATAAGTAAGGTAGACTTTCTGAAAAGAGGCACCTGTGCAGTAGGAGAGCGACCAGAAAAACGGTGTCCCAGAGGCCCAATGAAGGAGAGGTTTCAAGAAGGAGTGATAAGCGGTGTCAAACACAGCTGAAAGGGCAAGCATCAAAATAGAGCTCAGTGTTTGGAGTTGTGAAGCATCACTGCATAAATACTGAGGGCATTATAATATAATTTCCATGCATTTCATCTCCACATTCCCCTCTTATTTCCTAACCATTAACCTAGAACAAGCAATAAGCAATTATTGGGCAGATTCTTTCAGGCAGGCATTATTTTAGATATTAGGAAGATAACTATTTATTTTCTTCTACAGAGCTCCAGGAACAAACTTTCCACACTTGCCGACAGCCTCTGTGTGTGTGTGTGTGTGTGTGTTTTATCAACCTGAAGTCGAAAGCATCTTTCTTTATGTTTAACTGAGCTCTATCTCTGGGCCCATTTCTTCCTGTCAGGTCCTCTGCCAATATGGAGAGCAATCAATCACCATCACCTTCATAAAAATGCCCTTTGTGTACTTGAAACTAGTAATCAGATCACCTCTTAACTTGCTCTTCTGCAGGATAAACAACACTGCTGCCTTTCATCTTCACTTTAAGGCCCCACTTTTACCCTCTTCATGTGTATGAAAATAGCATATTAAGAAAGTATGGTCTCCTTTAGGCCTTCTTGCCCCCCAAGCTCTGCAGACATAATGTTTTATGATATTTATAATCCATGAGCATATCTTTACTTACACAAGGCAAAAGAATGAATTTCTTCTGATCTTAGATTTTGTTATTGACCTGATCTCAGTGGTATGCACACCCTGAGAGTGTAAATATGTAGGTCTCTGTGTGTCTTTTTGTGTGCATATAAGTGTGCATGTGTGCTTGTGTTTGTGCATGTATGTGTGTCCGAATGTGTGTCTGTGTGTGTTTGTGTGTATCTATCTCTCTGTGAATGCTGACAGAGACCACCAGAGCACCTGACTTACAATTAGCTCAAAGAGAATCACTTCACCTCGTGTGGCTGCTTGCCAGACAGCACGGTCACTCAGCTATTGTCACTTATTAGCATGATTTCATATTTCAGTATATCTCTGTGCCCTTGAAACATCTGAAGGATATGTCTTGGTTTTTAAACTGAAAATAAACTGGATCTTTATCCAATGAGCTTGGTTCCTATCACTGCTGTTCACTTTTGTCCTACTTCCGAAACATAAAATGTCTGTCCTTCAAGTTCAAACTTCTGGGGCACTGGAAATTGGGATGAAAGGGCAGAAAAGCAACTCCAGAAGGAAATATTCCAGATCGTAGAGTACAGATGGCAGGTGCTTCAGAAATAGAATGATCCTGAGTTAGGATATTGCAACCTTATTGCTGAACAGGGGTCTATAATGCATGCTGCTTTTGTTGATTGCAGAAGGATTTTTAGCTGGTTGAGATTTTGAAGGTTTTATATCCTGTGATGTTGACAGTACTTCACACATTCAATTCAGTTTTGGTCATTCATCTTGCAAGGCAGCTAATCAGTTAATCTTGTCTAAGGATTATTAACTATCTGCTTTTAGTTTTCCCATATATGAAATGGAGTTTCCTCTAACCATGAACTAGAATTGTGCTTCGATATGTATTTAGACAAAAGAAGCTTTGTACCATGTGATGCTTTATTTGTGTGGCTATTCACATAGGGTAAGAAACTAAGGCACTTTACAAAGAAGATGTATAAGAATTTGGCAGTATCCAGATGCCCTAATTGTATCTGTGTCTGCAATCACTGGTGTGCTGATCTGATTCAATATTCTGCAGCGTTGATTTTTCTCAAAGGTTAAAGCTGAAAATAAAAGCAACACTGCTTTGTAATGTCTATTGATCCTTAGTTTATAATAATGTCTTTGGCATTGTGGGGATCATTGTTTATCCTGACAACCACAGTTTGCTTTTAGTCTTAGCTACTGAGGCCTTTAAATGGGCAGGTGGAATGTCCTCTGGAATGTTCTCTCTTCTAAGTCTTTCACATTTCACAACACAAAATATGTTAAAATGATAGGCCACCATGCCATAAACCCACAGAAGCAAGAGGGAGAAAATCTAACTCCTCTATTCTTATCTCACTCCTGCTGACTGCAGAGGTCTCCAAACAGCAGGGAAGCATAAATGAAATTTATCACTAAATAAGCCTTCCAAAAGACTAGAGGGTGAGAGTGTCTTTCTCTAGTAGGTGGTATTTTCCATGGTGTAAGGTGAGGTTCCTGGACCCTAGAATCACCACATTTCTCTCTTGCTGAGCTGAGCTGGAAAACAGCAAAGCATGCAATGGTGCACAAATGTGCACTGAAATTTTTAAAAATGTTCACTGACCTTTTGGGAGCCTTCATGCTGTTTAAGGATCTACTGACCTACAGGCAATTACTGCACATAAATGCCTTGTTTCTGCTGGGAATTCAATGTTGGGGTTTTGCCTGCAGCTTGTCTTTCCCTCCTTTCTCCAAACAACTATGTTCTGCAGCAAGACCCCAACAGCTCCAGCCCACAGGGAATGCAAGGGACGAACCTCTCCGCCTGGGCTGGTTCTGCACTGCTGTTTGCTTGCAAACATTTAGTTACCAGGAAATGTGGAGTCAGCTCTGCTCCTGCTCCACTTAATTTTCTTCACCCCATGCAGTGGGTTTTTCTCTTCTGCTGCCCCAGCTGTTCTTGCTTTTTCCCAGGATGGCAGAGTCCGCCCCAGCTGCAATCTGTGCTTCATACAAAGTTCCTTAGTTGCCTACTTGACCTCAGCTGCCCTGCCTAGGTTTTTCATTTCCTGAGCCATCCAGAGCAACATTAAAACATTGTAGTAGCAGCTGAAGCAACAGCAACTGATAACTGCATTAATGGTAAGGATGGCATGGTGTTGACTCAGGAGTCAGAGCTGGGTTCAAATTATGCCTTTGTTATGTTATCTTGGTCAGTTTGATTAGCCCTTTTAAACATTGGAATTTTACATTTTAATGAGAAGATATCATCAATCTGCTATAAGAATTAAGAAGATAACATTAAAACCTCCAGCCTGTTGTAAACCTTTCCTAAGGTCAGTTTTTACTTCTGCTTCCCTGTAGTCAGTATGCAATTGTTCAAGTTAAGTAGCAACCCTTCCTTTATGAACTTATAAACTGTTTGAAGCTATAAAAACTAACAATGAGAAAGTAAAAACCTATCCAGATCTTAAATGAAATTTAATGACTATCTTGGATAACTAAGATAAACCAAAAGGCAGGAGACAATTGGTTTATTAATGTGAAACACAGTGTGTTAGAGGAAACAACTCTGGAATAATCGAAAAAGATTTTATGGAAATAATGTAATTTGAAGTGGTTCTTCAAGATCAGTTGAGTTTTAATAGAGTGGAGAAAAAAAGAGCCTCAAGAATAGAAAGATCACTGAACAAATGCATGGAGTCAAGAACATGCAGGTGTGTGAGGAATACAGCGGTCACAGTTTAGCTGGAGCACAGGGTTCATTTTGCAGTGGTAGAAGAGTAAGCTGACAAGAGATGTTGGAACTGGGAGTTTTTGCCAGACTTAGCAAATAAAAATTTAGCATACCCAGTTAAATGTGAAGTTCAGATAAGCAATGAGTGGTTTTACAGTCAAAGTATGTACCGAATACAGCATGGACCATACTTACACAAAAAGCCCCCAATTATTTGTAGTTGATCTGAAATTCAAATTTATCTAGGCATTTTGCATTTTATCTGGCATTTTGTCCAAACTTAAACACCAAGCCAAAGATTCTGCCCTTGACCTTGCATCACTAAGAGTTTTAAAGATGTAACTAAACTGATGAATAAAGCATTTTAACAGAGATCAACTTCAACTTGATAAAATGCCAGAACAGTTTGAAGAGAGAGCTGAGAAGCAGAAAGATTGGCTCTCTCTTAGTTTAAGTCTTGGATATATATATATACACATGTGTGTGCGTGGCGGGTGGGGGGTGTTCTCTGGATAGCTTACTAGGCAAAGATATATTTGTTCTTTTGGCAACTTAGAGAATTATGGAATGTGAGGATGCTAGATGGAAGTTTAGTGCCTAATAAGACAGTGTTTCTGATGAACATTAATCCAGGCTCCTAGGACTATTAATAGAACCCATATAGAGCTGGTATCAGGTGCCCATTTTGTATCATCCGTGGAGGGGAAACGCCCACAGTTCCTTGTAGCATTTTTCTGTCTGTGAATCTTCGTGATGTGCCTGTTTCCTGAAATAATGTTGTTTTGTTTTGATTTAGAGCCCACAAAGATAAGGAAGAAGTCTAAGCAGTAATGTTCTTCTCAGATGTCTCTTAGATAGAAAATACTGAGGTATATTTTGTATTCATTTTTAGAGATTTATCAGGTTGCCAGTAAAAATCAGGTTTCCATATTGAATGCCTTTTTATTCTCTCAAGAGAAGAAAACAAAATTTTTTTCTAGATAAAGAAATTTCCAAGGTTATGATTTTAGAACAATTTTCAAAATGAATTTTTCTCTGTTTATCCAATTTTATCAAATTTGTCACATTTTATCTAATTTGCTGAATTTCAGCCTGTTGAAAACTAATAGTATTATACATCTTGTTGATGATTTTGATTATTTCCTCAAGCAATTTTTTTCAAATATTGCACTGCAGGAGAAGATAACTAGGCTACTCTTCCCATGCTTAAACTGATTTTAGAAGAAGCTTGGGTGTATGAAAGTATTTTTCTTTTCCATTAATTAAATAAGATGCTAAAATTAATATTTGCAGAATCCTATTAATAATAGAGTTGATCCCTATGCTCACCTTTGTCATCTGGTACAAGACAGGTAGAAATTAATATCAGATGCTCTGATAATAGGGTCAGCTGAGATCTTACTCTCAAAATGTTTTAATGAGGACACTAGGTACAAATACCTGGCAACAACCTGTTTTAAAAGTGCAGATGAGTCACTTTAGTTGTTGATGAGTTGTCTCCACTTTTCAGTATCAGTGGTTTGGGGTAATGGAAGGCAAATTGTTTTTAGCATGTGTTACGTCTTATACAGAAGCATTTCACATGTAACATCAAAGCAACACTCGTTTACTCCTTCCCTGGTCTTCCAAAAGTGATGCTGTTTCCAAATGAGGACACTCAGGAGTAAAGACACAAATGATAGGAAAGACATCTACATTTGATTCTTGGGCTAAAAGACCCAAATTAGTAAAACACCCCATGCAGAGCATTTGGAGTCATTCTAGTGTCTAATCTAGAATCTGGTCCATCGGTTTAGAATGTGAGATCTAGATTACCAATGTTGTTCAAGTCTGTCAAGATGCTAATATAAGTCCAATTGCCTCAGCAACTTGCCCTAGTTGACTCTGGCCAGGAACTTGTCACTCTCATTACCAAGGAGACAGCTGAGATGAGTCTGCTTACCTAGGTCATGCATATCTATCTCCTAAGTTCTGTGCTCCGAGCCTAGTAATTTGAGACCAAGTGGCCAGAATCAGCTGATAGATACATGTGAACCACTTGAGTTTAATTTTGGTTGAAGTGTTTGCTCCTTGCTTGGAATTGTATCATTCTCTATATAACCAGAATCATCTTGCAGCTACTAAAGAAAATTCTAGAGGATTATGCAAATGAAATCAAATTTTAGGAAAACTGGCCTTTCCTCCAAATCCCTTGTCTAATTCTGAGGATTCTTCTTAGGATGGTTTTTAAAATGCCTTTCACTCTTTTGACCTTCACCCCAATTTCATTGTCTTACACACCTTGGGTTGCCTTTGCCAGCATTTATCAATGTTAAATCATCTTTCATATTATCCCTCTTACCTTTTTTCCCTCTATCTTCAAAAGAAAATAATATTCATAAATGCCTGTAGAAAATAAACACAAGAATCATTTCAGTATAGATTCTCATGAAAGCAAAAGCAAAGGGAAAGATAAATCCCAACAGAGGGCTAGGAAGGAGTTTTTCGCTTCTTCCCAAATTCCCTTCTCATTTTGACTTATGACATCACTTATTTTCATGACTGCCTAAGTTTTGTTTGCCTGGCTTAAGTTTCTCCTTTCATTCCCTCAAAAATATTTATAGTGATATGTATTATATAAACTTTTGGCTCGGCTTATTGGAGACTAGGTATGCTGGAATAAGTACTAAAGAAAAGCTCTAGTTTGGCTTAGGGGTAAGAAGATCAGCATTTCCTTTCATGTGGAGAAGGTTTTGAAGGCCCACTTTCTGAGATCTTCTTACATAATGTGGGATAATTGAGTCCTTTTAAAAATAGACCTAATGCCCTTTGCCTGGGGCTGTCAAAAAGGCCTTTTCTTTCTTATTTTTTTTTTTTTGTAGGTGAATTATTTTGACTTTTTAATCTATATCCTATAAGCTTAGGGTCCTAGGGAGAAGACAAGTTGACGTGCATATATTCCCCCCACCCCTCGCAACGCCATGGACGACCCATCAAAATTTGCCAAAAAATATGGTTGAAATATGAAGTTTTATATTATTGAGGAATCTATTAATTGTTGCGATACCTTTTAGGATTTTTCAAATCTGGGAGTCTGCTGCATGCAGTTGGAGGGTACTCTGATGAAGAAAATTTATTGAGTGTGGCTTGACCCAACTAAAAATGTCAGTGATATTACCCATAAGAGTAGTTTCTATTAGCATATAGAACAACAATGATTTTTATCAAAAATCAATTTAAGTGCATTATGTTCATGTTAGTGGAGGCTGTGCTGTGTTGGGTTAGTGAAGATCTTTCTCTGAGGAGGTAAGGCTGAAGCTTGGGCTGGGCAGCCATAAGGATGTGGGAAGTGATAAGAAACCTGCCACTGTTGAAACCAAATAGGAATCTGGATACACTGAAGAAACCTGCAGGAGACCCAGAGGGATGTTTGCAGCATATGGGAAGATGGAGCTGTCCAAGAAAGGTGGCACCCTGGTCTGCCAACAGTCTTTCTTCTTCGTTCAATATTAAAAATGTGCTAAAGAGAGCCTCGTATTTTTGAAAATAACCCTCAAAAGTTCAGGAATCTTCTCTTTGGATTACTCCTTTTTTAAATGTAGGAAAATATTGTTGTTGCAAATGAATATATAAATATTTTAACACTTTAAAAGCTTCTAGAACCATTTAAATGATTACTTGTCAAATGTGCATATTTCTTGTCTCTAGATCGCTCTTACAGGCTGAATGAAAGGATGCCTGTATTAATTCCCTTCTGTGAAAACAGCATCCAAGTGTTTTACTGAGTGAAGAATGTAGTGCAATAGAATCTGCCAGTTTAACATCATTCCTTGAACTAATGTACAGATCGGAGTTACTGGAACAAAGGTATCATGTGCTTATGTAATTTATTATTTTGGCACAAAATGCTGTCTGCTGTGTTGGGAAGCTCCATGTAACCTGGTGTCCTATGCCTACTAAAATAAAAATTTTTAGCATAAAAAAAAAGGTTAGCAATCCAAATATTTTCCGTGCTTCATATAATGGCAACAAAATGCAATCTGAAATCCTTCCAACAGAGGGCTCTATGGGTTTGATTTAGATCAAGAAAGAAAGTGAGAGAAAACTACTTAGCTTTAGGTTGCTATAGTAAATTCTGTATTATACTTAAAAATAGAACTGATAAAAATGGAGTCAGTGGAGTTGAACTGGAAGAATCATCCAAAGATGAAATGTAAGATCTACCCTTACAAGACAGAATTTCATAATTCTTTGAATTGATGTTCTTTTCAAAAGACAAAATATATTTTACCATCTATAAATAAGAAAGTAGGCAAATTAGAGATAATCCATGCTCTAAAGTACTATTAATATTACCTCATTCAGTTGCATTTTAAAAGAAAAAAGGAGCTACTGCATGCATTCTCTTTTGGAGACGTTTTATCTTTGTTGTTGGCAAATAATTTATTGTTGCTGTAAGCAGATGTATTATGTACATAAAATGCATGGTAAATATTTAATACACAAAATATATGTTGGTATGCATGCACAATGCAAAATGTTCCTAAGATATTTTACAAAAACAAATGATACTGTTTAAAAAGGTGAAGTACAAAAGCATAAGAATAAGCTCAAATGAAATACATTTCTTTACCTTCTGCACATCACACAGCTTGCTTCTTCATGCTAGGCCTAGCTTTTTAATTCTGTTTCAGATTGGAAATGCTTACAATGTGTACATTAAAGTAAAGCAAGGAATAAACTAAAGCAATAAATTACTTTGGGGCTCTAGATCTTTGTCTTTTGATTTTAGGGGAAGCTTTATTTTATCTGATCTTTCATCGTTCTTTGAAATGCATGGGCTCATTGTATTCTATGCACAGACAGCTTTTTCAAATTCTAACCCATCTTATTATGTCTAGTTTATTTCACTTGATGTGGAGATGGTTTAATGGCATAACTAACATTCTATTTAAATAAAAACGTTTGGATATATTTCCTAAAATTCCAAAATTACCTTTTTAAAAATAATCTTTAGATATCATTTGGAAATACTAGAGTCTTAATAAATGTCTATATTCACTACCAAAATATTTCCTTATACCAAAATATTTTCTTGAATACAAATACAGATTAAAATTTAATATTCTGGATAAACCATTAGTAAGTAGATACACTGTATATAATAAATGCATTGTATATTTAGATGCTCTATTAATATATTCTATATTTACAATCCATATTTTTTCCAAAAATATAGGTTTATTAGTAGTACAATGGCTTTGACCTGCTAAAATTTTACCACATATGATTCTTTGATCTGATAACACTAATAAGCAAAATCCTCGTTTATTCCGAATATTGTGTTTGTATGTTCTTACTATAATCTTTTATCAAGCAGATAAAATTTGGATTGATTATTTATAAAATCATTTAGAATATTTTTACATTTATAATATATTTCATAAAGACAAAATGTTTTAAAACCAATTGCAGCCTGGGTATTCACACTTGGAGTTTGACTATCAATTCTTATATTTTACTTGTCTTTTGCATTCTTTTTCTGTAAGTTGGAGAAGACACTTCTAATAAGATCTAAAGGAGTTTCATACAGTCTTTTTAGGTATATTTTTAAAATCAAACCAACAAAATGATTATTTTTGATACAGCTTTTACTGAAGGGAAAAATACTTTTCCCAATTTTTGTTTTTTGTTTAAAATGAAATAATCTGGAATATAGACTGTGCCTTTCAGTGAATTTCCTTATAAAGATTCAGTAGCAGCAAACAACTTTGGCTTCATAAGGCTACTATTTTTCTGCTGTAAAATTTTACATGTATTTCTGCAATTCTTACATGTAAGTTCTTCTAAAATATTTCCTTCTTCCCATGTAGGGAGAATTATTTTATTTTGTTTATTTTCACTCATCAATGATAAGCTGAAGGACTTAGCTTTGTGCCTTTTGGCCAAGAAGCAAAGGTACAGAGGACAGAATATATATGGAACACATCTAAATAATATCCTTTTGTAGAACGATTGTCATTTTCTATTTTTTATTTTTGTCTTAGAGTCCAAATATTTATATAACTTGTCTCAGGGGTGATGAACCTTCACCAATATTGTAATTTTTTATAATTCAAAAGATGATTACATTGAAAACCATATGAGATGCTGAGTAAGAATAATATGACCACATTTTGAACTCAATTTTGATTAGAATAACAATTGTCTATATCAAGTATACTTTTATATGTCAGCAACATGTATGTATAGATCAGTTTTTTGAAAAGGGGGTCCAACGTGTTATAAGTCATCACATTAATGCCAAGGCATCGATCAGCATTATTTGCATCTGTGAATATTGTTTTTATGGTTAACTGAAACAAACAAAAAAATACAACACTAACCCCTCTCAAACAAACAAACAAAAACAATAATATTTTCTACAACTAGCGCACAAAGCTAACGAATTCCTTTGTGCACCTGCCAGTTTGGGCTGCTATAAAAACCACCCTGGAAATTCTCCTTTCTTTGTGCAATACTTTATGCTTTCTTTTTCTTCAGGGCAGATTGGTTCTGCCTGCACTTTATTCCTGAACCCACGTTCATTCAAAATGGATTGCCAGACTTAAATGCGCTATCTAGTGCTGCTGCTGCTGCTGCTGCTGACTAATAATGCCCCTCCCCCGCTCCAGCTCCTGCCCCATCCTTCTGGGTGATCTCTCTCATCTTTCTCCTCTCGCTCTTCTCTTTCCTCTCTCTCTCTCACCCTCTTCCCTGCAACACCTCCCCCCCCACCATCACAGGCAATGCTGTAGCTCATTGTCAACAAAGAACGCACAATGGTGAAAGTACTCAACAATAATTTGGTGATGTTTTGCCTTGCATGTTTTGAAAGTATTTCTGGATTGTACAAATAAAGTGCCCAAAGTCTCCCCCTTTCTTTATGCTGATATTTGGAACTAAGCTCTTATCCAAAGAGGCAGTTTCAGGACTGCAGTTTCTACGATGCTTTGAGAGAACAAATGTGTAGCTCCACGACTCCCTCTCTTTTTAATAATATTAGTACCATATAGGTTTAATAACAGGGTGACTGAAAACATTTCCATGATGGGGTAGATTCTCTGATCTGCCAAGGAAAGCATCTGATTTGCTCATGTACCAATTAATTATTGAAGCAACTGAAAATAACAGGCTACCGCACTTCCTTCCTGCAAAGGGATGGCAGTTCAGTGCATGTGCGCGTTCACGAGCACGTGCGTGTGTGTGTGTGTGTGTGTGTGCACGTGTCTGTGTTCCTGAGCTCATGATCATACATACATTTATATTGCTTAAAAGAAATCTTGGCCAGAAATTTCTTCACTTTGACCTTGAAAATTATTGGGAAATTGTGTGTGTGTGTGTGTGTGTGTGTTAGGATAGTAATATTTTGATGTAATAAGAACACAATCTTTATCTTCTCTTGCAATGTGTTATTCCTCCCCACCACCTAAATGGGTCTTGCAGCAAAACATTGCCTTTTATTTTAATTTCTATTTCTAGCCTGTATTTTATTAGCACCTTTTCCGTTTTACAGTCCACTCACTGATATGGTACCAGATCTGTTGTGAGCAAACAATACAGTTTTGCTTCATGTTCCAATAAACATCATTCTACTGTGTGGTGCTGTCCCTATAATTTGTACCTTATTTAATTTGGTTAGTTTTGGGGAATTCTTTCATGATGCTCGGACTTAGGTTAATCTTTGTTCCCCCAGAATTGGGCTTCTTAAAGTTTTAAGGTAAAAGGAGAACAGATTCTTGGGTTATTGTAAAATTTGTTGCTTTGTATTGTGACAATAGTGTTCATATGCCTGACGTCCTCATAATAATATTAAGCTCTATTTTTTAGTGTGATGTACTTTATACATTTGTATAAATGTCACAGCCTGTAATCACTTCCTTTGTCATCGACGATTAATCTAAAAAAATCGAATAATTCACTGCCCCTTGCCATTTACATATCGTCTGCTGCCATCTGCTCTTCTCAGCAGCAGTAAATGATGGGTAATTAACTCAGTGCCTTTGTCTTTCCCTTGCCGAATGTCTGACACATATAGATTTTCCTCTCTGTGCGTGTGCGTGTGCGTGTGCGTGTGTATATTGCATGTAAGAGGAGGAAAGAGGCAATGAGAGAGGAGAGTGCAAAGAAGAATGAGTGATCCTGCAGATGTGGAAGTCAGCACAAGATAATCATAGCAGAAAAACTCGAAAATACTAAGTCAAAGAAGTGGCCATATCTTATGACTTTACGTTTTCTCAAGCCAAAAGAAAGAACTGCTGGAACAATGGCTGCCTAAGACAAGCAGGAAGCAATTTTCTAAACTCTTAGAGGTCAAGGTCACCATGCAAACTCAAGGAAAGGCTTCGTAAACTACTCCTATCTACCAGGGTGCAAAGAGAGATCATGTAAATGAGACCAAGTGTAGGGTACTCACAACTCACATAAATATTCTATTTGACTTTGGAACCAGGAGCCAGCATCAGTGTTTTAGGAAATGGTTACAGAGAGAAAATCTCAATAGATCATGACTCTTGACCTATTTCTAAAAATAGGAAGTACCAAGGAAAACTTACAAGGGCTTAAAAGACTGGGAAATATGTAGAAATGCTTATTTTGAAAGGAAACAATATCACTACCTTGGATTTCCCCAAACTTCCTGTTAAATTATTCAGTTCCTCTGTACAGCTCAAGAGTGTTTTAGAATGGAATCTCACACTATTCTGAAGACTTTATACATGACATTACTCAAATAATTCTTGTTTCAAACATATATCTTGTAGCAAGCTATTTGAAAGATGGCTAATTTTGATAGCATTAAAAAATAACTAAAAATTAAAAAATTTCAAAGAAGGTCATAATCTAACTTGCTCAAAGATGGTTTTAAGGCTATGTAAAGTCTATAGAGTAAGATATAGAGTAAGTAAGTAAGTAAAGACTATAGAGTAAGTTCCGAAAGTCCAACATAATCTTTTTCACATGGAATTATTGAAGCTCCCTTTGGAGATGATATATGTTTTTCTGTCTGTAATGTAAGCAAGCTAAATTCAGTTCTTGTTCTCAAGGAGTTTATCATTTAAATATATACATAAATAAATATATACACAAAATATTTTACTTAATCAGTCAAAGGAATACTATATAGAGATATAAGGTCCCCATTCAGATGACTAGCCACCCACTGTGGCCAGTTCTTTTGGAACCATGTATTTTCAAGGTTTGAAGTTTCTTGAACTCATTGAAGGAAGAAGATCAGCTTGAAGTCCAGAGAAATTCCTGGAGCCTATTTCAGTGTGCACATGATACTCATACAGTCCTGACTCTGTACCTCTACTTTTCTGTCTTCACAATGGCTATGGAAATGTTCTCCTAATTTTTATCATGAATGTCATGAACGAACACTTGAAAACATTTATCTTTTGGCTTAATTTCCTTATCTGTGATTAATTTTCCATCAGTATCTATCACCATGGGACTTCTGAAGGTTAAGTGATATGTCCATAATCATTAAACAACTGGACACCACTGGAAGGCCATTGAATTGTTGAATTACATTTTCTACATTAGTTTAAAATGACTCATGCGGATAACTGAATACATACATTATGTGATGAAATGGCTAAAAAATACACAATTGACTAAGTCACTTAAATATAAGACAGGAACATTATAAATGCAAAAAAAAAAAAAAAAAGACTCCATCTCTCAGAACTTGTGTCAATTGTGAAGAGTATGTGCACTTTATGAAACTATTTAAATTTCATAAACTTCTTATGACTTACAGGTAAATTTGTCAGCATCTAATTGAGTAAGAGATTCTTGAAAGCTTTCATTGCAATCGTTAATCCAGCATCATTGTTCTCTCAGGCTGTTACGTGACCCAACAGGCTGGGAGAACAATATTGCTGAATATAATTGGCATATGTCAGCAAAATATAATTAGTAACAAGTCTCTTTCTGAAATGCTCTTTTTGTTGGTTTAAAAAAGTTGAAGATTTCCTCTCGGATTAAATTATAGCTTGGATTTCTCTCTCATTTGATTTTGGTAGGTCTTAAACAAAAGATGAATTAATTTAAATTTTGATTCAAGGAGTATGTATTGATTTCTTGTGCTGTGTAAACACTGTGAAGGAATTTCTTTCCTTCAACAGGTTTTTATTTTAATTCTGGTATGAGAGCTTTGTATAGGAAAAATGGGATAGTGTATTATCAAGGGGTATCATAAATACCCAGCCCAAATCAATCCTCTCCAACCCCTTGAGTTTTAGAATAGAGTCAGTGACAGGCCATTTCTCAGAGGTTGTGGAAAATGCTGCCACAAAAATCAGAGTCTCAAATAGCAGCTTCCTGCTTGGTAGTTACTGACACCAAAGACACAGAACTGAAGAAAGTGAATTGTTTATTGCAACTGTTTCTCTATGTTTAACTCCAGGGCTATTATGGCTAATGCTAGTAATGGGGGAAAATGTGTTACAATTGTCTTTCAACCAACAGTATAAGAAATAAGATGGATATCTCTCACTATTAGGTGATTTTGGAGAAAAATAATACTGTAATATATAACTTTTTTGATGGGAGCTGAAAAATATTTGCCAAATTGTTCTTTTTATAAGGAGGGGGGACTGCAAAATTTCTTCAGAATCCTGATTTGGAATGAAACATTATTTTAATGAAAGGCTACTTTAGAGTGACAGCTAGAAATGTACTTTCTCCTACAAATGTGCCTTTGCAATCATAGCCAAATCTGAGTGAGTGGTCTTATGTAGCTGAGGACCCAGCTTCGGGGAGATGGCCCTGGAGGAATAAGAAAAGTGAAGAAACAGATACCTAACCATCCACATTAACCAAAACCTGTGCTGGTGATCCACAGAGTGCTCCATGTCAAAGATAGGTCCCAGTCACACATTTATTGCCAAGGTCTTTCTCTCAAATTATTAAAGATGAAGCTTTTCCTCTCTCATGCTCTCCCTCTAACTGGGTCTGAGGTGCCAGGACATTGCCCCTGCCTCCTAAACAGTGTGTTCCGTATCTTCCTGGCCTGTCAGTTCTCAGTTCCTGTTTCTATCAGTTCTTACTTCCTGTTTCTTATCTCAGATCCTGTGTTCTGGTGGGTTCTTCTTTACTCCTCCCTCGATCACACAAACCACAGCTATCCAGCATCTGTATCATATATCTCATGCACCACTGTGAGATCACTTCAAACACAGAACAGCTTTGCATATAAGATAAATTTCAGGAATGGAGGAGGCAGAGTGGAAATAGATCTATCTCTATATGCCTAATATAATTCATTTCAAATTATATGAGCAACTATCATGGATTCAAATTTTTGATACTTTAAAAATTTATGTAATGGAATACAAACTAGTAGAATTAGCCCTGTTCTTGAATACTTGACATGAGTTTTTAAAATAGTTATTGTACGATCTTTCAGTGAGGCACACAGATAGAGTGGGAAGAGAACTGAACAAGAAGACAAGAGATATTGACAGGGTAGGACACTAAATCTTGATAAGCCTCAGTTTGCTTATCTATGAAATGGGTCATAATTTGCAGACAATGCACTGTGAGGATATAGGTCATGAAGAGGTGATAATCATTGTGCCCAGGTAATTTTTCTCCTGACTTACCTAGACTGACTATAATTTGTGTTTTCCAATTTTGATTTGCCTATGATTTTTATTTTTTTCTTTTTAAACCAAGTTCTACTGCTAAGAAAAAGTTTGAGGATCCTTGTTCTCAGGAGCAGTAGTTTGCATATAAAAGGAGGAAGGTTTTAGAACAGATGATACTAGGGTTATAATCTTAATTCTGGGATTGACATAGTTGTGGGAGGTTCGATTTCTATTTTCAAAGGATAGCCTTTGCAGAACCATGAAGAACAGGTGAAAAGTAAGCAGGGGAAGCATTTAGGGGAATTTTGAAATGTGAACCCAATGCAAACAGTGGCAATAGAAATTGAATTGAAATTACAGATTTATGAAACATTAAGGAAATTAGAATCTACTAAACAAATACTGTCAAGACATATAATGATCAGAAAGTAGTCTAGAACAACTACCCACTTTTTGGAGACATCGACTGAGCTGGAAAATTCAGAGAGGAGCACTTTTGTGGAAAAGCTGTGGAGTTCAGTCTTGAACATATAGTTTGATGGACCAATTGGATATATCCACTGGGACCTGGAGTATACAATCAAGATCTGGATAATATACAGAGAAATAAAATATTTTATGTATAGAAATGCAAAAGTCATTAGAAACAACCATAAAGAATTAAGACTTTTCCAGGCGTTGTGGTTGTGGCTCAGTGGCAGAGCACCTGCCTCGCATGTGTGAGGCACTGGATTCAATTCTCAGCACCACGTATAGATAAATAAATTTAAAAAAATTAAAGTCCATTGGCAACTAAAAAAATATTAAAAAAAGGAAATAAGACTTTTCCAAGGGGGACAGTTTGTGAACAAATTAAGCCTGAATGTACTAAGGTATCCATTATTTGTTACGAATTAATTATATTCTGCATCTGAAATGCATTATTGTCTATATACCATTCTTGAATGCATTGAAAAAAAGTCATTAAATCATTTGTGTTGTGCAATTCATGTAAGAAACCACAAGCAAGAAAGGTGTGGAAAGAACCAAACTCAAAACCTTGATGAGGATGAGTGATGCTCTAGCTCCTCCAGCTCACGATACAGCGTGTGACATGCACCTGCTAACAGATAACACTAACAATGATACACATAACTATTAAAGCAGTGCTATAGTTTGGATCTTGAATGTTCCTCAAAGGCCCATATGTTAAAGGTTTGATTGCTAGCCTGTGGCACTATTGAGAGGGGGTGGAATCTTTAGGAAGTGGGACCTCAGGGGAGAATTAAGTCAGTGGGTACATACCCTGGAAGGGAATATGGGAACCTTAGTCCTTCTTGACTCTTTCTTTCTCTTTACTTCAGCCTCCATAAGGTAAGTAGTCTACTCAGCTGTGTGCTTCCACCATTATGTATTGTGCTGCCATGGGCCCAAAAGTAACAGGACAAAGCTCTATGAATTGAAACCTCTGAAACCATGAATCAAAAGAAACCTTTTGTCTTTTTGATTATTTCAGGTATTTTATCATAGTAACAGAGAGTTGACTAACATGGATAGCAAAGCAAGTTTTGTTTTAAACTCTTTGTCTT
Organism: Geosciurus inauris; assembly: GCA_004024805.1. Lineage (NCBI taxonomy): Eukaryota > Metazoa > Chordata > Mammalia > Rodentia > Sciuridae > Geosciurus > Geosciurus inauris. The sequence continues at coordinate 60,444 of PVHX01001432.1, forward strand.
TTCTCAACCTTTCTATCTGTTCTTCTCTATCAGTTTGTCTTTCCTCTCTATTGGCTTCTTTGTCTAGCTGTCACTCTTTGTAACACATCTCCCAGAAGCCCCAGGGTGTTGTCATCTTCAGCTTAGCAACCCCAGTGGTAAAAGCAAATCTTTCTCCCCAGTTCTAACGAAAGTTCCTGAAATAAGTCATTTTGGCCTACTTTAAGTCTTGGGCCTTCTCCTAACAATGCCTGAGGCCATAGAAATGGACTACAGTAATTACTCTGCCTGTGCCATGAGCTGCTGAAGGGGAGAGGGAAATTCCTGCAGAACCACATGGAGTAGCAGCAGAAGGAGGGAGATGCTCATCCAAAGGGAGCCGTCATCATAGGAAAGAGGCAGTGATATTGAGACAGGAGACCTGGCAGATGTCCCCCAACGGCACAAGGAGCCAATGGCTCACATTTCCTTCTGACGTCAAAGAAGCCTGCATTCTAAGCTGAGAAGGGCAGGTTGAACATATTTTCACCAAGACCGCACAGCAGGATTCAGAATCATGAACAGCCTTGGTGAGGAGGTGAGGCTGAACTATAAATCTATCATTGGGCTAAACATGGAAAAGCCTGGAATCCAAACTTCAAAATTTAGCCACATTTATAAACACAATAATAAAGTTGTACTTCATCTCCGAAGAGTGATGCCATATGTCCTTTTGTACCCCATGTCTTTGAGTTGTGAAACTTTGGAAACATGAATTACAAATGAGAGCACTCATAATTTTGAAAAGGGGGAACAGAAAAATGCACTGACTTTGAAATAGCCATTGATAGTATCTTTACAGTTGGGGAAGAGTTGTGAGATTAGAACGAAGATTGAGAAAAGGGACTAGTGTACTTGAAGCAAAGACTTATTTGGGAGCACTTCTCATTGATTGAGATGAGTGGAGAGTAGAGAAAATTAATACCTTGCTCTAAATTTATGAGACCAAGTTTCTGCATATGGAAGAAAAATCAGAGAACAGGTATAAGAATCTGCTAAATCCAAACAGAAATTTTGGCTGAAGTATAGAAGGTATTCCTTTGAAAATTATACCTAAGAAAAGATAAAATTATTAGGTAAGTCATTGAAAGTGCCTGTAAACAGTTCTAAAAGTAAACAAGATTGTTTTTATTCCCATTGTGAATGTGAGTTGAAGTTTTAAGGAAAAAAATCACAATAAAAAATGTTTTCTACCTTATTTATTTAAAAAAATTTCAACTTGAAGTTAAAAAATCAGAATTATTTTATGCTTCACAGGTCCAATGGTGTATAGCAAATGTTACTGGAGAAAATGTTTCTGTCTCAATTACTTGGGAAACTGAGGCAGGAGGATCCCAAGTTCAAGGCCAGCCTGACCTAATTAACAAGACTCCGTCTCAAGATATAATTAACAAAATAACAACAAACCAAAACAAAAAACAAAAAACCAAGGGGCTGGGTATGTGGGGGTATAGCTCAGTTCTAGAGTGCTTGCCTAGCATGCATGAGACTCTAGGTTCAATCTGCCTTCACCACCATATACATACACACACACACACAAATATATATATGTGTATATATATACACACACACACATATATATATTTCACCAAAATAAATTGTTGAAGCAATAGAACATCAATTGTAAACATGTCAATTTCATACAATGATTAATGTTTTTATAGAGAACATTTAAGTAGTCAAAAATAAACATAGGTTAATATACTTAAGAAATTTAAAGTAAAAATAATGGAGATTCTATATGTGCTGCTGAGTCATGGGATCACTGTAACAGAAATAGACAATTTTTAAATTATACTAATTTAATGTGAAATACTACATTTGAAAATCAATCCTCATATCCTATACATATGAAATTGATTTGTACTACAAAATCTAGTTATCCATTGACTTCTTAATCACCCATTCAACATGTATTTCTAGTAATCCTTTGTGCTAGGCACTTTTAAGAGTGCTGAGGAAAGAAGAATCAATGGAACAAAGCCCCTGATTTTGAGGAACTCACAGTCTACTGAGAGCGCTAGATGTATAAACAAGTAATTACAATCCTTCATCCATGCCTGCGGAGTTCGCTTAGCTTTGTTTCCAATGACAAACATTAAGATGGCTTGGGCCTAATAACATGTTACATTTTCTTTTAAAAGTCAGTGCGTACACTACTTTTAAGTGGATGCTAGTGTTGTTTCAGTCATGGTGAACAAGGGCACATTTCTCTGGGCCTGTTCTGAAGAAACGCCTGGAACAGAACTTGGGAGCTAACTACTCTCTCTTTTCCTGCACAATTTCACATTTTTTTCCATCTTCCCAGAAAAGTGTAGTCCTGAATATGTCCACTAAGCACAGCTAAGGCAAGGAAGAACCCACAGAAAAGCAAAGAAACAAAGAGAAAAAAGAAGAGAGAAACAAAGTATTAAATATAGGAAGAATGCAGAAACTCCAAAAACAGTCAAACAGCCGTAAGCTAGAGGGTGGGTGTAGTGTATACTCAGGGCCAGAGATCTTGAGCAGATAGATGATCTTGGAATTATGAGGAGAAAACTAAAGGGCAGCCAGTGAAGAAAATCCATTTTTTATTTTATGAGGTCAGGATGAAACAGGATTCATCTCTAGGCAGCATTAATAGAAATCTAATATTCAGATCATGGCAGATAGCGTCATAACCATTTCTGAACAGCACATTTTAATTGGAACATTGACAAATTCCCTTGACAAGAGAAGAAAAAGACAGAGGAAGTTCTTCCAAGTTATCTTCCAGTTTTAGTAGCTAGAGTCCAGGTTCCTTTAGGGTTTAGCATATAGGGCAAATGTGGTCCCTAAGTAAAAGAAAGGAAAGTAAATACATTCCCCCTACCCCATTCTTTTTCTCTATGTGAAGAAGGGATTCAGCACACCTTGTGAAGAGAAATCTGTGTGACTTGGTATGTCAATTCCATCTGGGATATATCTATGTGAAGACTTAAGCCAGCCAACAGAAGTCTAGATGCCTAGGTGTGAAATTGACCAGGAAGGACTTTTGAGGAATGTGCACATAATTATGTTTATTTTGATGCATTTATGCTCCAGCAAAATAAGCACTTGCCTTGAGGAAGGTGTATGTTTTTTTTGCTCAGCTATTTCATCTTTAGAATTGTAGCATAAAAAAAATCATTAAGGATATATGCAGAGTTTTCTATAAGTGTTCATCACAGTGTTATTTATAATATTAACACAAAAATATTCTACATGCCAAATGTTAGAATATGCATTAAATAAATTATCCACACAATGCAATGTGTAATGAATACTTGAAATGGAAAGCTATTCATACAACATTGCTAAATGAGATAAATCAGATTGAAATTTGTACGTGTAAACTTTTTTGTATTATTTTATGTGTAAATAGGGAGAGAAAGGATTGAAAGAACAATATGCTAATTGTGTCTCTCGCTGGATAGGGTCATTACGAATGTTTCTTTCTAATTTTCTTCTTGTTTGCTCTTTTAATAATTTTTCTTCAATGAACTTGTATTGTCTTTGTGATAACAAATGTATTTAAGTTCAAAATAATTTTTGTGTTAGGTTGCAAAACATGTATTTGTATTAGGAGATAATATATAAATATATTTGTCTATTTATATCTATAAAATATATGCACATTTATATAGTATAAAGGTATTATGCAAAAAGAGGACAGTGCTTCATGCTATTTCCCTTATGTTCTATATGTAATTTGTCTCCAAGTGTGATCAGTCCAATATTATAGCAAAACTGACTTCCTTCGGTTCTTTAAACATACCCTGCTTAGTTCCTACTTGAGTTAATCCTTCTTCCTTCAGTGTTTTCCAGGCTTTTTCTGGTTATTCTCTTCATCTTTCAGGGTGTGGCTCCAGCATTCCCTTCATGAAGAAAAATTCTCCAGCCACCTTCTTTCAAGTGGCTTTCCCCAGTTTTTCTCTGTCCCATTTTTCTATTTATTTCCCTCATTGACTACAACCTGCAGTTCTCTTGCTTACTACTCATTTATATGTTTGAATAATGCCTCTCCTAGGATGTAAGTTCCAGGAAAGCAGAGATTGAATCAGTAATTGCTGCGTTTTCAACAGCTAGCACAGGTCCTGACATATGGTATATATGGGATGAGTTACCTGCAAAAATGTTTCAGCAGCTGGGCCTGATGGAGCACGCCTGTAATCCCAGCACTTTGGGAAGCCGAGACAGGCGAATCGTGAGTTCAAAGCCAGCCTCACCAGTGGCAAGGCGCTAAGCAACTCATTAAGACCGTGTCTCTAAATAAAACACAAAATAGGGCTGGGGATGTGGCTCAGTGGTAGAGTACCCTGAGTTCAATCCCCGGTACCAAAAAAACAAAAAACAAAAAACAACTGTTTCAGCAACCATGGCAAACATTAAGCCCTTATCAGAAAAGCTGGAAAGCCAGTGTTGAGTAGAAATTAATTCACTTCAAAGTCTTATCAGCATGAATGTGTATTATACACATATATATACTCATATGTGCATATATATACCCACATAATTTCATATATTTATACATGTGTTCATAATGTCGACATTTAAAAACATGTGACATATATAAAAGTAGAGAGAATAGTATAATGAACTCACTCCCATGCTTTAATTCACCCCTGGCTTTCCCAAATATCAATTCATGGTGAATCTTGTTTCATAAATGCAATCCCTCACTTCTGTCTCCATATGGATTATTTTAAAGCAAATTCCAGTTGCTATGTTCATTTATCCTATAATTTTAATATATATTCTAAAAATGAAAAAAATAATTTATTATCTCTCCCCCAAATTAACAATGATTTTTTAAAAAAAAACTTTTTTTTTTTTGTACCAGGGATTGAACTCAGGGTACTCTACCACTGAGCCACATCCCCAGCCCCTTTTTTGGTGTGTTTTATTTAGAGACAAGGTCTCATTGAGTTGCTCAGTGCCTCGTCATTGCTGAGGCTGGCTTTGAACTCGTGATTTTCCTGTCTCAGCCTCCCAAAGTGCTGAGATTATGGATGTGTACCACCACACCTGGCATGATTTCTTAATATTTTCTGTTTTCAATATCCAACATTTTCAAAAGTATGTATTTAAATTTTTTTCTTCATGTAAAATATTTGTATTTGAATACTGATCCACATTCCATCTTGCTTTTAAATTAATTTTTAATTCTTAGTTTACAGATAATCAAAACTAGAGGTCATTTTTTTTCTTAACTTCTTAATCTTTTAGGTCTCAAAGGTGAACTCATTTTCAGATTGACCCAGGGGTAAGATGGCCAAACAGTCTTTTCTTGTGCATTTGGAGGGTAGTGTTTCCCCATGAATTGTTTTATCCCTTCCAGTCTTAGTTTGTTAATCTGTCATCAGATGATAAATTGCCTTCAAAGGGTAAATGATCCTGAAATTCTTGTTCTAATGAATAATCTGAATTTGTAGATAGTCAATAAGTATTTGTTGACTTTATTTTATTCTGATTTGGATTGTGGATAGCATAGTTTTTGCTTGTAATTTATGAGTCTATATAAAATTAATCTTGTTTTAGTTATATAAGAGTAATCTTGCTTTTTTTCCCCCATAAGCTGCTGAAATTGTAATTTCTTTTCTTTCTACAACCTCCGGCTGCTGCAATTTCTTAAGGCAGTTTGAGATAATGTTAAGTAATTGCTTGCATTGTGAGTTATTAATAAGGACAAGAAACACATGTATTCTTCACAAGGTTTGCAGTAATGCAGCAGAAAGGTATAATTTGTTGGCAAAAGAAAAATTGCAGTGAGTTGCTATAGATATGGCATCTTTACCTTGCCAAGCTTCTGGTTGTTACTAAATTATGTTCTTGGTCTTTACATCAGGATGCTGAGCTGAAAAGTCCGAGTGCTCCCATTTGAGGTTATTTTGTTTGGTGAGTAAGAGCATGCTAATGAGCCCTTACCAACTGCATCCAAAAATGTATGGTAGATAACTGCCAAATGGATCATCAAGGCTAGTCTGTCTTTCTCCATTGCGAATATTGCATTCCATCTAAATAACACTGTCACATATTCATCAGCCAGCCTCAGACCAGTAGATAAAGGGGTAGTGGAAACATCCCTGGAGAATTGGAGATTTGACTCTGGTTTTGATAGTGTATTAGTCCCAGAATTCACACATTTATTGACCTCAATGCTGGAGAGGTCAACATGATAATGCAGTGTGTATTGATTTTGTTCAATTCAGGAATTGCTCATTTATTGCTTATATTTATGTAAATAACGCACTAGTCTTTCATCTTCCAATTACAACATGTTACTGAATTAATGTGATTAAAGATGAAGTTGGACTAATGTTAACAGGGCCTTTGTTTCTGTCATAAAGTGCAAAGGAACAATCATGTAAAATTAATATGTTCTGAAGGAGGTGAATATGCATTCCAGCATCAGTTATTATAATCCTCATCCCCCTTTTTTTATTATTCAAACCAATTTCATGCTAAAATACCTTGACATATTTTCTTTTTATTCCTCCTCCTCCTCAACCCCTGCTTTATGACTACATCTTTAAATTATATTATATGGTGAATTTTTCTATAAATGGGAATATGATATCTTTGAGATGAACAGGGTTGGCAAGAATTTACCATCAGAAGAGTTTTGAATGGGCATGTGTGTTATTTTTATTGAAATATTTTCAGTTAATCTATTTTTGTTAACACAATAGTAAAAAAGACAGTGTACAAAGTAGGAATTACCAGTTCATACATTTGGCAACTGAACTGCTTTTTCCTAGGTCATTGCTTTGTTGCCTAAGCTTGAAATCACTTTTTGGAACCAATAATATAGAAGGCACACAGCTATGACCCAAAAGATAAATCTTTTTTTTTTTTTTCTTTAATGGAGGATGGGAAAATGAAGTTCAGAAATGTGAAGGATTATTTAGTTTTTGCTCTAATTTATATAACAGAATGTGCTAGCCACTGAAGTGTAAGAAAACATGTATGCTATATTGATAATTGGTTTGATATCTTGCCTTTTAATATTTTTGATACAAAAATCATTTTCCTGAAATATTGCAGTAACAAAGGGCCTCTAGTATCTGTTTCACCTCATCGCTGATCCATTCAGTATAAAAATAAATTGAGGAGTGCATTCTGTGAACACTGTTTTATGGAAAATATAGTGTGGTTGATATCGTGGTCTATTTCTTAAACTTATCAAACTATACCACCACCAGGAGACATTTACTGGGGGGACAAGAGATTCACTCATAAACACTCCCTTTGGTTGGCAGGTAAGGGATATCCAACAACTGACAGCAGCATAGCATTTAAGGGCGTCAGTCTGGTACACAAAATGAATATAGAAGAGATAGAATCACTGGGTATTGAGCAGCAGGGAAGGAAATGATTTGTGCTTCCTGCTGATATATAAAAGTATATTATGCACAACAAGAACAGCTCCGCTCCCTCAGCTCTGTGGCTCACTACACTCTAGAACTGAAGGTACATACTATGCAGGATGGGTTTATCTTCCAGCATAGCCTGGGCAATTATTTGGTATTGATTTCCTGAAAGTTTTGTCTTATATGTCAGCATTTTGTTGGCAAACTTCGCAAGGTAATCCAATGGAGTCGGTGCAGAGAAGACTGTGGGCAGAGATAAACCCTGCGTGAGAGAGTCCTTTGCGTGGTCCATAGGTAGGCTCTCTGCATTAAGAAAATCCTTGCAACTGCGCCTTCTCGTCAGGGGAATTGTAATCTTGGGGAATCCCTGAGCCTGATTGCGACTCTCCTCCCAATTGTGCACTTTTGACCTCTGTATTGATTCTCTTCTCTCATCAAAAGCGCTGATGTAATTCCATGTGCTGGGATCATGCGGTGATTTGCATTTAGGAGCTGCAACTGTGCGCTGACCCCAAACCATTTCATCAGAATGAAAGTAGACCAAACGGCAGATGCGTTTCCCCATAATATTAAAGTCTATTGTGCCATTTGGTGGGTTTCTTTATTGTATATAGAAAAAGGGCATGCACCACCCGCTCTAGATTTTGATTTAATTCCAACCAGGAATTGGAAAGTTCTTTAAAAACATTAACAGGGACTGAAAGGGATTTTATTGATTTTTACAGTTGGTCAAATAAATAGCATTTCTATTTGTTAAAGCTCAAAACACAATGATAAAAGTATCCAAATATGTTTTCAGAATTTTTAGCATATTTAAAAATTATTTTATTATTTTTGCTTTCTTTCAGTGCTTTCTTACTAATATGTAGCGATCATGACGCCTACTTATTGACTATCTACCTAAATAGATTAAATAGAAACACTACTTAGCAATTCCCTGAAAATAGTAAAATGTCACTAATAAATTCAATGCAATCTAAATATTGATCGTTACATTATTTCATTTCTCCTCCCTTCCCTCTTGTGTTTCCATTGTCTCTCTTCCCTCTCTCTTTTTCAAGTAAGATAGAAAATGGTGAGGAAATGAGTTCAGAAGCATATGTACCCAAGAAAATTTCACTGAAAATCAGTGCAAACCTACAATTATTTTCATTATATTTTGTTTTCCCTATTTCCCCCTAGATCCTCTTCATTCTCATTTATTAATACCAATCATCAAATATTTACTTAGCCCTTAGATATAGGTGCTGGGAATTTAATGATGAGCAAAACAGATATGATCCCTCATGAAACCAATAGCATAGATGGAAACAACCAAATAATTACACAAAGCAATGTGAATATAACAAGGAGGGAGAAGTTTATATTAACAGCCAACAATAGGACTTATTCTATAAATGGGATCATAATTATTTGAGAAAATACTGAAGAGAGTTGGGAAGGTGGTAAGAACAGACATACTAAAGGAGTTGAGCCAGCGCCTGGAAACCCAGGTGAGGGGTGACGTTATGACTTGTCCTATACGAAAGAATGGAAAAGGAACTTAGAGGAAATAAAAACAAAGGCGAGGAGGTGCTCAGAATGCTGTGAAGTGCTCTGTTATCTTCCAAACTCATGGAAAGCTTAGCACAGTGGATCTTTTGTGGAGAAATTATACACTTCTGTCCTTGAGTCCAGGTCAGTGAGGGATTAAACCAAGATGGAATGGGGGACAGAAGGGCTGTAGTGTTTGTTAAATGCTCTAGTATTAGCAGAAAGTATGGGGTATTTTCTGGCTTTTCACAGGCTAGGAATCTGGAAGGTCAAGTCGATAGTCCATGAATCTTTTTTTAAAAGGGTATTCAATTGTATGACGGAGACAAATTACAGAAAATACAAAATATAATCGAGATTCTAGTTTAGATTGAGGTAGAGAGTGATGTCAGATAAGACCTTTGTTTTCCCATAGGAAAAGGCACGTGATTTCATTTCATAAGGAGTTTTGGATGAGGAAATAATTGCAGAAATGTCTGAGTTTACAAAAATGTTGATTAAGGAAATATTGATAATAATTCAGATTGCATAGCACATTTATAGTTAATGGTGCACTTTCACTTGAATTGTCTTAATAGCCCCTAAAGGATTCCTTTGAGAAAAGGTAATGCTGTATCTATAGTAGGGATGAATCTTCGCTAGGATTGACAAATTCTGAAAGTTGCAAGAGACTAACAGATAGTATGTAGCAAAGAACTTGAATCTAGGTCTTCTCCTTGTAAACTCTCTGCCCTTTCCTCTAACTTCACATGTAACACAGTTTTTGAAGTTGTGAAAACACTTGGCAGTGGATTTTCTTTAAATAGTCTTCTATTCTAATGAACATAAAAAATGCTATTTTTTTTTTCAAAAAAGCACATTATTCTTAAAATACATTGAGGTTCACTTTCAGGGACTTTTTTTTTTTTTTTTTTTTTTTTACTGTGGCCACTATACAATTCAAAGAGATTTCAGATGGGTTGTTTCACATTTTCTTTTGACCTGGAAGCAGCCAAAGATGGATGGATCTTTGAGAGGATGGGGGAAAAAATCTCTAAATTTCCACCTTGAGAAGCCAACCTCAAAATGGCAGTAGTGTTCTGGGGAAATAGCCACACCCCTGAGATAAGCTCCTACAGAGAAATACTAGGGCATGATTAGATAATTTCCACTTTGTTGAAAGTTATCTTGGGGTATGGTGGTTTAGATGAATCCCCCATCTCTTCCATTGTATTTCTGTGATTAATATTTTATAGCATGTGCTTGGTTCTATAAATCATAATTGACAATATGATTGTACTTATTAATCACTATTAAAATCAATAATTAGATAACAGATAACTGAATTATTCTTTTTATAAAAAGATGATGATTAGCCAAGTTTATTTATTACATGTGTATGGCTCACTTATTATCATTTATTATTTGTAGTTTAGGGACTAGGTCACTGATTTGGGATTCTGAAACCCAAAGTTTAAAACTCAGCTTTCCTAGTGCATCAGAAGTCTGACCCTGGGTCAATTTTTTAACTTTTCTATACTTCAGGTTCATCATCAATAAAATAGGACTAATGAAATTTCCCTCATAAATTATTTTGGAGGATGAAATTAGTTTGAATATATGAAATAAGTTAGTGCAAGCCTTTTTGTCTGTCTTATTCTTTTTGGAGATAAACAAAAAGCCAATTAGGGGTGCTCTCAGAGTGTCAAAGAAGAATATGGTTGGGTGGACCAAAAAAAAAATATTACCAGGTGTTCCTGTGTAGATGGGGTAAACCAAGAAAGAATATTATCAAATGTTCCAGTTTGCACCATATATTTGCCTCGAAATCCTGGATAAAGGTCATCTGCCTATGAATGTCTTGGTCATTTCCTTGTGTGTGAACTTATATTGCTCCTTGGTTACATTCTTTGTTGCAGAAGATAAATGTTTTGATCAGAAATGAAAGGTAGAACCTATGATTTCAGGCCTTAGATCTTAATTTTTCTCAATACTATGTGTCTCTAACCTTCTTGTTCATTAAATTCACCCAGAGTGTTCTTCAGAAAATCAAAGTCCACCATTTGCATCAAGATGATGGAGCCTAATTGACTGCTTTAGCATAGTGGGACGTACTTGCAAGTAAAAAGTGGATGTTTTTATTCAGAAGCACCAATTTAACCTTGTCTCCCCAGGAGCTCCGTAGGATGCTTTGAAGCTCATCATGCTGTAGTAAACTAGATATATTTATTCACATCTGTGAAGATAACTTTGGAAAATGTTAAATCAGCATCCTACCTCATACTTCCTCATCTCACAAACTGATTGTAATAGATAACCATAGCTATATGTTATGAGTAGTTTGGTTATTGGAATCAAGAATTTTTAGGCCAGAAAAGATAAATTTTTTAAATGTGTGTGATCTTAATTTTGGTGTCTTTTTCTACAGGCTAATTTGTTTAATTTTCAGTTTAGAAGTCCCTTGCATATTAATTGTCATCTGTCATTAACAAAAGAGAAAACTGTCCTGAAGTTATTTTATACATTGGAAAACATTACCTTTGACAATCAGGTGACTGCTGAGTACATTTTGATGTTGCTGAGAGGTAAAGGCCATGTCTATTGAAATTAGTTCATTGTGAGGCTGAATTTATGTCAGCATTTCATGCATCAATTTTTACAGGAAGAAATAGAAAAGATGAAAAGATGTATGAAAGATTTGAGCTTTTATCCAAGATGAAAAATTTGTAAGTACTTTGTAACAATAAAAGAACATTGGGAAACAAATTTAGCATCTAAATGCAACATGTGTTCTGCACTAGTTTTTGGTATTGAAACCCATTTGCCAGAATTGCTGTTATGTGTTATAAACTTGCACATGTGTAAAAAGGCTGTTATGTCTTGATTATTTTTTAGGATTAAAAACATAAGGATAGGGGCTGGGGTGGTGGCTCAGTGGTGGAGTGCTTGCCTAGCATTCCTGAGACACTGGGTTCGATCCTCAGCACCATGTATAAATAAATAAAAAATAAAGGTCCATCAACAACTAAAAAAATATTTAAAAAAAAAAACAAAAAAAAATAACATAAGGATACAAGTATAATAATGTAAGACAAGGATATATTTGCTGCACTTCAGCTATGATTGGCTTTGTTTTTGATAACTTAAATCATTGACAACATTTAGCATTTACAAAGTATATTTTAAAAATCCCACAGTTCATCTGAATCATCTCTTTAGTTGTCACAAAGTCTGTGCAGTATGGCAGTGCTAGTGCCATGTCACGAGCGTTAAGAACTGAGGTCCTCAGATGGTGAGAGAAGAGTGGCACTATGGGGTAGAAAGCATGAACATCAAGGGTGCCTACCACTGGGGGTCTGAAGCATAAGGGGATAGACAATAGTTGAAGTGTGGACGTCTGTCTGCCTCTCTCCCATCCCATCGTGCTCAGAGTCGTTTTAAGGGTTTGGGTTGCATCTATGGAATCATGAACTTCTGGCTCCTACTTTGATGTTATTGAAATAGCCCTATTCCATGTTCACCTGAGAGGTTAGCCTCACTAATCCAGCTATAGTTTATTTCTCTTATATTTTTCAAGTGGAGCAGTATAAAGGATCTTTTAAATAGAAACACTCTGCCCACAACTAAGTGTTACCAATAAGTAATCTTTCCAGGATGACTAATCACGTCCTTGGAGTCTTTAGCCCTATCCTCCAGTGCATTTTCAAAACATTCAGAAATGGTGATTGTCCTGCAGTTGGGCTTCTGCTACATCAGTATATAGAGAATCTGAACATTTCAACCCTTCCATAGTGACAGGTGATGCATCTGATTGTTTGCTGATGGTGATTTGGAATATTGATGCTTTAGAAAAATAACTACATCGAACAGGCAATCCGCACAGCTCACAAACTACACAAAGAGCATTGATATAAATAAAGTGTCAACCGGGTGCTGCAGCTTTGTGCAGAATCATTTTCAAATTTTCCTTTTTGAATTATTAAATAGACCATGTCAGAACAACTCTGATTATTATCCAATCCATATGCTTCAACACCAACCTTTTATGTAATATCAAGCGACTGCAGTGATCAATTGGACCAATCATGAATGCTCCCTCATTCTGGAAATGATTCAAGCACTTCACCACACTGCAGCTTCTTATGCAGATATGCAAACATCTGCTGCCCTGCTTACAAGGGAGGCCACAGAACTATCTGCCTTTAGGAATGTTTGCAGGCTGTGAAAATACTCTTAATTCCTATCAAGAAATTTAAGTATAAGCCCATCATTTTGCAATTTTAACCTTGTTTGGTTATGTTTGATATGGTGTTATATCCAGCTATACCTCTACACTGCAGAATTATTTACATAACCTACATTGTAAATAAAATGTGTTAGAGCATCTTTCTGAAAACTGTTGTACAAAAAATAAAATGCTGTCTTTTGTTCTTTAACAATGACAGTATCTGCTAGAAGCAGAGACTCTGATATGCAGGCATGTAGCCACACGTAATTTATAAAGTGTGATAAAATGATAATCTCTCACCTACACTAATAAACAGTTTATCTAGATAAATAACTCTTAGAATGAATACTGTGGATGCCTTCAGGGTTTTAGGCATTTAATTAAAATGGAACAAAAATATTAACTGTCAGCTTTGGGATTTTAGCGTCCTCTCTTGAAAAGAATGTTCTTTAGTCTGAGAACACATTTGTGACATTCGCTGGGAATAAATGTGAAATGGTAGTTTTCTATTTCTCATGAAAATGAGCTTAAGATGTATGGAATAGCAACTCCAAGACAAAATGGTTTCCTGAGGATGCCTCTCTGTTCCCTGGGTAGCTCCCTCCCCAGGCCTGGGTCTGAGGGTAGATTCCAGGGGCCTCTTTGATAATTGCCAGTGATTGGGGGTAGCACCCTTTCTCCAGCGCTTTTGCCATCATCCTGGTATGTTGCCATCACTCACAATGACTGCTGAAGCAGAGGGCTTTCTTCCTGTCGCCTGCGTGTGATTTTGACGTTGGACACAGGGAGGCAGGGCAAAGCAGTGGCAGAGACCAAGTGTAAGGAAGAGCAACCGGAGGCCTTGGGAGCACACTGCCTTGAAGAATGCAGAGATCACAGGAGGCTCAAGGACTGCCCCCTTAACCCTAAAAATGCATCCAGAGCTACAGTGTGTGGGACATATTCAGTAATGACTCTTTTAAATTTTCCCATTGTTGATTGAAAATTGATTGGGATTTTCTTTGAGCCGATGTTTTTAGGAAATCACTAGTTCCCTTTATGTGACACACTCTGTCTCTTTAAATACATAGATTGCACACTGTACATATACATCTTGGGCATTTCTTTTGTTGATTCTTTTATTATAGGATCCCCAATATAAAAAAGGTGCAAAAAGCAAATCCCAAGACCTTACATTGTAATGTAGGGCTGTCCTATGGTTGAACAAATTAATCTGGATACTTGTCCACAAGTTTGATAATACATATGACATGCTGACAAAGCATGAAATTGTTATTTTACATGGATGCAATGCCATGCTTATTTTTTGTTTGATTTTTTTTTGAACATAGCAGACTCAGTGTTCATCAAAGTGTCTATTGTGTGTGTAGGTTTTCAGCACTCTTGAGAGAGATAAGAAATTATCTAAAAAGAAGACATAATAAGTAAAGAGCCGCATTTGTAAAATCACTTTTTGTTCTTTGGAAAATTTATCTCTCTGAGTTTTCACTTTGGGATCTGGAAAGTGGAATATTTCCTAGTAGGAGAATGGTAGTGATAGGACTTAATTGGTATGGCTGGAGAAATAATTTTGTGGCTTTGGGACAAAGATGGCATTCAAATGGGGAAATGTGCAATTATGTGTTGATGATAGAGAACAAAGTAAAGGCAAGAGGTCAGAAGTGTGCGCCCTTTTGCGTGTGTGTGTGCGCACACGTGCACAAGGGCCCCTTTTCTCATCGTACCTAAAGACTTATGTAACAGTTATAATAAAACTCAAAATATAACCCTTGCAATTTCAAGTGGAGAAGAAATTTAGGTGGTCTATTTTTAGTAACCAAAGTTGATAAGCACATTGTGTACTTGTTTTTTCCCTCCAGGTACGTTTTAGCCATCAGTGTTGACAAACAACACAGAAAGGTGTATGTCAGCATTTCAAGATGATTGTCAGGGGGAAAAAAAAGGGAAAGGGGAAATCTATCTATATATTTTACTCTTGGGCAATGGAAATAAGCTCTTATGATTCTATAGTCTTTTAGCCTCTCTCCCCTCCCCCCATCATTTGATCACATTATTCACACAAAGAACCAATGAGCCGTTGTGCCATTACCTTAAAATCCTATATTAATGAGACAGCTACAGTTTTTAATCATTTGAATTAAGCCTTGAATATTCTGTTTGCTAATATCATGCATCCATTTAAAATGGGAACAAGTGTTTTGTTATCTTTGTAAATAGTGAATAAAATACTGATTTTTCTCTCTGTGAAGTTGTCCAACATTCTGAAGAAAGCATCTTATTATTATGAAGTTAATCTTATCTCTAAAAACATGGGTTAAAAAATATATCCCAGAGAGGCATCTAGGGAGATAATGGCCCTAGCATTTTGTTTTTCTTGCAAAATTTTTGGATGAAAACAAAGACATACACAAACAATGCAGTAAGCCAATATCCATCATTTAACAAAATTGAAAGCATTTGAAATAGCACTTAAATGGGACCTAAACAAGCTATACTTAGTGTCTTTTGGAATATAATTGTGTGAATAAAAGGAAGAATTTTTTTTTGGTTGTTGTTTTGTTTTTGCTTAATTTCTCGTTATGTTACATTTGGTAACATGTTTATTAAAATAGCCTGGAAAAACACGTTGCACAAAGTTTATGTAGTACCATAATTTAATTTTTTTTCTTTTTAGCAAATAACTATTTTCTAACTTAAAGCATGATATCTGGGCTACCTTGATTCCATAGAGGTCAATATCACAGAAATTAGGAAACAATATTACCTTTTAAAGTTCCTATGTAAAAGGACAGTGACATATTCAACCATTTGAAATTTCAAAGCAAATGATCTGTGAATGATTATTAGTTTTTCTTTTATAATTCTTTTTATCTGATAAAAAATTTGTTATTTGTTGTGATGCCATCTGAGAAAGTTTGAACTATTGAATTCTGAATGCTTCATATTTAACAAGCACATAGGATAAGCTATAAAATATTAATTCTAGAGAAGGGGAAAATGTTTTAAAATGCAATTTGATCTTGTTTCTTTAATGTCAAATTATATTCACAAATGAAATTCATGAGCAAACTAGTAAAATTAAAAGGAATTCACATAAATGGAATTTTAATGGCTAATACAAATATCAGACACTTTAATAGATTTATTGCATCCTTATCATTGAATGAAATACTTTAAGAGCAAACTTAAGAACACAGGGTAATTTCCTTGATTTGTGTTTCTGATATCTCAGCAGTTACTTGATCTCTGTCTTCAGTGTGAACATAGAAGCTGCTATATGGACAATTTTAAGAGTTTTGGATGTTTCCAAAGCTAAGTCTCAATATTTGGGTTCCAAATGTCATGGCAATATTTCATTTTGCAGATGAAGAAAGTAAATTATTAAGACATCTGAGGTTGCACAGAACACAAAATAAAGATGCTATTTGAAAATGCCAGGCTCCCAATCTAGATCCTCATTTGAAAAATTTGGTCAGTATTCTTAGTCCATTCTAACACAGCACACACTCTTGTCTTGATCTTCCCTTTATCTTCATACAGATATTCTCTTTTTTGAAGCTCTTCTATTGACTTCTTTTTGCTTATCATTAATGATTTCTGCGTAATCGGTCAACCAAACATTAGACCCTATTAACTGGCCAGGGCTCCCCAAACCATAAACTTTTGCTCAGTTCTGCCTGATACATTCTTCTATAACAGTAGAGGTCTTTCTGAAGTAGGTATTAGACACCTTATTTTAGTTACTGATTTATTTAATTTTATTTTTTGCAACAGAATTTTAGATGCCTGATTGGAATTTCAAATGATTGTCACACTGAATTTGAAAGTCTGTTTTACACAGAATGTAATATTTTTTTTTTATATTTTAACTACGTAGAGGCAAGAAGAAAGCCCTTTTTGTGTTACTAGACAGATGTATATATTCTATACTATTAATCCAAACAGAAAAACATGACTTCAAGTATTTGAGTATTTAACAAGATTTTTCAGTCTTTTATTAGGCTATCAAATGCTCAGTCTCTCTATTAAGTACACCAATTTTCCTAATTTTCTGATTTGGCTTACTTTTTGAAGGGTATGAAATTAATATTAGCTCTTGCCAAAGCACACAGAAACCAGTTTGTTAAGAAACAAGGCATTGCATGATTTCATTTACTTCTTTGTTTATTTATTTAGTTTCATGTAAGAAAATGAATGTAAGTTGTTATTGCTTGATTCCTGTTGCCTGTTTGCTTACCCTAAAATTTCCTTTCTTCACACACGAAGAAGCAAACACTGTCCCTGTCAAATGATAAATGAGGCAGAATTGGTGACGTGCATGTTTGTCAACATAAGCAAGATCAAATGATTGCTCAGCAGGAGGAAGCCACGGGAAATCCAATGATTTTTGACTAATTAGCAAAATAATAATAATGTCTCCCTAATGATTACCTTGTACTGGGTTGTGGCCTTTTATCAGATAGATATTCCACTACTGCAAACTAGTATTTTGAAGACAAGCTAGTGATTTCACTTGAAACCATGAAAATGGAGTGTTTCTGAGAAATCTTTTGAAGCATCCTATTCTTCTTTATTACTTGAGTAATTGAGAATGAGAATTTGGCCTTTTTTTTTTTTTGCTTTCCTGTTTGACTATAACCAATATGTGTTTAAGTTGTACTTTGATAAGCAACTGATGATATTCAGGACCATTTAAAATTCAAGTTCATTCCCTCTGTTCAGGGAATTTTACAAGAGCTGATAATATCACTTGATTGAAAATAATAATGTAAACAATAATTGTTTTTTCAATATGCTACCCTAAGTTATTATCATATATAGTCAGAATTTTTATGAATCTTTTGCAGAACATCAAGAAGACATTAATGTCGGTCTAAAATCTTGGTCCTGGAGAATGGCAGTGTTGCTGATATTTTCTGTGGTTTTCATTAGCCAACCACTATTTATAGGAAATGTAGTGAAGAAGGAAACATGTCTCAGGTCACAGGGTCCAGGCTGAGCTCTGTGAATTCTCTGGTTCAGGACAAAATAACACACTTCTTACTTTTCTGTGTGCCAGATTTTTACCTTAAAAATTGAGATTAAGGACCAGTGAACTTGAGTCGTCATGTGGTATCTTGCTTGGTTGGGCCTTTTGGTTCTGACATTAAAACTGCTTAATTGCGATACAACTCACCAAGAGAGCTGGTAAAATTTGCAAATGATCAGCAGTGAAAATACTGCATCCAAAGAGCTGACAGAATTCCATGATTTTGAGTTATTATGTTTTCTAACCAGAGAACTACTTATTTATTTTTGTTTTACCTTTTAGTATAAAGCATGTTGTGAACTTTTAGCTGATGTATAGATTATAATAACAATAAAATTGTTTTCCTTCTTTCTATCCAAATCACCAAGAAGCTTTATTGTTGGGTTGATATTGCTTATGCTTATAACCATTGATACAAGGGATAAGGATTATTGTGGGTTTTTTTTGTTTTGTTTTGTTTTTGTCAATCTAATCCTTTCCAGGAAGTTCCTTTATCCCTCTCTCCACCAAGGTCATTTCCCTAGCTAGCAGCAGTAATTTATTGAGATCGTCATCACTAAAAAAAAAAATGCATTCTGCTATCATGTATACCTAAGTATAATAAATAAATTTTAAAAAATACTCCAAAAAAAAAAAAAAAAAGAAACTGGAGAAAAGCAATAGCGGCATTTCCCTTTGTCTAATGCAGGAGAGACGACTAATAGGGAGAGACAGGGAATAAGGAGATGATAGCGGTGAAAGGGACATGGTAATGAGGGGCGGGGCAGAGAAAGCTGACTAGCAAAAGACAAGAGCAGTGCTGAAGATCTGCTAGGGCAGGTCACAGGATGAGAGGACAGAGATTACTTGAATAAGCCACATGGCTGCCACCTCCAAACAGATGCTCAGAGTTTTCTTTTTAAGTCCTCATCTACTCCAGTGGATTTTTCTCTGGCTTTCTAATTCTGTGCTATGCAACAAAGTAGCCACTGTCCACATGTGGCTAGTACAAATTGATACATACTTCAAGTGCAAAATGCACACTAGATTCAAATATATAACATTAAAAATATTATAAAAACAAAAAATGTTTTACTAATATTTTTTGTATCAATCACATGTTGAAATTATAACATGTTAGCTATATTGGATTAAAAATAGTTCACTGAAATTAAAGGGGTTAACTGAGTACAGTGCCACATGACTGTGATCCTATTCAGGAGGCTGAGGCAGGAGAATTGCAAATTTGAGGTCAGCTTGGGCAATTTAGCAAGTTCCAGTCTCGAAATAAAAAGGCTAAGGGGGCAATTTGTTCAACAATATAAATCATCTACCTCTCTTTTATTTTTTTTTCTATTTTTTTTTGGCTTTTTAAAAATCAACTTTATTGAGGTATAATTTGTAAACAATAAATGAATTGCCCCCTAAGAACAATATTGAAAGCTGTAAAGAAAATCTCTCTTCCCATTACCAAATCATATACAAGGTCATAGACAATAATGCCAATACAGAATTGAATAAGAATCGGTGTGTAAAATGAAATTTCTATAAGGGATTCTGTTGTGGAATTAAAGTGCATATATCTGACTAAAAAAATAAAAAATAAAAAAAAATAAAAATTTGCTAATAAAAGAAAGGCTAAGGGTGTAGCTCAGTACAGTGCCTGTGGATTCAATTCCAACACCATTAAAAACAACAACCAACCAACCAACCAAATAAAAGCCCCCATAGCATCTTAGCAAGGCCCTAAGCAACTCAATGAGACCATCTCTAAATAAAATATAAAAAAGGGCTGGGAATGTGGCTCAGTGGTTGAGCACCCCTGGGTTCAATTCCCAGTAACAACAGCAAAAAAAAAAAAATTGAAGTTTTCTTTTCCAAAAATAGGCTGGCTAGGAGAAGAACCATTTTCCTAGTTTCCATTTTTAATCCTTTAACTTTTGGGGAACCTTGCAGACTCTGCAGGGGCTGCTCCTCCCCAGGTTAGCCAACTCCTAGAGATAGTAAGGAACTCACCTGCAGGTTTGCCTTTCACATGCAAGCCAACCAATCCAGCCCCATGCAGTCACCTCTTTACTGGGTTCTCATGATTTCCCTCCCTAATCACCTCAGAGCCATATATCAGAAAATTAGGGATAGTCCCTATGCCCCAGAACCTGCTCAGATTATTAAAAACAGCCAGTTCTCCTGTAATCCCAGCACTTAGGGAGGCTGAGACAGGAGAATCGCAAGTTCAAAGCCAGACTCAGCAATGGCAAGGCGCTAAGCAACTCAGTGAGACCCTGTCTCTACATAAAACACAAAATATGGCTGGGGATGTGGTTCAGTGGTCGAGTATCCCTGAGTTCAATCTCTAGTACCAAAAAAAAAAAAGCCAGTTCTAAGCCTGTACACTCTGCCTCACCTGTCCCTTCCGTGGTAACCACAATAAAGGCTCTTGCCCGTGTGTTTTCTTCATTCCCTTTGCCTCTTAACTGACCCTGGTGCTTCCCGGTGTAGCCCTTCCTCTTCAAACCTCTGAATACATCAAGCTATCTTTTCTATGGCAGTAGTCTCCTGATCTATTAACTTTACCATCCTTGAATAATAATAAAACTTATTATTATTATTATTTTATTTTTTGGTACCAGGGATTGAACTCAGGGGCACTCGACCACTGAGCCACATCCTCAACCCTATTTTGTGTTTTATGTAGAGACAGGGTCTCCCTGAGTTGCTTAGCACCTTGCCTTTGGTGAGGCTGGCTTTGAACTTGCGATTCTCCTCTCTCAGCCTCCTAAAGTGCTGAGATTGCAAGCGTGAGCCACCATGCCCGGCAATAAAACCTATTATTATTGCATTAAATATTTAAAAAACTCTTGGATCCCATTGTTACGAGACATTGTTACTTTAGAGCCTTGTTTATTCAAATGTGATCCATTGACCACCTGAGGAAGAATCACTTAAAAAATTAAACATCCACATTCCTGGGTCCTTTAGAACTGATTCAGCTCCTACACCATGGTGTTGGCTTAATAAATGTTAGCTATTATTCACTTAAACCTTAATAACAATAATAGTAATAATCTTCACAAAAATGGTGTATTTCTGTCTTGAGAAGTCCCTTCTTTACCTCTTTATTATTTTGTTAATACTGGCATTTATTGTTTTCTATGGGCCAAACATCGTTAAGTATTTTAGCACATTATTTCATTTGATGCTCACGACAACCAATCGATAAACAAATATACAAGAAAAGTAACTTACCCAGAGTCACAGCTTGCTTGTGTTGGAGCATGTATTAATTTTTGAATAATACATGTTTTCTGTGTATACTTAACACTGTTAGGCACGATACTCATTCAGGAAGATAAATAAAATGTATATATACAATAAGAATTATAATGGACAAATACACTGTTGGGCATCATCAAGCTAAGAGGATGGCTCTAGTCTTTGAACTCCTCTGCTATTGTGTCCCCATCTCTTTTCACCAGAGGTGACCCACCTTGACTTTTTTTTGCGGGAGGGGGGATACCAGAGATTGAACTTGGGCACTCAACCAGTGAGCCACATCCCCAACCCTATTTTGTATTTTATTTAGAGACAGGGTCTCACTGAATTGCTTAACACCTTGCTTTTTGCAGAGGCTGGCTTTGAACTTGGCAATCCTCCTGCCTCAGCCTCCCTAGCCACTGAGATTACAGGCATGAGCCACGTGCTCAGCTCACTTTCACTTTTACTATCATCATCCTGCTATATCATCTCTCATCCCTGCCACTCACCCATGTGTGTCTGGATGGTATTGTATTTATTTTTGCCCATTCTCAGACATGAGACAGAGGAACTCAGGCCATATGTATTCCTCTTAGGTTTGCTTTTTTGGTTCTACACGTGTCTACCATTGTTCGTCTACAGTGATGGGCAAAGTTGCAATCTACTCACTTCCACTGCTGTGTTGAATTCTATTGTGTAAATTCCTTTTTTTTTGAGGGGGCATATACATTTCTTCTCTTTTTTGGGGGGATACTGGGGACTGAACTCAGAGGTACTCGACCCCTGAGCCACATCCCCAGCTATATTTTATGTTTTATTTAGAGACAAAATCTCACTGAGTTGCTTAGTGCCTTGCCATTGCCGAGGCTGGCTTTGAACTCATGATTCTCTTGTCTCAGCCTCCTAAAGTGCTGGGATTACAGGCGTCATTTTTTCTCATTGACTTGAGGATTATGTTATGTTTTTTACTGTTCAGAACAATGCCATTAGAAATATTTTTTCTGTCCATTAACATTTTTATTGATAGATGTCCTTTCTTTTTTAAAAATGATATTGACTAATATTTAACTAATATTTTAAATGAATATTAAACTGAGAGAAAATTTGCAAAAATTATCAGAGAGTACTTAAACACCTTTCCCTTTGTTCTTTACTATTATTAACATCTTACATAACCATGAGAAAGACAATAATCAAGGATAGGAAGTGAGTATTGGCTTCATACTATTAACTAATCTGCAGACCTCTTGGATTTCAGAGGTATTTTTCACTGATATCCTTTTTCTCTTCTAGGATCTCATCCAGGATCTGGCCTTGCATTTAGTTTTTATTTTTGGAGACATACTTTGACTCCAGAATTTACAAGAGTAGTGATGCAGGGAGGCTACTTTTAAGGCAGTATGTGAAATAGATTTCAGAGAAGAGAGCTAAAAGCAGAAATATCAGGAGACTCTGGCTACATTGCAGTCGCTTAAGGCAGACAAAGGAAGAGCTATGGCAGTGAGGGGCCTCTACGTAATGCAGACTGCAAGGGAAGGTGTGCTCATCCATCTCCCAGCAGCCAACAAGTTCCTTGAGGGCAGGAGCACTGAAGCTAATACATCTTAGTATCTCTGCCAGGTATTCAAGAGAATGACTAGCTGGAGAAGTATTTGGTGGAGCTTTGTCAAACAAATGAATATGAATGAGAAAGGCAAGCTGAAGGGGAAGCTGGGAGCCACAGAAAGAAGACTCAAAGCCAGATGGAGAATAAGGAGAACTGAAATAGGAGAGAGAAATCCCATCAGATGACGGAATGGAAAGACACTCAGGCAGAAGAAAAGCAAAAATGGGAAGCAAAAGGGGAAGAGGAAGGCGGTTTGGAGGTCTCAGCAGTGAATACAGCCCCTGTTTCCCCACCCTGTTGCTCCCTTGCATTCCTTATGTTATCATCAGTCCCTTCCTTTAGAATCTCATCTCACTTATTTATTGCTGTTCACAGCTCTCAGACCTTTCTTAATCATCTACTCTCTCATCCCACTCCTCCCTCTCAGGATGCCACTTTGGAAAGTCTCTTGCTAGAGTTGCTGAATGTCATATGATGCCTATGCTTCCTAGTCACCAGCCCACTTTGGTGCTCAGCCCCCTCCAAACTGCTTCCTGCCTCCAGGGCTTGGCACTCACTAATCCCTCCTTCTAAGATTCTCAACCTTCAGATTTTCATAGGGTTGGCTCCTTCTCCTTGAAGAGCCCCAGTCCCTCTGAGTTCTGTCTTATTATGTTGCTTTCTTGTCTTCAAAGTGCTTAGGGCTCTGTGGATATTTCTAATTTATTTATTTGCTCACTTCATTTTCATTTGTCTTCATCCACTAGAATGTTAGCTCTATGAAAGAAGGGATCTGGTGTATCACACTGCAGCTGCAGCAGCTGGAACACTGAAAGGACCTGGGAAGTGAGAGACCAGTTGCTCTGCAGCTGGATTCAGCATAGTCTTGGACTAGAAGGAGGTGGAAGCCACACCCATCACTTAAACCTCTGTTGCTCCCAGTGGTCACCACTCATTGGTTATTAGGCATCTGTCATTCAAGCATAAAAGAGAATGATTTCTGTGGTTCTGGGTTAAATTTAATTTAAAAATGATTCATTAAATGAAGATACAAGTGGAGGAAGAGCAGCTTCTAAAGTAAAGTAAAATTTCAAATGAATTTACCATCTCCTAGGAAATTTAATACTTCAGCAATGATGTTTGAATGTTTGTTAAAGATCAGATGTGGTAGAAGAAATGGAGAACTACAAATTCCCATCCTTTAGGACCTTTCTATCCAGTATAACCACTTGGTATGCAAATAACTGGTTAGGAAGCAATTTTTAAGAGTTATAATAGAGAGATACTCAGAAGGTTATGGAGGAGAAAAGGACAGAAGAGGATGACCTAACAGGCAACTCAAATCTACTTTTGAATATACAAACTGGCATTTCCAAATAGCACTCTGCATAATGATAACAAGGGTTACTTGGTGGGTTCTAGTAAATATGGGATTACTGTGCGAAAACTCCCCAGTTGTCTCTAACTCAGTACTTAATAGTGCCTTTATAATATGCTAAAGTCTGCTATGAATTTATGTATAGGGTTTTGGTGAACATTTGTTGCCTAAACCTGTTTAACCATAGTGCTTTTTTAAAAAATGGTGCTTACAAAGCTACTTTCCATGGAACAAACATGGGAAGATGATAATACCATTATAGAACTAAAGAAGAGGGATGAAATTTCTTCATAATATATTTAATATAGGCCTTCTAAAAAATAATTTCTGGAAGTCCAGGGTTGGGAATTTTCCACTTGAGAAATTTAGGAATGGGATCTGGAAAGCTTTTTGTCACTTTCCCATCTCCACACTTCCTGTTTCCTTGCCTTCCTGTAGCTCCTTTGAAGTCCCACTAAAATCCCACAAATGTGGGTTCATGGTCAAAATAGTGGAAGATTCCTGACAGCTCACAAAGCTTTCTGAATTTCTAGATCAAAGGATGATACAAAAATTAAAAATAAAGCTAACAGTACTAGCACCTAGAGCTCAGACTCTAACACTGTTCCTTATGAAAAGCAATTAGGACTCCTGCAACAAATGACTGATTCCCAGGCTGAGCAGGTGCAAAGTGAGCTAGGAAAATACTGCTATTGTACAAAGTGAGAAAGTGCTAAAAAAATATGGGGCAAATTATAATAACAACTCACAGGGATTCCCACTAGCCCCATCTATGACAGACCAGTAAGAACAATAAGCTATTGGAAAAAAAATAAGAGTTCATGAGGCCTTGCCAAAAATAGGGATAAATAAATAAAAAGACTAAAAAGGGAGAGCTCTGCCCTACAGAAGAATTCCAAGAGCCTCCTGATAAATATAGAGTAAATTCTTTGGTTAGAAAATCAATAATTTTCAACTGTCATGCCAAAGATTGGATCAGGTCAGAGGCATCATTCCAGAAGAAAATTTGGATGAAGAGAAAGATTTTTGCAAGGTATCAAAGTCTCCCTAGAGATTGCTTACAGTAGTAAGAGAATAAAGTAGTAACAATATAATAAGACCCGTATAATAGCTATATATACAACATGAAACTTAAATATAATTATTCTATGTATGTAAAATATATGGGATATAAATATGGCTATACATAGTTAACATAAAAGTTGGTTTCTATATAACAAGTAACATTATGCAAATAACTACTTATGGTGAAATAGGATAAAATTTAACTTGATGATATAAATTGACATCGTCACTAAAGTGTGGGTGGGCATCATAGTAGCCGGAACAAAACAGTAGCCTGGAGAGGACACAGCATTGCTTATATTTTCTTTTCACCTGAAATGTATAAGCTGAATTTCATTATGAGGAAACATTGAACAGATCCAAAATGGAGAACATCCCAATGGAGAATGAAAAAAGATTGTTTTCTTTAAATTTGTCAGTGTCAACACAGACAAAGAAAGGCTGTGGAATTATTTTAACTTACAGGAAGCTAAAGAGACAGAGTGATAAAAAATGCATTACCTTGTCCAGATCCTACATGGAGAGGAAAAAATTACTGTGAAGGGCATTATTGGGTCAAATGATAAAACTGAAGCCCAAAGTAGATTTGTAGAGAAAAGTATTATATTGATGTTGATTTTAATCAACATTGATTAATGTCAAAAACTGTACTTTGATAAATATTCAGAACATTCTATGTTTAGAAATTGGACATTGAAATAAATAGAAATAATGGGCCCTGACATATGCTATTCACTCACTAATGGTTTGGAGAAAATGATACATATCTACATCTTATCTATATCAGTAAATTTCTATCCATCCATCCATCCACCCATCCATCTACCTATCTACCTACCTGTATACACACTTACCTACCTATTCTATCTATCTAATCTATATACCTACCTATCATCTATGGAAAACACAGAAGATAAAGCAATTATATAAAATTTTAATGATAGATGAATCATGTAGAAAGTACATTGGTGCTTTTTGTACTAGTCTTATTCTTTCAAATTTGAAATAAATTTGAAATGATTTACAGATAACAAAAATTTAAAAATTAATGTATTGTTCCCTATGGCTTAGGGGTCAGCCTTCCAGGCTTTGGAGTTACACAAACTCCTGGTTCTAATTTTGGCCTTGTTGCCTGACCTCTAAGCCCCTGGGAAATCACTCAGACCATTTGTACCCCATTTTCCTTATTTGCAAAATGATAATAATAAGAGCACACTTTCTAAGAGTTACTGTATGGATTAAAAGAGATAATCCAAGTGAAATTTAGCACTGATTCTGGCACATAGCATTGTTTAACAATTTTTTATTGCTATACAATGTATATTCAGAAGATTAGTTGATTGAAAGAGTTTATAGTTGAAACTGTTCAAAGAAGTTTAGAGGAAATAGGGCTTAAATGCACAGGGCTGAATTAAACGTATTTCTGAAGCCCCTTTTATTGTTAAGATTCTTTGATTCTTTAAAAAGGACCATACATCTGATTTGAAATCAAAATTATTAAATATTTAATGACTTACTCCAGAACTATCCATATTTATTTAAATAAATATGAAGGTGATGCTAAGGCCCAGTAGAAAACTTATAGTTGACTTCCAAATGGACCTTTAAATTAAGTGAGATTGAACATCACATTCTCTTTCCTACAAAACCAGATGTGTTATACCTGATTTTCAAATATGGTCAATAGTTCCTAGAAATGAATTAAACTATACTGCCATTCTCTAACAGTGACATCTATATAACTTCATACACAGTTTTTTTTTTTTTTGACATTAAACTTAAGTTGCAAAGTATTTGTTTCACTCTTATACGTGACTATCGTTTAAGGAAGTTGGTCTTAAATCAGTTGCACTAATGAGCTCAGTGTCATCTGCCTCACACATGATGAAATTCAGACTCTCTTCTGGGTCAGGTCATTTTCCTTCATGTCACTGTCATTCTTTTTGGTTCTGTAGCACTTTTGGAAAAACTGAGCCCAAAGCAGGACATAATTTTCGCATTTCCTGTATAGATTATTCTACATGTCTATTCTTTTTTTTTTGTTATTGTTGTTGTTCCAACTTTTTGTGTTGGAAACTTTTAAAAATACTTTTCTGGAGTTGAATGTAAAGAAGCATGCTTTGGAGTCAAGTGGAGTTACATACAACCCACGATCTTGTCTGTACCATATTCTTACTATGAGGACCTCAGACAAGGAGGGCCACAGAGTGTTGCCCTCTGTAGTGAGTTCTAAGAGAACAGATATCAAGATTAGATTGTTTGTTGGTTAAGAAATTTAAATTATTGTGGGATAATAAGGTTCCACCTACATGATTGCAGTGAAAGTTAGAAATCTTTTTTTTTCTTCTTTCTTTTCTTTCTTTCTTCTTCTTCTTCTTCTTTTTTTTTTTTTTTTTTTTTTTTTTTTTTTTTTTTTTTTTTTTTTTTTTTTTTTTTGCTTTGCTGGGGATCAAAACCTAGTTCTCTAACCCTAAGTCCCACCCCCAGCCAAGCAGTGAAGGTTAAATGATGTAAGTATGTGAAATAATTAGAACAGTACCTGACACATAGTAAAGTTCCTTTCTAAGTTTCTTTTTTTTCTTACCAGATATTGATAATTGAACCTGTTTCATATTTTTACATAAGGATTAAATAAGATATGCCAAGCAAAGAACTCAGCTCTGCATCTGGTTCATAAGTAAGTACTTGTTCATTCATGGAATATACATGTATAGATCTCCTACTACAGACTTCCTGTGTTTTTAGGGCTGGACATTCAGAGAAATCTCAGACAGGTAAGAGTCTGCACTTATGATCTGCACAGGGGGGAAAAAAGTTAGGTGTTGCTGTAACATTTTAAAGACTGAGTATAGGCCTGATCTGTAAACATTAGTAAAAGCATCTTTATTTTCTTATCTTGCATCTCCCATCTCTAAGGATATGTAATTTTCCTTTGATTCAGAATTTAGAATCCCATTTTCTTTTCTACACATAATGTTTCAATGTAACTAACTCGACATTAAGCTAATAAAGATAATGAACATTTTGGGGCCATTGTGAAGTTGACAAAGAGCTTTCATGTCCAGCTCCTCCTTTGGTCCACCCCTGCACTGGAGAGAGACAGCTGCAGGAGCCATTGTCTTCATCAAGGCTCCTACAGAAACAGGGCTGCCACGTATTCTTAGTGATTAGTGAAATAAAAGATTTAAAAGTAAAAATACTCCTGTCTCTTTTCTTCAAAAGGCAAACCAATTCTAGACTAGGCAAGGACTACAGCTGAAGGAGGAAAATTGGCAATTTTTTCCTTTGCATAATTTTTCTGACAAAACAAAAAGAATTCTACATCATTTATGTGACAAACTATACCCATATCTTTGGAATTTTTGCAAATTTAGCATCAATCATGTACATTTTCCAGTCATTTTCGTGGAAATTTCGTTCTCTTTATCCTGTTGGCAAAGTGAAAAGCAATTTTTGTTTGCTAACGCTGTCTTTCCCCTTGCTGCATAAAAAAACAAACAAACAAACAAAAAACAGTAAAGGTAAAGAGGCGATGTTTCTTGCCTTTGCAAGGAAATCACCTGTGTTCTCATCGGTATGTAGTCTATCATTCTTATTTTAGCATATTTTTGTTTTATTTATAGGTTTAAATATTTTATTATTTGCCTGAAAACATTTTGCCTAGCACTCTTAAATGGTACGTATAGCAGTTGAAACATTATTACTTAAATATTTGGGGTAACAGGAAAGAAAAGTTACCAAAATCAGCATAATTAATTTATCTACAAAACCCCAGCTCTGACTTTAAATTTTATTTATGGTGAGGATTTCATTCTAATGCTTTGTAAGGAGCATAGATGCTCTTTCTAGTTCCACATAAATGAGATTCATGCCTAACATGCCTCCAATTTTCAAAAACAATCCCTCAAATACAGTTTTAACTTGCCATTAAGGCTGTGTCTACCCATCATAAAATGAATGTTTGGGGAGGAATTACTGGTGCATTCAGGGTGTTAGTTTCTTTTTATAAGAGAATCATCTCTGCCCTGCAAGTCTTTCATCAAAACTTTCCTGTAGAGAAATGACTCTTGACATTTTTTAGGGGACATTTACAGACAAAAGTCACATCAAGTCTATTCCCCCTGGATTTAACTTTAGCATTCTCTGTTGTAGACAAAATTTTACAGATAGATGAAAAGAGATTTTAAAAATACATGTAATGGTTTGGAAATGTTTATTCAGAGTAGGCAGAGCATCTGTCGGAACCTTATATCCCTCAGGAAGATTTCCGAAAGAGTATAATGAATAAAATGGAGAAAGTTGGAAATTTATAGAAACCCCCAAACTATTCAAAGAATGATGAAAATTGCTCTGGAAAGTTCCAGTGAGTAAGTAGTCAGCAGATACACATGCACACGTGCACGCGCACAACACACATACGCACACGCACACACACTCTCACGGATATATTTGGAGGACTGAAAATGAATCTGTGCTGGGTACTTGCATCCACATTGATATCTCCTTTATTCCCCATAGAATTCCACTGTTGTTGTTTTTTAAACATGTTTTTGTGTGTGTCTATGCTATTCTTAAAGTTGAAAAAGCAAATAAGCAAATAGACATGAAATAATTTTTAAAACTGATGTTAGATTGTATATAAAACAAACTCAGAAAGATATTAGAGAAGACAGAAATCAGCTACTTTGATGAAGGCTGAAGAGGGCAGAACAGAGAGGTCTTAAGTAAGCCTTGAAAGATGGCTACAACTTAAGAGTCTTCTTCCTCTGCCCTCCACAGATCATCAAGGCTATTTTCTACTTTCTAACATAGGAAATAAAATGACATCCCTGCACACTTGAAGACAAAACTTAAAACCAATACTGATGTCCTAAGAGGAAATGTGGTTGTCCTTATTAAGAGGTTGGCTCACATGAAAGTTTCCTTTGGCAGAACTGGTACCAGGATGTGTCCTGAACACATTATTCTACCTAACATGTCCTGTCCTTCAGGCTGCTATGGGAGTTAGGGATGGTTACTCTCACATGCAGATATAAAAGGGGAAGTAGCAGAAAACTTAGTTAACTTACCAAAGATCAGGTGAAGGTAGTAAGGAAGAGACTCAGACACATACCCAAGTGTGTCTTGCACAAGAGTCTGTAAACTTCTTATTAAGTTCTGTCAACTCAATTAGTAACCATTGAGGATGGTCTGGATACCATACAGTAAACCACACAATCTGCTCCTTATTGCCTTACAGTACAAATGTGAAGAAGGTGGAGCCTGAAGACATAGATTGGCCCACGTGAGGCTCCTTTTAAAAGATGGTAGAAAAATATAAAAGACTTTTATTCATACTTCAGTGAAGTTCTGCTGTCAGGTAGCATCAGTTCTGATGACAGATGTTAAAGGCCCTGTGGAAATCAGTAGGAAGCACTCTTCTTTCTGTACTGAGATGATGTGCTTGACTGTTGTCAGTGTGATGAGGGCTTTGAGGATTGAAGCACATATATACAGGTTGTCCAGATCTGGGCAGTCAGTAAGAGAACCATAGGTTTATGTTCATGAGAGTAGGGCAGACAACATTATTGCCTGCTTAACATCATTCTCCTCCTTTTCTAACACATCCCCACATTTGTTCAAAATGGCAATGCGCTTTGCCACCTGGATCTGATATAGATCACAACTGATCAAAGCCATCCATGACAATCATGTCCTGTGCTTTCCCACACTCCATGGCAGAAGGAGGGGCCATACAACTCAGTTCTGCCAATGAAATCTAAGAAGTCTGCTATGATTGTTCCTGAATTTTTTTTCCTTCTCTGATAATAAAGAACAGACACAGATAGCTACCATTTTCACTTCTATTCTGTATTTTGAATGTATATGTAAATGTAATGCCTGGAATTGTACATTTTGTAACTCTAAAAGGATAAGCAGAGATGTCAAGCCTAGTATGAAAGAACTATTGAACATACACCAGAAAATTTGCCTTTGATTTCTTTCACTTTTTCTTCTTTTCAAAATACCTGTTTTGTTAAGATATCATAGTTGAATACTTTGTTACTTGCAGCTAACTATACTCCTAATAGCTAAAGGAAAGATTATATATTACTATAACAATTCAAATTAGCTAGTGATTAAGGATACTAAAGAAATAATATTTGTGGTCATCTAAATTCTCAACTGAATCTTCCCCAACAATAATCTAAACTGATTTAATATGGATCACAAACTAACATTAAAGGATGATAATTTAATAAAGTAAGTGGATGTCAAATAAGTGAGTGAAAACTATAAGTCTTGGGCAATTTGTGATGAAGGATTTATATAAAAAAAATTTTTTTTAAACCAAGGATTGAACCCAGGGTTGCTTAACCACTGAGCCACATCCCCAGCCCTTTTTTAAAATTTTTTATTTTGAGACAGGGTCTCACTAAGTTGCTTAGGGTCTTGCTAAGTTGCTGAGGCTGGCTTTGAACTCACAATCCTCCTGCCTCAGCCTCCTAAATTGCTGGGATTACAGGCAAGTGCCACCACATCCAGCAAACATTCTCTTTTATTTTTGAAATAAAATATGCCAAGTTGCCACTATTCCTTCTCCCTTCTTTTACGGTGGCATCTGATATATATGACAAATTAGTTAATGTTAATTATCTACCAATGAGAAGTACTTGTCATCTCTCCTTGATCCAAAGCTGAATTTGAATGTAGACTAAATGATACCTGACAAAAATATGTAGAGGTTACAAACTCCCTGCCTGTGAGATGTGTTAATCAAGAAATGTCAATTGTTTAATCCAGTACTTCTATAGTAGAAAATTTGTCTTAAGCCTCAGGAAGAAAGATTAAATGAAAATACACAGCAAGACAAAACTCTAGAGATCAAGGTTGCTAAATTATTATTTTAAAAAATCTTGCTCTAGCCAGGCACAGTGTGCACGCTTGTAATCCCAGTGGCTCAGGAGGCTGAGGCAGGAGGATTGCAAGTTCAAAGCCAGCCTCAGCAAAGAGAGGAGCTAAGCAAATCAGTGAGGCCCCATGTCTAAATAAAATACAAAATAGGGCTGGGAATGTGGCTTAGTGGTGAAGTGCTCCTGAGTTAAATTCCTGGTACCCCTAAAAAAAATAAAAATTAAAAATAAAAAATCTTTCTCTAGAATTTATAGATCACTTTGGTCTTCTTGTTCTTTTACACTTTTTATTTTTTAAGAAAAATTCTCTTTTCAATTGTCTCTACTTTACTCTTTTAGATATTACCAATAGGATAGTAATGCTAGTTGTTCCTATGAATGTTTTGATACTTCTGAGAACATAAAATCATTTTGATAATTCTGAGAATACAAATCATTTTGTGACTTCTTGTGAAAACATCTTCAACTTATTTTTCTTTTTCACTCGGAAAAGTTAGTAGACACGAAGGGCTTCTTTCCATAGCGTTACTGCTTAGGGAATCATTTGTTATGCTCCCTCTTCAGTAATTTTTTATTTTTGTTTATTTGTTTCTTTTTCCCTTTAAAGGTGTAGATGAGGAAAATAAATGATGTTTAGAAAATGAATTTTATAGAATCCAAAGCTGCTCCAGGTGGCTAACGTGCCTGAATATCTTTACACAATTTGAGCTCAGAACATCAATTAAAGCATCTATTTCTCTCAAAAATAAATTTCACCTGGGATGAATTTTGTTACTTAGACTGTGAATAACTTGCTATTAAGCTACATTTTCATTTTGCAAGTCCCTTGTTCTTACTCAGTCCTTTGTTGCTCTTTATTCTATATGACAGGTAAGCAGATTTTCCCAAAAAATTTCCTTGGAATATTTATTTATTTATTTATTTATTTATTTATTTATTTATTAGAATTGAAGTTGGATCTTGATGAATTGAGGAACAGGAAAAAAAATGTTTTCCGTAAGTGATCCATTTATAGATGTCAGCATGAGATTAGGTTCAAGTTAACATCAAGCATGGGTAGGTGAAGTCAGAAATATCTCCCTTATTTGGTCAAGTGAGTTATCCCCAGGATCATAATATTAAAATAACACAGAAAAGCTCTCTTCTTCTATCTTTGATAGCCTCAAAAAATAAAATATAATTTTCCTTATTAAGCATGTTTGACACTTCCCACGAAGTCTTAGAGTCCTCAAGGCAAGGTCTTCACAGGTTGTTCACAGAGAATGTGATTATAGAATTAAGACTGTGGGAAGCAGGGGTCATTGGAAACCTATTTAGAATGAACAAATATAGGCTGGGGTTTGAGTGAAAGAGAAATTCTGAGCTCTTTTGTATTATTAAACCACATAACTCATTGTGGAACCATGAAGAACTTTATTCTGACTTTTAGATAAAGTTTAGGCTGTAGCATAAAAAGAAGTTTGCAACCACTTTTCGGAAAACTGAAAGTGTGTTTGTGTGCATGGGTATGTGTGCACGTGTGTTTATATACATCCGCATTGCATCTTTGTGCGTGTGAGGAGAGCTGCCACTGTCGCCCACCTGCCCCAGACTGAAATATTTATCTAAGGTGCTGGGGACAACATGCACTGTTTCATGATGGACGACATCTCTATATTAGATATTTTCTTTGATGGGCTCTCATGGTTAACTTAGAAGAATTATTCTGCAGGTAAGTAGACTATAGATCCTTTGTATACATTTAAGAATATCCTAATTACCCAAAAGGCACTTGGTAAAAAACCCTTGAGTATGGTACTGAACTGAAAATGTTTGACAACTCATTTCAACCATCTATCAGATAAAGAATAAATTCAAGGATTCAGTCGCTTGTGCTTACAGAAGAACATATGGCACTTTCTGTTGGAGGACAGAGTAACCCTCAATGTACCAGCCGAATTTAGTTAGAATTATTTCAGCCTCTTTACAAGGCCCTCTGTAGTCCTCTCCTCCGAAAGTGACGGGCTGGATGAAGAGATGATTCTGTATAAAGTGGTTTGTGGCCTTCCTAAGGGAAAGACTTGATATAACGTGAGGGGTTCTTGGGATACAGCAGATGTGCACACTATAGCAAAAGCCTTCCTCACTAGAAGGCAACACAGCCATGAATCAAGCACTGTCACATCTCAGCTGGGCATTGGGGCCACTGTGGAAGCAAGGAAGACAATAGCAGGAAGGGCCCACGGTCTTCTTTTGTAGAAGTGCTGAGGTTAGCTCCACAATAAGTCTGCAGCTGGTGCTAACAGGGAGCCAGTTGTAAGTATCCAGGTATCCTCTCTCCATTTAATTATTCATCAAAAATTAAAACAACAGAATCAAGAGGGAAAGTTTGACCGTGGTTTCATGCTGGTAAACAGCATCACATTTGCTGGTAGTTGAGAGGTGTTTCAAACAACCAGGCCACTGCTGAGATTCATTCTTAGAAGCAAAGGAGTTCTAGTTGAAAAACAAAGACCAGCCCAGGGTAGCATATAACTGAGAGCTGGGTTGAGACACAGGCTGAATACTCCAAGTGGTTCACAGGAAAGGAAAAAAGGAACCCTGCTTCAGGGGAACAAGGGCACATTTGGCTGTGCCTCCTTTCTAGGCAGAAGGGAAGGCAGCTGTTCTCAATTGCATGTCTTCCTTTAGGGATACAGGGCTACCTGCCAGATTCAGGAAGTGATTCAGCTTTGAAGAGGCTTAAGAGACTTAACCTCTTGAAGTTAAGAGGTTATTCATTCATTTGGTAACCTTCAAGGTTACTCATTGCATTTATTCACCCAGCAAGTCATTGCAACCTTCTGACTGTGTGCCCAGTTCTGTGAGAGGCACACATGGGGCTGAGGCAGAACCAGCAGAGAGCAGAGGGCAGGAGCATTTTGAACAATGCTGAGTTGCAGGGATACAGAGATGCACTTGAAGGGCGTTCCAGGGAGGACATTTGATCGACCCTAATGCTCTATGTAAACATTGCTTTGGTTCCTTGTGGAGTCCCAGCCCTCGTGTCAGCATTTTCTAGAGCAAGCTGGAACTTGGCAGCAGCTCACACATCTGCTGCATTGCAGGAATAGCTCGAGGTTTATAAAGCTGTTTCTTTCAGAAGATCACAGCCCTTGACTTCCAATTTCCACCTAGGCTTTCAGTGACTGGAGGAAAAGTCTTCCCTGTGTGTGGGCAAGCCACTGGAAAATAAGATGGCCTACTACTCCCCTGACACAGGAGTATCAATGCATTGTGAATTTCAGTTATGAAAAATAAAAGGAAAACATCAAGATGTTGCCATAGATAATGCAATATTCCATAGTTTCAATGGGATTTGAAATATTCCCAAGGCTTGACTACAGACTAGTGTGACACCCTGAAAGCAACCATCAACATGATCCACAAAAAGAACAGAGTCATGAAATTCCAATGTTTTCTTTTTGGTTTGAATGTAATGAAATTGTATTAGCATTTGCCAGAACATTTAGGTTGATTTATGCTACATTGTGATTTTCTACAGAAAGTTCTCATATTGTAGGTTACTGTTATGGGTTTATCAGCTAATCCTCGTGTGTGTGTGTGTGTGTGTGTGTGTTTTAATATATGTGATAGAAATAATGAAAAAGAGGAATGGAATGTTAATATACACCAGCTCCCGAGAGAGCGAGGAAACGCTGCAAATATACACAGAGGCATCAAAGCAACATTTCTTTTGAACTAAATAATGCAAATTAGGTTTACCTCTATCCATCTCCCTTTTCATTGAAATACATTTTCAAAAGAAATGAAATATGGGTTGTCCTTGTTTTCTTCCTAAAAATTAAGCTTTCCTAAACAAAATCAAGTTTTTGAGGCTGTCAACATTCTTACAAATGGTGAGCTGTTTTTTTGTTTTTTGTTTTTGTTTTTTGTAAGCCTGTTAAATTAGAACATAGAGGAGCCTGGCTAATTTGGGTAGTTTTCAAGCTTCCCCATGCATGCCTCGCCTCCTTCCCCTGCTGTGGAGGGAAACCCATCTGTATTGACTGTCTTACCCCACACACTCAGGCAGTCCCTTTTCATCAGCACATCAGCTGTGGCCTGCTCCCATGCCACATTCCCTTTGTTGTGAGGTTTCCTGCAGGTTTGGCTTATCTTCCCTCCCCTTCTCTTGTGTTCCCCTTCTTATTCTCCACAAGTTTATTTTCCATTTGGAATCTATTTTATCCCCTCTATGGGAGTATTGATCCTCTGTCATATATACCACCTGCTTCCTGGTGTCCCCTCTTCACTTTCACATAGACTATTATTGCGTGTGGTCACTTTTGATTATTCCAATGTTGGCTGCGGTTTCCCCAGCTGATGCCACAGAGCCTTCTTATATATCATCAAGAGCATCCAGAGGGCTCTCTGGCCTTTGCTTTGGCCAGATGATTGACTCAGAGGCTTGGACTCAAAGACAAAAAGCAGCCATATTGGCTCATTCATGGAGATAATAACTTTTGGGGTGGGGGCAGGGGGACAACAAATAAACAAGTAATTAAACAAGGCTTTTGCACATTAGTGAAAAGAAAAGAAGGTATAAATTTTCAGGCCTTAATATACAGCAAATCTCATGGGCATGTTCATAGCAAGGACTTTGATGAATGGCTCTGTACCCCCACCCTCCACCCAGACCTGCTTCCTGTCAAGGTTATTCCTGCTCTTCCAACAGGCCAGGAGGCCAGGCAACCACAGTTGTTGTTAAAAATGTAGGGTTATTTCAGAAGGGTGTAACATATGCTGAATCTTATAAACATATTTTAAGGCAGATCTTATCTGAAGAATGTTGCCTTTGATTAAGGAATTTGGTAAAAATCATCTTGCTACTCAAAGAATCACTGTAGGTAAAGCAGATCAGCAGCAAAGATACTTAATGGGTTTAATTAATCACTTTGAAATCTTGGAGGCAGCTGTACAAATGTACCTTCCTGTGTACAGAGTGGGCAAAACATTGTTTCCTTCATGTTTACATTTTTTTTCTTTTTGCTTAATTCAGTTGTAGTATTAAGTAGGCATGTTTTAATATCACAAGGATCTTGAAAGATTGAGGTAAAGTGGACTGGGAAGGGGCTTGTCAAATGTGTGCTTGTTGATTCTTCCTTGGTCTCCTTGGACCAAATCCCCTCTTGTCCAACAGCACAGTGAATACATCTGTGCAATATGAACTTCTCATCCCACTCCCGCCCAGTATCTCATCATATACTATAAAGAGCAGCAACTTATGTGT
This sequence comes from Geosciurus inauris, assembly GCA_004024805.1. NCBI lineage: Eukaryota > Metazoa > Chordata > Mammalia > Rodentia > Sciuridae > Geosciurus > Geosciurus inauris. The sequence goes on from PVHX01001432.1 coordinate 98,007, forward strand.
ACAGAGATAGTCTCAGAGACTCCTTCCACATGGTAACTTCAAGATAGAGTGACAGTGACAAGGAGTCGTCCGTACTTTCCCTTTCCCTGTTTCTTCTACTTTAAGCAGACTACTCCAATGGTGCTAAGCTGCCAAACCACGAACACTTGAAGATTCTCTGGCCAGGGACATGAAGGAGGGAGGGATAGGCCAAAAAGGTAGGGAAGCACCACACATCTTTTCTTCAGAGACCCTGGGAGAAGTATCAAATACCAATTTGAAGTTGAACAGACCTACTTGCTAGCCTACATCTAGGTATTCTGAGGAAAATGGGGCAGTTGAGCTAGATGTAACATTATCTTCATGCCAATCTTAATGGAAGTGGGGATAGAAGAATTAAAATTTTTAATTGGATTTTGTTCATTTTGGAACATCATTTTTGTTCCAAAAAATGATGTTTTTGTTGGAATGTTTTTGTTGGAATGATGTTCATTTTGGAAACAATGGAGATAAAATTCAATACCCCCTACCCCAAGTTCATGGTAATAACAAAACTAGAGAGTAGGAATAGATCAGACACTGCGCCTTTAAAAGATTCACAAACGTTTGCATTTAAAATAAGAATCTTTAAAACCACAGGCTTTGTTCCAGTTTATGGAAAATGTTGATCCAAACTGGTATCTTCTTGATAATTCTCAGACATGAAAAATCGTTTTAAAGCTCAAGTTAAATGGTTTGTATATAATACACTGTCCCTTGAATAACTCTGCTTGAATTAATTTCAACCCAGAACATTGCCTGTTATAAACAGAACTGATGTTTTCAATACTAAAATTCTCTCAGAAATATAGAGCTTTTGATAAAGCAAGAAATGACATGTCATTTCCCCTTTTAAAGGCTTACATAAATCCCACTTTGTTATTCTGTGGGTTTTCCTTCTGTCTAACACACTTGGGGAAGCTCAGCAATACCTAATACCATGGACATCATGACTGCAGTCCAGTGTCTAAGAGGTGCTTTCCTTTGTCGTAGTTCCAAACTAAGTCTCTGCTAAGGTCCATATCTTTGCATTTAAATCTTTTAGTAGCAGAGGAATCAAAATATATGCCACTGAAGGGAAGCAAGAGATAAAATACTGTAAAACAGGGCTGATGAGGTGAAGTCATTATGTGAAATATTTAAAGCAAAGAAGGAAGGTGAACAGATTTGAATTTTAGAAAAATAAAGTTAGTTTCATGGTGGAGAGTACAATGAGGGAGATGAGGTTAAGAGTGGAGTCAGGGAGACTGGTTAGAAAGGCCTCGAGGGCCAGAGAGCATGGAGGCCGTGGAAATGACAGGATTTGAATTCATGGGTGACTGGACTGAGGGATTAGGGAGTAGTCCCAGCAGGACTTGATACCTGATTGGGTATGGAGGGTGAAGGGACAAGAGGATTCAAAGGTAGGGGACTTGTTTTTGTATATGTCACAAAGGGTCATTTACTGAACTGGAGAACCCAGCAGAGGTGACATACGCACTGTGAGTTAGATGAAGTTCAAAGCACCAATGAGACAGCCATACTTACTGAGAAATCTAAGCTGGAAATAGATTTAGGAGTCAGTACATGGAAATTATGAGTAATTTCAGGTGTGAAGAGGTTTGAGGCTGCATGGAAGAAGGTAAATTAAAATGAGAAGAGTAGAGGGCCTGGATAAAAGGAGAGAACACTGACAGGAGGAGACAGAATCAAAGGAACTAGATTCCCAGAGATGAGAAAGCTTTATAAAGGAGGAAGTGCTCAATGTCTAATGCTGCTGAGAAGATAAGGATTGAAAAGAATTGATTGGATTTTGTTTCAGGGGAAATATGTTCAATAGAACATAGGGAGTGGTAGTCATCTTGCAATGGGCAATAAATGAGGTTGTACGCATGCTTTTTTTCCCCATGATTTTAACAATCTCTAATTAAAGGCAATGAGTTCTTTGTGCAGATTGTTCAACCCTGCCACACACGAAAGCTTCATTTATATAGAGTCCATAAAAGTTGAATTCTTAACTTTGGCTTTACTTATTACTATGGCATGAAGACTGGCTTGGAGAAATAGAATCTGCTGTAAGAATACTATGAGAAAAGAGTGGTCAAGTCAGGTGAAACCACTGCTATTCTATGACTGTGAGTATTTGCCTTTGTCTCTGTATGTGTTTTGGTTTGCAGCCATTAATAGCTTGGATTCCATGAAGCAGTGGCAAAGGGGAGTGTGTCAGAGCAGCAGGCCAAAATTAAATTACAGCAACCTCGCACTTTGCATTAAAACCTTCACTCGGAGATGGAGGTTGGTAATCACGTCCAGATTTTCCTTAAAGACAATGGCCCTCCATGCAACTGGCCACACTCAGTTAATTCATGCTGTCAGCTGCCTTTATTGGCTGCGGGGAATCCAGTATTGATTCTTGAACTCAGCAGCAGCACAAAGAGCCACTAGTGCATGGTCAAAATGCTGCAATAAAGGGCTGGCAGCTTGAGAAAAGCAGCCATTCCATTGCACAAACAAGGTCAATTAGAGGACAGTGCAGTGTAATATAAATAGTATTAGCATCCCTCTTCAACTCCGATGATATCACGCTGGCAGAATGAGAGTAAGGAAAATAAGGTTTAATGCCGAATAAATATAAAGGCATTTAGTGTAATTTAATTTCAAGCTCTCTATCATTTTAAAAGTGCTATGAGTAGCAAAATATTTAATTTCATCAAGGGTAAGAATTCATGTCTACAAAAATGATTTTCTGATAAAACTTTCTATGAACTAGCCAATTAGTCATGTATAGTCAAACTGGCATTATTAATTTTATTGAGAAGTAAACAATTTCTCATTCATGGATTCAATGCTGTGTGCCTACCTGTCATTTACTATCCTTTTTAGTCTTATCAAAATCTTCAGAATGTCATGAAGAAGAAACCTTTGTATTTTTAATTTAAAAAATAGAGCAGATTGAGTTTCTTCTTTTTTTTTTCTTTTTTAAGTTGCTGGAAATTACTAGGGCCTTTTGTTTAAATACTTGCATTCATTACTTTTATTTATGGGAGAATTTTTCCTACCTCCTTTGTCAGTTCAAAATTAATTACAAATGTAAAACGCATCATGCTGTTAACACATACTCTATGCGGGAAACAAATTATACTCTCAAAATAGATAATGGATAGCTTGGAGAGGTAATTGATAAATCTACACTGCTGACAATAACTGAATAGATCTTAGAAAAATATATAATTGTCAGGAATGGAAAGAATGTGTTTGAATCTCCTTAGTAATGAGTGTGCCCAAGGTTGACTAGTACCAACTCACTAAAGCGTATAAAAGAGTTTAAAGAAAGTTGGAACTATGGTGCCATGGAAATATCCATTAGTCACTAAGAGTAGATGCAGTCCCTTAAGATGTTCAGTGATTTGGTCAAAACCACGTTCTAAATCAAAAGTTAACATTACAAATATTCTAATGTATTTCCAACAAATTTACTGTTTTCACTATGAATTGAATACAAGAGACTCAAGTTACTTTCATAGACTTTCTTAAGTCTATGAGTTAATACACCCTGCTTTTACCCCATACTTCTTCCTCTGTGAGCTAAAAGATAATATTTATTACCCACTAATAAAGATACTGTGAGACTGACCACATACATTTCAGCAGATGTTAGAGTGAAAGGATCACCTGATCTTTAAGAATATAGACTAATAGAATTTTAGATCTGAGAAAGATCTTCAGAAGTGGTCAAATCCTACTTCCTCCAGCTATCAGAAAAAACTAGAGCCAGATAAATTAAGCAACCTGCACAAGGTTGTAGAGATAGCCAGCCAATAGCCAAGCTCAGACTGTCCTAAAATTTCTGATTTTTCATTGTCTATTATTTCTATTACAGTACAAAATTTAAAAGAAGCATATACTGTACAATTGAACAATTCTGATAACTAAAGTAATAATGTTCAGTGGAAAAATTCAAACTGTAGATATTGAAATACTTAGAAAATGAAGGTTCTCCATTTTCCTACTTCTTACAATCCGATTATATGCATTTTCCAGATTTCTCCTATGTATTACATATATATTTATACATACACACATGCACATTTTTAGCAGTAAACAAGTTTATCTGTCCAGCTGACTAGCTAGCTTCATTTATGTATATAGTAACTATTTTATTTTAACAATACAAGCTAGATAATTTACTTCCCATCATTTATAAGTTTAGCACATAACCTTACTAATGGATGCATAGCATTCCATTTTACAGTTATAGCTTCATTTAATTATTTAATCCCCCTTTCTATGGAATCTGTTTTTTTCCCTATTACAATTAATGTATAATGTGTATTCTTGAATGCATTTTTTATACTTGTTGAAGTGTTACTAAACAATACATTTCTCAGAAATGATGTTATTGGTTATCTGATTTTTAAAAATAAACTTTGTATTTTGAGTTTATTTCAGATTTACAGAAAACTTGCAAATATTACCATGGTAATGTAGTGAACTATACTTCTTAGTCAAGCTCTGAAACCAGGATTGGTACAATATTGTTCATTAAGCTCCAGATTTTAGTACAATATTTTCACTAATGTATTTTGTTGCTGTTGATTCAGAATCTGGTTCAGGATACCAAATTACACTTAGTCTTCATAGTTTCTTTGTCTCTTCTTTTCTTTGACTAGTTTTTAGACTTTACTTGTTTCCATGCATATTGACAGTTCTAAAGAGTATTTACCAGGTGTTTTGTACAATGAATTGATTAATATTTGGACTTAAGACTTCATAATTATTGCTAAATGGCTCTCAACATGTTTCATTAATCTTCATACTTCTTTATATATGAAGAAATCAGTATAAAAGGATTGAGGAGATTTCTTAAGTTAACCTAGGCTCTAAACACTTTGGCTCAAAAGTTCAAGTTCTTAATCAATATGCAGTGTGTCCCTTGACAGTATGGGGCAGCATAATGGTTAAGAGAATTATCCTGCCTCTGTTCTTGTCGTGCTTGTTGCTCTTGCTGTTCATTCAAGTGAAGAAACCAGGATAATTCTCTCCTTCACTTCCCATGTATAATGAATAATCCAGTTCCACATTTTTTTTTCCTTCCTGTATGTGTTCAATTTGTTTTCCCTCCTCCCAATGTACAGCTCCTATCCAAGATTTGGCTTATTCTTTGTTTGGGCCACTGCAATAACCTCTTACCTGCAGCACCAAATCTTTTAAGAAGGATTACTAGTGTCAACTATCAGGAAGTCAAATTTAACCATGATGTTTCTTTGAATAAGTTTCTCAGCAGCTCCATGAATGCCCTAATTTGAGTTCTAAGCTTTTTTGTACCATTCCCTGGTACTAGCTCTTTTTGTCCCCTGCTGATTTCTACTCTCAGACACTCTATTTTACACCAAACTTCTTTGTTTGGCTTGTGTCACTCACTGTATGACTCTTGTATGCCTCTTCTTGTACATTATATTTAGAAGCAGTCATCTCTCCACCTTCTTACTCCAATGATGACTAGATCTGGTGCCCTTCATATATCACAGCACCTAATTTCACATGGTATTGAACTCATCTGTTTGTTCATGTGTCTGCCTGAGTTTGTCAAAGGCAAGCTCCATCCTGTTTTATTCATCTTTATCTTGCTAGAACTCAGTATTGTCTGGCATCATATAGGGACTTGTTAAATATTTGCTAACCTAAATTCTAGATTTTATAATATCTTATGTATTAGCCTTGCCTGAGAGTCACATCAGATGGAATATTTGAGTTCTTGAACTACTTTACAAAGATATTCAGCAACTGAAAGAATAATTGTATACAAGTCAACTGTGGAAATCACCACTTTCAAAGAGCAAGTAAAGGAATGTTTCCTAGATGGATAGATGCTATGTTATTATAGTGTTTGGTATATGTAATTAAAGAGTTGCTCTGGTAGACATTCCTTGATTTGCTATTAAATCCGTGCTCTGCATCTCCATTTCTATTAAAATTTAACTACAGCTGATCTATCTCTTCCTTATTCACAATGTTAAGGGCAATGTAGAAGTCACTATTTCCATTGGTTTGTGATTTGAATAAGGATTTGGGTGATATTAATTGAGGTCATTTAAATTTGAGTTTGGAGACATTTAAGGCAATATGTACAAAAAAAGAAAACTCTGGATAATGGGGAATGCATATTAGTAGGAAAGCATAACCATTTATTTAGCATTTTCTACATGCTAGGCACTGTGTTTTCTCATTTGAGATTTAGATGAAAATTTCAGGTCTTTGTCATCATATTTATAAGGATTCTAACTCCAAATGTTTCAGTATTTTAAAGAAATAACCTCTTATAAATTTGAGTAGCTCATTTTTCTAAGATTACAAAGAAGTACCAGAGTAATGGCCAAAAATTAACATTGTGTATTATATTGATGTGACTTGTACTATAAACTTATCTATACCCAACTTCGTGACAATTTGGGGGGACCTGACAATTGTAAGTTTGTCTCTCTGTCCACCATGGTCCTTGAAAGGATTTGGGTTTTACATTTTTTTTTTTTCATTTTCCCCTGCAAAGAGGAATTCCTAACAGGAGTTTGCATATACACTATTAAATTGCTTCACTGCTCTGAGAAATGTAGCTGTCACAGTGTTAGACACCAAGAGATGCAACACAGCTATCAGAAAAAACTAAGGCCAGTTAATGCTTCTCAAAATTAATGTTAATTTATAGACATGAGTTTTGCTTGAAATCCTGCCTCTTATTAAGTAGAAAATTTTGAAAAAAAAATCTTCATCAGACATGCATGCATTTCTTAAAGTCAATCCTAAGCAATTCATTCTGCTACTTGTTTTCCTAGATGCACTGTGATTCTTGGAGCTTAGTGTTGTAGAAAGGATTCGCCTCCCAATGGTCTCAGGATACCCAGAGTCCTTAAGCGTCAAATGTCCATCCACAAACCTTTGGAGTTAATGCTTCTCAAGAACCAAAACATCTCAAGATCTTCCAGGCTATTTTGACAATTTTTTAAGACTAAAAATATTTTATTTTTCAGAAAGTTTAGGTGGAGAAAGAGAATGTTCTAGGAGATACATGAATAGCCGTTGCCTTTGTGCCATTATTTCTTCCTCTTTTGGATTTTTTCCCATCCGTCTGTTTCACATTTGTTTTATCCTCCTCAGTCTATATCTAGAACTCTGATGTTTTGATTCTTGATGTTTCCTAGAATACTTCCCCAAAGAAGCTAGAGTGAACTAACTAGGCATCGGGCACTTCCTGCTTTCTAGAGGAATATGAATTCTCACTCTTGCTGTTCAGACTAGGTCTGTTCACCCTACCCTGCTGGTTATCACATACTGGCTTCCAAGAATTAAAACAGTTGTAGGGAATGGACAGAACTGACCCAGTATGGAGCAGAGAGTGAAAATTCACTGCCATTTTAGGTGGGAGTGAGGCAGGAAAATAGGAACAATGTAAAGCATTGGATTGATTATTGGGAGCCGGGAGAGGCTAGGGAAAGGGATGGCAGAGATGAGTCGGAGTGGATGGATTCTGGGGCACTGCTAGGAAGGTTTCAGAGACCTCGGAGGCAAGCAGAGAAAGCTCAAGAGGGAGATTTGCATGCTGATCACTGGTTGCTTTGGATTGTAAGTGTTGGATTATGTTACACAGTCTATTCTTCTCTTCTTTATCATCTGGACACTCTGACACTCTCCCCATTTATACAAGCATTCTGCAAAGAGTACTTGTAGCAAAGCAAACTTTGTGAGGACTCCGTATTTTAGGATTTCTTTGCTTACTCTCATTCTGAAAACTAAATTCTGTCAAATGTGGCATTATGCAGTGTTAAAATTCTCCTTTAAAATCAATTTCCCCTGAAAGGATTATTTGTGTATACATACATATTAAGTGGTTTGATCTTATTTGCCCATTTTCTTTTTGTTAATCTTCGTTACTTCAAATGTTGTCACTAGCTCTGTATTTTATAGTGCTTCTACCTTTTATTTAAGGTTTATTAAACTATAAAAATCACTTTATGTATATTTCTTGTAATTTTGCCTATATAAGCAGACAAGTTTATATCTTAAAAAAAAAAAGCCTTTAAGTAGTTTCTCAGAAGCAATTGTCAACACACGAATTGGAAGGCATGTTGAGCTTTCCTGAAGTTTTTGGAATCCTAAATTTGCTTGCAAACAGAAACAAAATACCATGTTTCTAAGCATTTTCTTAGTGTATCACTGGTAAATGTGTCTATGAAAATGTAATTATCACCAGCTTCATCCTAGAGTAACAGAATCTTTTTTGGTGTTCACAATAGATTTCTACATCTCTCTTGTTCATTTGTAAATATGACCTCATTTTTCTTCTTAGCTGGAAATACTGACAAGGAAGGAAAGGAGAAATGGAAGGGGAACAGAGGGAGAAGGAAGAGAAAGAAGGGAAAAGAAATCAAATGACTATAAAAATGTCCACTAAACATTATATTCTTTTGTAGAAAAAATAACATTTGTTTAGACCAAAACCTAGTACACATTTTTAAGATCAGATTCTCTGATTCTTTGTGTTATTAATAATATAATTAATAAATTAAAAGAAACAATTGTCCTTTTTTCTTTTTTTTAATTAATTTATTTTTTTAGTTGTAGGTGGACAGAATATCTTTATTTTGTTTCTATGTGGTGCTGAGGATCGAACCCAGTGCCTCACACATGCTAGGTGAGCATGCTACCACTGCGCCACAATCCCAGCCCCTCCTTTTTTCTTTTCTTTTCTTTTTTTTAAAGTTTCACATAATCATTATGGAACCAACTAAAACCAACACTGTAGCACTGTCATAGTTAAAGGAAGATCTGATTCCAAGTTAAATATGCCCAACTGTCCTGACTGATGAAATTATTGGTTTGAATGGTAAGATGACTATAAACTTGATACAACATAAATTCGCTTGCCAGCTCCTGTGTAATTCATTGTAGACCCAGCTTGGTTCTCCTTGGGTGTCTCTCTTGAAGTTGTTCCTGATTTGATTACCTGAATTCACTGAGGAATGGAAAAATTTTGCTTTTGCTTCTTAGCCAGGAATTGCTTGACCCTGAAGAAGACATGAAGAGGAACAGAATCAAATACATACACCATAATGACTGAGAAAAGACATAAGAGCTCAATTATTTTTCATTGAGAAATCCTGACTAGAAGGAAAGCTGAAACATGGATAACTAAAGATATTCGGTTCAATATGTTTTAAGGTTCTGCCATGTATCAGTTATTGTGAAATATTGGACACACAAAATACATGGGATTCCCGTCCTTAAGGAATTCATGTTTAACCAGGGAGATAGAGGAAAAATAAACAAAAATACTTCCTGTAACTTAGAATTCCAACAAATTGTATGTGAAAAAATGATAGATATATTTTGGCAGAAGGATATACTTCTAATAGTAAGTTTAATTTTCCAGGTAAAGAGAAAAAATACTTTTCACATCAAAGCATGAAAATGGGCAACAAATATAACTGTTATATGTCATTTAAATGTCATTTCAAATATTTTGTAGTCTTTTGTCTGGCTTTTCCACTTAGAAGAATGTTTTTGCTATTCGTCCATATTACTACGTGTATCAGCAATTCATTTGTTTGAACTGGGGATTATTCCACTGTGTAGTTGTATGACCATTCACTGGTTGTTGGACATCTTGTAGATGTTTTTGTGGATACTTCTTAACTTTTCTTTAAATTCCTAGGAGAAGAATTTCTGGGTTGAATGCTAAGTGTAGGTTTAATTTCACAGAAACCACCAAAAGATTTTGAAAGTAGTTGTAGCATTTTGCATTCCCACGGCAGTGAGTAAGACTTGCAGTTGTTCCACCTACTTTCCTGTACTTGATATTGTCTGCTGTTATATTTTTGCTTTTGTAGTGGGTTTATGCAGCAATACTCATTGTGGTGTTAGAATTCTTTAATTATTACTGATAATTAGTAATTAGAGAATTAATCAAATATTTTGCCATGTGCTTATTTGTTGAAGTGTCTGTTCAACTATTATGCCCATTTTTAACTTGTTTGAACATTTTTACAATTTTAACTTTTCTCTCCTTAAGTATTCATTAGATATTCTCATATATTATTATATGTTCTGGCTATAAGGTCTTTATCAGACATATGGTTTTCAAATATTTTTTCTCCCAATCTGTGTCTTGCCTTTCAAATTTTTCACATTTGTTTTGAAGAATAGACATTTTTAAAATTTTGATAAGATTTCATTGATCAGTTTTTAAGTTTTTGTTTTTTATATTCTATGCCCCAAAGTTATAAGATTTCTTCTATATTTTTGTTTATATTTCATAATTTATCTCATAATAATCTGTATTGAGTTAATTTCTGAATATGATGTTTATAAGAGTAAGAGTATTTTTCCCTGTATGTTTATTTAATTGATCCAGCACAATCTTTTTCAAATGATTATTTTATTTCCCATTGGATATGTTGAATTGCCCTGGCACATTGTAGGAAATCAACTGGTTATAAGAGGGTCCAATTATATTCTCTCTATACTCTTTTATTGATCCATGTGTTTATTATCCTTTTGCCAAAATCACAGTGTTAATTATAGTAGCTTTACTGTAAATCTTGAAATCAAGGAGTATAAATCAGCTAACTTTGTCCTTCAGAATTGTTCTCAATAATCTATATTTTTTACCATTTCATAAATTTTAAGTGTTTTTATCAATTTTCATTCTAAAACTTTGCTGAGATTTTTTTCTTTTTTATTTGTTCTAATTAGTTATATATGAGAGCAGAATGCATTTTGATTCATTGTACACAAATGGAGCACAACTCTTCATTTCTCTGGTTGTACATGATGTAGAGTTGCACCATATGTACAGTCATACGTGTACAGAGGGTAATCATGTCCATCTCATTCCACCATCTTCCTTACCTCCATTCTCCCTCCCTTCCCTCTCTCCCCTTTGCCCAATCAAAGTTCTTCAATTCTTCCCATGTCCCCCACCCCATTATGATTAGCATCCACTTACCAGAGAGAACATCCAGCCTTTGAGTTTTTGAGATTGGCTTACTTTGCTTAGCATGATATTCTCCAACTCCATCCATTTACCTGCAAATGCCATGATTATATTCTTTTTTAATACTGAGTAATACTCCATGGTTTATATATTCCACAGTTTCTTTATCCATTCATCTAATTAAGGGCATCTAGTTTGGTTCCACAGTTTAGCTGCTGTGAATTGAGCTTCTATAAACATTGATGTGGCTGTGTTACTAGAGTATGCTGACTTTAAGTCCTATGAGTATAGCCTGAGGAGTGGGATAGCTGGGTCAAATTGTGGTTCCATTTCAAGTTTTCTAAGGAATCTCCATACTGCTTTCCACAGTGGCTGCACTAAGTTGCAGTCCCATCAGCAATATATGAGTGTACCTTTTCCCCCACATCCTCACCAACACTTATTGCTGTATTCTTGATAATTGCCATTCTGACTGGAGTGAGAGGAAATCTTAGAGTAGTTTTGCTTTTCATTTCTAGAATTACTATAGATATTGAACAATTTTTCAAATTGTTATACAAGTTGATCAACTGTGTATCTTCTTCTGAGAAGTGTCTGTTCAGTTTTTAGCCCATTTATTGATTAGGTTTTTTTTTTGTGGTAAGCTTTTTGAGTTCTTTATATATTCTGGAAATTAATACTCTATCTGATGTGCATATAGAAAAGATGTTCTCCCACTCTGTGGGCTCTCTCTTCACATTAATGATTGTTTCCTTTGCTGAGAAGAAGCTTTTTAGTTTGACTCCATCCCATTTATTAATTCTCGATTTTATTTCTTGTGCTTTAGGATTCTGGTCTTTGCTGGGATTTTTATTGCAATTTTGTTGAATGTTATTATAAATCTGGGGAGTTTTGACAATTTGTGTCTTCTAATTCATGGATACACTACTTCTTTCTATTTATTTAGATCTTTAATGTTCTAAGTCAATAATTTGTAATTTCCATTTTAAATATTGAACATCCTTTGTTCAATTTGTTCCTAAACATTTTACGTCCTTGAGTGCTCATATATATGGTATTCTAATTTCAATTTACAGTGATTTGATGCCAGCACATAGAAATAGAAATAAATTTTATATTGACTTTTGCCCACCCACCTTTTAAATTTATTTATATGTTCTACTAGCTTATTTTTTATAAGAGTACTACAGAGATGTATATGTTATTTGCAGGTGAAAAGTTTCATATTTCTTCCTGGACTATCTCTATGCAAATATTCATTTTTCTCAATTTTTTTTAGTTTGCCTTATTATACTGTCTAGACCCTTCACTATCCTTATAATGAATCTATTTTATCTTAAAAGGGGATAGAAAAATGGTGATTTATGTTTAATGACATAGAGATGGGTCTTGATTTTTTATCAGATGTGACAATCTCTGATAATCTTTGCCTTTTAATTTGAGTATTTACACAAGTGATTCTTAAATTTTCTGGTGGCATTCTGTCTTTACATTATTAGTGTGGTTTTAAGAGTATTTATTTATTGATATTCTATTAGAAGTCAAAAGAGAAATTTTTCAAAATATGCTTATAGCTACATTTAAAAATAATAAAAAAGCATTGCAAGCCAGGCATGGTGGCACACATCAATAATACTGCAACTTGGGAGGCTTCAGCAGGAAGATCCCAAGTTCAAGGCCAGCCTGGGCAACTTAGTGAGATTCTATCTCAAAATAAAAAATAAAAGGGGTTTGGGATGCAGCTCAGTGTTTCAATGGCCCTGTGTTCAATCCTTAGTACCTGAAACAAACAAAAAGTAATATATGTTAATGTTAACACACATATATTTAGGAAAATTAAACTGCTTTTGAAGAATAGTTACTGTAAAGAGTGGCATTCAATGTTTTTGAAAGTTTTTTTAATGTTTGTTTTAATAAATAAAAGATGACTGGATCTGCATATCTGTGTCTGAATATAATCTATTATGATATATTGTTTGTGTTGAAGTACCTGGAGAAAATTTGGCTTTACACAGATACATAGTTGAAAAATGGAGGAGACTTTTAACAGTATTCTCCATTGTTGATTTGGAATTTCTTCAAAAAAGACAGAGAAGATAAATTTCTCCCAAATCCAATGCTTTCTGTTTGTGTCTTCTATTCATGTGTTGTACTAGAATTTGCAGAAGATGAGTTCATGACTTTGTAATAGTTCCAATGCATAGAATCTAGAGAACATGTGTTCCTCTCTGACAACCCTTGTGGTGTCCCTCCTTTCTCCTCCAAAGATTGGAAAATATTTGCATATTCTTTTTCATAGTTTGATTTTTTATTTTATTTATTGAATGTATTTGGAATTAATTTATGTGTGCAGTGGGAAATATGAGTCTATCTTAACTTTATGCCAAATTTCCCCAATATCTTATAGAATAAACAATGATTTCTGCTTATTTTTAATTCTTTATTACAAAGTAAATGGTTGATGCAGGTGAAAACTGGTACTGAAAACACACATAAGAGCTGGGCGCGGTGGCTCAAGCCTATAATCCCAGCACTTTGGGAGGCTGAGACAGGAGAATCACAAGTTCAAAGCCAGCCTCAGCAATGGCGAGGCGCTAAGCAACTCAGTGAGACCATGTCTCTACATAAAACACAAAATATGGCTGGGGATGTGGCTCAGTGGTCGAGTGCCTCTGAGTTCAATCCCCAGTACAAAACAAAACAAAACAAAACAAAACAAAACAAAACAAAACAAAACAAAACACACATAGGCATGTCTATCATTTAAAGTAGTTTATAACTGTTGCATTTATTAATTCATTTTTTTCTATGTCAACATCACATAATTATAATTCACCAGTTTAAATTGACATCTCTTAAGGGAAGTTCCTTTACATTTTTCTTTTTTAAAATTTCCTGGTTATTTCTGCATGTTTTCTTTTATATATGCACATTACACCTAACAAGCAGGTTCATTAAAAATTATGATGATTCAGTTAAATGAATATAACTTATAATTCTAAAATATTGACTCTTTTCCATCATAACATAGTACATAGCTCTTTTATTTGGTTTCAGAGGGTTTTTTTTATAATGAATGATCTAGTCTGGCAATATGAAATATTCATCTTTTTCTTGCTTAATGGTTGTTTCCCTAAATTTTATCCATCAAGTATTATAGTTGGAATACTTGCTTTCTTTATTTATATAATATATATTTATCTTCAAATTCTTGGTGACATATTTTAGGTGTGCCTTTTTCAAATAGCTTATCATTAAAATTTGTGTATATGTTTGTATGTATATACGCACGAATTTATCCATACAAGCGTCATTACATCTTTCTCTTAGTCTAATAATTCTCAACTTTTTAAAGAGCCTTAGTTATATTACACACTAATAATCTTGATTTTTAGGGATATGAGATGAAAGAAGAACAAGTATTCTTAGTGTGCCGTCATGATCCAAAATTTTATTAACATTTTTTCCCCAAACAAAAATGGTTTGAATAAGATTACAAGAAAATGTGTTAAAAATAACAGTTAAAACGTCCAGATAACTTTAAAAATGGAGGCTTTAACTAACAATTAGATGCATGACCAGAAATATACACAGGAAAAAGAGGTATATAATGAAATGAATATATTACTACAAATGCTACTCTCAATAGTAGAAGCAAAGACAACATTCAGTTTCTCTTCTGAAAACTAGCAGGTGAAAAAGAAATGCCTTTCATTGATTGAGTAGGGGAAAATAGGTAGCAGAGAGCATGGCAAAAATTACTAGGGGTCTCTTTTGGGAGTTTTTGCCTCCTACAGCAATCCCATAGTTAACCTTTTCTCTAATATCTATCATACTCTGAATTGGCTGCTGGTCAAGGGCTGCTGACAGCTTAAATTTTAAAGAGGGTAAGCATGGACAAGGTGTAAAGTTTTAGGCCATGTCAGGAAAAATAAGATTGGGTTCTGTGTGAAATTCTACTTATTTAATTATTCCAATGGCTCTTTGAGGTAGGTACCATTATTTACAACTTTCATATGAAGAAACTAAAAGAGTTAACAAAAACTGTCAAGGTTATAGCTAGTACATAGGAAAGATGAATTCTAACTTGCATTCTAACTCATATGCTTCAGGGCATATGTCTAATTACTATCCAATGGTATTGAAGGCAAGAGAAATAAAAAGGGATGTAGGGAGAAAAAGAGAGATTTTTTGTACCTTTGAAATTTATGGTACATAGGGAGCCACTTACTCTGCCTAAATGAAAACTAAGCAGTCATGGGATATATCTTCCCCTTTGTTCGATTCTCTATGCTCTTTGCACAATAGTTTGGCAAATATTTTAGTGGAATCACTGGAGGAGTTTAGGTGGGTTTTTCTGGTATATGTATTTAACATTATTAAAATAAAGAGAAGACAAAAAGTTGAAGGATGATGATTAAGGACAAAACAAAGAAACTGTTAAGACTTATCAGCAATTGAATTCATTCCACATCTTTATTTCTTGTTTGCAGTGTCAAAAAACACATAAGTACTTCCTTCTAGAATTGTTACCAGGGAAAGGAACAGATGAACATTTGTTGGGGACAATTTGTTAAAGTAAAGCTAAGTACTTATTATGAATCATGGCAGACCATGGGTGTACATGAGCCCATCTATAGCAGGAGAGTATAAGGGCTACGAGCTTGGAGCTCACAAGAGATTGACAGGGTTTGATCATAGTCTAGCTACTGAAATTGTGCACAAGTGATCGTCCTTCATCGTGCTTCAGTATCCTTAACTATATAAAAAGGGCACTAATATTGTCACATCATAAGAGTGGTTGCAAGTTAGAGTTCATACGTGCAAAACACCTAAAATAGTATTTGCAAAAAGTATAAGCAATATATAAATACCAGGATGCACTTGGGGGAACTGCAAATTATAGGATTTGGGACTAAGTTTTCTTGTACTCCATGTATAGCACTCTCTTTCATTCAGGTCTGTAGTGATTTTTCATTCTAAGATAATACATACATGCCTATTCCATAAAATTTAGGTAATTTATAAAAGGAAAAGAACAACACCACCAAATTACTAGTGCCAACAAATAGACAATGATTCTTAATCATGCATTCATTAATATACTTAAGAACCTGAGTTTTGATATGTACATTTTCAGTCATAGCTATGCAATTTGAATAATTAATAACAATAGATAAAATTCCATAATACTTATCTTTTGCCAGACAATGTTCACAGATTATCTCATTTGTTCCTCATAAAAATCTTCTGAAGTGGGTGCTATTTTAATTCCACCATAGAGATGGAGAAAATGGTTTTTAAAAATTAGTCTTTAATTAATAAAATTTATACATTTATCACATATAACATATTGAAACATGTATGCATGGTGAGATAACTAAATAGAGCTTAAAATACATACATAGCTCTACATACTATTTTGAGGGGTGCCTAGGACATTTAAAATCTAAACTCTTAAGAATGCTTTTCCAAGTATACATCACTACAGTATTAACTATAGTCATCATGTTGTACGCTAGATCTCTTAAAGTTATCCCTTCTATCTAACTGGAATTTCATATTCTCTGACCAAAATCCTTTTCAATTCCCTACCCCATGCCCTAATAACCACCATTCTACTTTCTATATTCTCTCTGAGTTCAGCTTTTTAGATACCACATATAAGTGTGTTCATGTGATTTTTGTCTTTCTGTGCCTGGATTATTATGCTGAACATGATGTCTTCTGGGTTCATCCATATTGACACAAGTGACAGGAGTTCCTTTTACTCCTTTTCCTTCTTATGTATATATACCACATTTTCTTTATCTATTCATCTGATGATGGACACTTAAATTGATTTCATAACTCACTATTGTGATGTGTGCTGCAATGAACATGGACATACAGACATTTCTTTGACATATTGATTTCATTTCCTTTGGAAATATACATGATAGTAGACTGATACATCATATGGTAGCTCTATTTTTAACATTTTGAGGAGCCTTTAATATATTATTTCCCATAATGGCCATACTAACTTACATTCTCACCAATAGTGTGCAAGCATTCCCTGAGATAGTGAGTTTGAGAAAGATTGACTTATCCAAGATGCCACTGTTATCTCAGTCTTAAAAATGGGTAGAAAAAGAAGTGAAAGGTCTCTACAATGAAAACTATAGAACACTAAAAAAATTGAAGACCTTAGAAGATGGAAAGATCTCCCATGCTCCTAGATAGAAAAATTAATATTGTCAAAATGGCCATACTATCAAAAGTGTTATACAGATTTAATGCAATCCTTATTAAAATCTCAATGACTTTCTTCATAGAAATAGAAAAAGCAATCATGAAATTCATTTGGAAAAATAAGAGACCCAGAATAGCTAAAGCAACACTTAGCTAGAGTAGTGAAGCAGGTGGCATCACAATACCAGATTTTAAATTATACTACAGAGTTATAGTAACAAAAACAGCATCAACATCAAAACAGACACATGGACTAATGGTACAGAATAGAAGACACAGAGACAAACCCACACAGATACAGTTATCTCATACTAGACCAAAGTGCCAAAAACATTCACTGGAGAAAAGATAGCCTATTTAACAAATGGTGCTGGGGAAAATGAAAAACCACATGTAACAAAATGAATTAAACTTCTATTTCTCACCCTGCTTGAAACTCAACTGAAAGTGGATCAGGGACCTAGGAATTAGACCAGAAACCCTGCATCTAACAGAAGAAAAGTAGGCCCAAATCTTTACCATGTTGGCCTAGGATCTGACTTCCTTAACAAGACCCCTAAAGCACAAGAAGTAAAACCAAGAATCAATAAATCAATAAATCAATCAATAAATCAATAAAAGTAAAATCAATAAATCAATAATTCAAAATAAAAAGCTGCTTTTCAGCAAAAGAAACAATGAATAACGTGAAGAGAGAGCCTACAGACTGAAAAGATAAAGAGAAATCTTTACCACGTGTGCCTCAGATAAAGCATTCATCTCTAGAATATAAAAAGAACTCAGAAAACTTATCACAAAAAAACCCCCAGTTAACAAATAGGATAAGGAACTGAACAGACACTTCACAAAAGAAGAATTACAATCAATCAACAAATATATGAAAAAATGTTGAACATCTCTAGCAATTACAGAACTGTAAATCCAAATTACTCTAAGATTTCATCTCACTCCAGTAAGAATGGCAATCATTAAGAATACAGGCAACAATAAATGTTGATGAGGATGTGGGGAAAAAGGTACAATCATACATTGCTGGTGGGGCTGCAAATTGGTGCAACCACTATGGAAAGCAGTATGGAGATTCTTCAGAAAACTCAGAATGGAATCACCATCTGACCCAGCTATCCCACTCCTCGGTCTATACCCAAAGGACTTAAAATCAGCATACTACAGTGACACAGCCACTTCAATGTTTATAGCAGCTCAATTCACAATAGCTAAATTGTGGAACCAACCTAGGTGTCCTTCAATAAATGAATGGATAAAGCAAATGTGGTATATATATTCAATGGAATACTACTTGGCTTTAAAGAAGAATGAAATTATGGCATTTGCTGGTTAATGGATGGAGCTGGAGAACATCATGCTAAGCAAAATAAGCCAATCCCCCCAAACTGAAGGCCGAATGTTTTCTCTGATATGTGAATGCTAATTCACAGTAAGAGGGGTGGAACTAGGGAAGAATAGAGTCACTTTAGGTAGAGGGGAGTGAAGGAAGGGGAAAGGAGGCGATATGAGGATAGGAAGGATAGTAGAATGAAACAGACATTATTACCTTATGTACATATATGACTGCATGAAAGATGTGTTTCTACAACATGTACAATCAGAAAAATGATAAATTATACCGCATCTATGTATTATATATTAAAGTGCATAAATACATTCTACTGTCATATGTAACTAATTAAAACAAATAAAAAAGGTTAAAAAATGGGTAGAGTTTTTACAGTCTTAATTTCCAGTGGAATTAATTATTTAAGTTTTCTTTTCTGATAAATTATTAGGCATGACTGAATTTTAAAAAGGAGTCTTTATTGGTCGAGAATACAATTGATTGCATGCAATAAAAGAAAATTCAAGTATAGAGGTTCAACCCAATATATTTTAATATATTTCATATAATAATTAAGTTTGGATGCTGAGGTGGAATCTTGGGTGGCACAGTACATTTTGTTATTGTTCCAGGCCCCCTGTGACATCTTTATTGTATAGTTTTACCCATGTGCTTATCACTGCATGATCACAGAATAGCTGCTTAAGTTCAAGCTTCCTCTATGTGTCAAGTAGTAAAAAGAAATGTAAAAAAATTAAAAAATCTTCTTAGAACTCACCAGAAGCCTTTTGCTTCTATCTCATTGGCCAAAACTATGTCCAAAGGCTACTCTTATCTGTGATCGTGGTTGGGGTCTTTGTTTTTCTGGGTGAATTACCACATTAACTAAAATCTTGATTCTCTCCTGAAAGAAGAAGAGGAAGATAGATAATGAATAAGCAAAGAGCAAGTCCACAACCTGGCTTATATTTAACAAATAGAAAAAATGAATTGCATTAACATATTCTCAATGTAATCTCTTGAACTAGAATAGTATTTCTGTTATTTACAAAAAAAAAAAAAAAACAAGAAAGGACAGGACAGGAGAATGTGTAGTGCTTTAGCATGTAGAACAAAACTCTCTGCTGTGGAAGTTTTAAGAGATACAAAGTTCATCTCATTGTCAAGTAATTTCCCAGTTGTGTGGTTTGCCCAGAGGATCAGATGCTTTCTGAGCTCAACAGTGATCATCTTGCATTTTATGGGTCTCTGCAGTGTCATTATTATGGTTCATTATACTGTTTTGCAACTGTCTTGGGCAACCTTGAGGATGGGTTCAAAAAGCCTCTTGTCCTGCAAACATTTCTCCAGTTCTGCTTATTATAAGTTACCTAGCTTTGCCTCCAATTATGCAATCCTTATGTGAGATAGGCACAAAATGATATCAGGACCTGGGGGAAAATAGATAAGGAGCTCTAGTAGACCTGCTGTCAGTGCTCATCCTTGAAGCCTCTTGCCTCAGTCCTTCAATCAGATGACCAGTGAGTCTTGTTAGATCTTTCAGCATATAATCCCTAGTAAAGTCCTAGTTGATAAGTTAAAACAGAGCTGCTCATATTCTTTCCACCATGTATCACTTATGAATAGAACTAAACCTGGGAAAGGCCAGTGTATGTGGGGTGAGTTTAGTGGACTCTGGTGGACAGCAGTGTGTCTGTGTGAGTATATGCAGATGTGTGCAGCATGTCAGCTGGCATTATTCACCTTTATTGTAAAATACATATACAATTTATCTAGTGGGGGAGGGATAGATTCTCCTACTCTCCCTTTATAAACTTCTGTTCAAGTTCCAGGGTATGAGGTTGGCCAATCCGAGCACTGTTTTGCTGCCCACAGTGATTGGTTCAGTGACACATTGGAGACAGTGAGACTCAAGACAGTTTTTCCCCTGGGACTTCTAGAACTGAGATTTTTGCTTTTACCTCTGAGATTTGAAGCAGAAAAGTATAAACCTGAAGATTTGTCATTCATCTTATAAATACAGTAATGAAGTCAACATGGAAGAGAGAAGATTGTAAGATGGGGTGAAGAAAATGACCCAGGAGCCTTAGACAAGCTCTATCCTAAAGCCAATTTCACCTATGAGTTTCTCCATTATATAAGCAAATTCATTCATTTTGTGCTAAGCCATGGTGGACACTTCTTGCCACCTGTAATGAACAAAAAAGAAATCCTTGCTGATTCACTAACAGAAACTCTGCATCCCTGAAATTTGAAATTCTTTGATGTTTTTGGTTTTAGCCTAACAATTCATACACACTTAGCATTCTATCCCATGATATATAACTATACATTTTTAAATATAAAACATGTTTAAATTATCGTTCAAATAACTTAACTTTCTGCTTGCAAATTTTCAAGTAAAATTTATTTTCCAGGAGGATGTCATATTTCTTATGCGGCTTCTAATTCCCTTGACACAATTTGGGGTATTCCAGGTGGTATATCTATTGCAATTTAGAAACTGACTTGAGGAGTTGAGGGTACGAGTATAATAGGGAACTTCTGAACACAAAAAGTTTTCAGGACTCAAAGACATGGAATTGTAATGATAGCCATAATAGGCTTTGTCACAGGAAGATCCATTTGGGATCTCATAAATAGGCAGCACTCACTCCTTCCACAGATATAGCTCCTTGGTGGAGGAATATATACATATACAGATTCTACAAGGTGATGACTAGTGAGTTTCACAATCTGAATTTCAACAACTTTACTGAAATAGTTTTGTGTAAGCAGATATATCCCACATTGTTAATTGTGGCTACACAGAAGGAAACAACTATAATGCTAATGCCTCTGGGGACTGACTGGCTCGCTGTCCTTCCTTCCTTCCTTCCTTCCTTCCTTCCTCCCTCCCTCCCTTCCTCCCTCCCTTCCTTTCTTTCTCTTTTATTTGTCTTTTTTTCCCTCAAAGTTCTTATTTCCCCCTGGCAGAGTAGCTAACAATGTGAAAACTGGATTCAATGTTTTCACAAAATTAGCCTAATCACCTAGTTTTAAAGGACTCAGATTAGAGGCGGGTATAAATGGTGGCAAAACTATGAATGTTCAGTTCATTGATCCACATTCTGTGGAGACTTTACTACAGGATCCATTGCCAAATGTTCATGGCTAAAAGAGACAGGAGATGATCAAGACATCAGATTTGTCATCACCTTTCTTTCAAGTGAACTCCCTAAGCAGATGCTCACCTAAAATTTATCAGAGAACAGAATAAAATGGATTCACAGGGGTCATTTCAACATCTGCATGATTCCAGATACTCTGATGAAATGAGAAATACTCAGCCCTAGTGTCCAATGTCTTATTCACCTGTTAGCTAACACTTCAGTAATTGAAGGCATACAGATTTTGTCTTTATAACTTCTTCCATTGAATCATAAGCCTGGAATGAAATCTAGATGGTGTATAGCCTTTTCTCTGACCAGTGGCCTAAAAGATCTCAGATGGAGTAGGTCAAATATTTTCTGTTCATGAACTTTTTTCACATGATAGTCTAGAATGCTATATACAACTATCACAAAATACAACAAGAAATTTAATATCCCACTCCAACCTTCTGCAGTAGCAAAATTTTAGAAAGAAAGGAGAATATCATTCTTGATCTCCAGCTGTCATTCATCTGAATGACTGAAGGATATTGATTTCAAAATTCACCATTTTGTTTTGAACTGCAGTATTACATTTGAACATATAATGTTTTTTTTTTTCTCCTTTAGCTGAATCTCTACTTGGGTGTACTTTTTTTTTTAAATTCTACTTAGGTATACATGATAGCAGCATGCATTTTGATTCATCGTACTTTTAAGCATTTATTTATCATTTCAAGAAAACTAAAGGAAATTAAGATCACGTTGCTACCTCAAAGAGAATGAGCAATAAAAACATCCTTATCATGTTACAAAATATTGGTGGGGATCACTTTTTCCCCAGAATTCATTTGAACTTACCTTATCCCCTGCAAAGGAGAAAGTGTAGTTAGTTGTGGGAGCTAAGAAAAAAGTGTCTGTAGCTGATACCTACGATAACAATATTTTCAGAAATACACATAATCAGAGACAATGAGAGCTGTGTGTAATGTTAATGTTAGATTTACAAGAGGATATTTTGTCATTGCACATAATAAGAACAGCAGAACAAAGGTATTTGAAAACTCTAAATTCCAATTTTTTTTTTTTAATCTCTGATTGTTTTATTGTGATGATGGTAACTTTGACCCTGGGTAGATAGTACCATTTTCAGAGCTGTTCAATCTTGGTATCCACAAAAACTATTGAAAGGGTTTTCCAGAGCTTATACTGTGAAATGATTTCAAGGTACTTGTTCATTAAAAAAATACAAACAAAATAGAACACTTACATATAGATGAAGATTCTAGAATGAGAGTATCAATTGTGGGCTCTATTTATAAAAGGATATCAATTTTAAGTAAGTTGAAATGTTCAATGGTAATCTACAGAATGCACCTTTGATCATATCTCTCTCCTTGAATCTTCCACTGAGAAGTCATGAGTGGGTCAGGAAACACAAGCAGAGAGAAGAATATTTTTATTCATTGGATGTCTATCATATTCTTCATACTTTACAAATATGAGGCCACTCATACATATATGCTTATATTTATAAAAGCAAATGAGGGGAATGTGTACATGTACTCAAAGAATTAAGTAATTTAAGAAGCATAGTACACAATGGGGAAAGGAGACAACTTAAATTATGGCAAAGCCTTAGCAGCTTCTATGGCTTGTCCTTTCCGTGTTCTAGTGAGACATGACTGCTATTGTCCCAGTGTTGGAGATGGGGCCTAGCGAGAGGTGTCTGATTCATGAAGGTCCTGATGCCTTTCTCTCCTGACTTGGTGAATTTTTGACGAACTGGGTTGGTTACCAGGAGAACAGGTTGTCAAAGAAAGAGACCACTGCATGCTTTGCCTCCTTTATATATTCCTGCTTGCCCCTCTGCTTTCTGCCATGATTTCAAGTAGCACCAGGTTCTTGTCAGAAGCCATGTAGATATTGGCTCCATGCTTTTAGACTTCCAAGTCTCCAAAGTCTTCATCCAAAACAAACCTATTTTTTTCCATAAATTATCAGTCTCAAGTACTGTGTTAATAACAACAGAAAATGGACTGAAACCATAGCTACTTTGGAAAAAGGAAGAAGCAACTGAATACTAAGCAACATGTCTCTATGACTATACACACCCTATTCCATGGTCAGCCCTTTCCCAAGAATCCTAGAGCCAGAGCCAGTAGCTTGATAATGAATGGAGAAAAATAAGACGTCAACTTTTAGATGCTCCTTGTCTTGTTACTCATTATGAAAACATGCTGTTTCTGTTGTTATCTTTGCTTCTGAAGCACAAATCTTTGGTTTTTGATGAAACATTTTAGAGTTTAGTTATATGTGGCACAGCTCAAAGGTGCTAATGAAGATTTCCCACCCTTGGTACAAACATGGAGGCTTCTCAAAAGACTAGGAAGGGAACTACCATATGACTACTGCATACCACTCCTCAGTATTTATTCTAAAGAATTAAAGCCATGATAGTACAGTGATACATGAGTATTCATGTTTATAAAAGCATAATTCATGATAGTCAGAGGAACCAGCTGAGAGTCCATCAATGGATGAATGGATAAAGAAAACGTGGTATATATACACAATGGAGTTTTATTAAGCGATAAAGAAAAATGAAATTATACTATTTGTAGGCAAATGGATGGAAATTGAGAACATAATGTTAAGCAAAATAACCCAAACTCAGAAGGTCAAAGGTCCTATGTTTTCTCTCATATGTGGAAACTAGAGAGGAAAAAAGAAAAGAAAGTTAGGGGTGGGTTTCTCAAGAAAATCAAAGGGAGATCAGTAAATTAGAGAGAAGGGACCAAGAAGCAGGAAAAGGCAAAAGGAGGAAATACAGGACAGTGATATTGGTCAAATTACATTATTATATTGTGTACATGTACAAAATGTAACAACAAACCCCACCTTAGTTTTTTGGTTTTAAATTTGTACAAAGGATTGAACCCAAATGTGTTCAACCATTGAGCCATATCCCCAACCCTTTTTATATTTTATTTTGAGACAGGGTCTCCCTAATTTGCTTAGGACCTCACTAAATTGCTGAGGATTACTTTGAACTCATGATTCTCTTGCCTTAGCCTCCCGAGTCTCTGGGATTACAGGCAAGCACACTACACCCACTCAAACCCCACTATTATGTACAACTATAATAAAACACCAATAAAAAGCCTTATTTTTGTGTCCGTTGTGTTACTGGTTATTACACTTAATGATTTTCAGTGTCATGATTATATTATTATTTCTTTATATTTAAATACTATACTCTTCAATGATATCTTACCAAGAAAGATATTTAATTCACAAATTACATGGTGAGATTGGAATGTAATTTGTGATCCCCATACTGATTTTTAGGTTACCCTAGTTTACATTGGGTAGCATTTCCTCCTTTTCTATTTTCTGGGAGAGCAAGCATAATATATGAAAGATGTCTACCTTTAAAATTTGGTTGACTTAATCTATAAAACTGTCAGTACTTTTCTGCATGAAGATTCAAAACATCTATTTCAACTTCTTTAATAGTTATAGGACTTTAAAGCCTTTCTCAGTCTTCCTAAATCATTTATGCATTATATATAACTAGAACTTTGCTCATTTTATCAGAAGTTTCACATTTGCTGGTAAAAAGAAATCTCAGAATTTTCTCTTATGTATTATATTATCTTTTGTAAATCTTCTGTCTGCACCATTTCTACACCAATTTAGTTTATTTTTTATTTTTCCACTTTGAACAATCTAATAAGGTTTTTCTACCTTATTAATATTTTTAAAATTATTTCATCTGATTTTATTGAATTGTTGTTATTATATATTCACTTCAATTTTGTTTTTCTTTTTAAAAATTGAACATATTTTATTATATCTTATACTTTCATAACTAGATACCTTTCAGTTTTTAGCCTTTGCTTTTTACTAATGTATGTATTTTAAAACTCTAAAATTTTCAATAGGTATTGTTTTTCCTATAAGACAAAACTTTTTGATATGCTTATTGTATCAAAAGTTATCTTTCAATCACAAAATCTAATTAAAATGTATTATTTAATTTTATTTCCATCATTTCTTTTTTACTTGAATTATTTAACATAGTGTTTGTTTAATTTTTAAAAGTGTAATATTTAAAAATTTTTTAAATATTTTTTTAGTTGTAGATGAACACAATATCTTTATTTTATTTATTTATTTTTATGTAGTGCTGTGGATTGAACCCAGTGACTCTCACATGCAAGGCAAGTGCTCTACCACTGAGCTACAGCCACAGCCCTAAAATTTTTTGAAATAATAAAATTGTGATCAGAATATATGATTAGTCTAATAATTATTCTGTGAAATTTTTTACTCTTAATAACTTTTTTAATAAATATTTTAAGTTTTCTTAAAAAATTGTATTTTATACTTGTTGAGTATAGTTAAATCAAGTTTGTTAATGATTTTGACCTCCCATGTGACTCTGGCCAATCAGGATGATTATACGCCCTAGGAAGGGGAAAAGCGAAGGTGAAATGGAGGACTAGGGTGGCTCATAAAGAAAAATCAGAAGCAGGTGCTTATTTTAAAAAGTGAAATAAAAGAAGACATAGTATTTTATTTAAAAAAAATAAAATAAGCTTCAGGTTGAGTTCTCTGCCTTCAACTAAGATTACAAATATTTACAGTATAAATATAACTTATATAGACTCTGATAAAATAATAATAGCTTACTATTTTATCTTGTACTATACTAAATTTAACTTCAGAAATTACTCTAAACTGTAGGGATTATTTTATTCAATCCTCTCAACAAATAAATAAGGTTAGAAAATATTAGTTCTCTTTTACAGATGAAATTTAGCAACTTGTATCTTATTACCTATCTGGAAAGTGATAAAAAGAATTCAAAAATCTCATCTGGTTCCATCTTTGAACCTTGCTCTGAACAATTACATTTCTTCTGTCAAGTATTTGCTGTGGTCTTAGGCATAAGATAAAGGTAGGATTTGATTTTGTCTTCAAAGACATTATGATCTTTTTAGAAACACAAATTTCATGTGCTAAAATAACCAAAGGTACTAGTTAGTAAAATTTAAAAATCCTAATATGAAATTCATGTGTTGAAATATGTTACAACACATATGGTATAAGTCAGTAAGAAGAGGTCATTGAGATTTTAGAAGTTTCAAGAAAGAAATGGGATTTGAAATAGAGCTATAAATTTTGACAGGATTTAGATAGAGGAAAGAAGATCCACTGCACTGGACAACTAAAGGAAACATTGGTTTATACATTCTGTATGGTGTTAGCAGATAGACTTGCTAAACCTTGGAATAATTTTCCTAAATAGAGAAAAGAGAAGGCATCTAAGCTAAAATGTGGAGGGATGGGAGTAGGTGTAGTATGTGGAGGAAGAAGAGTAGAGGGTACATGGAAAGCTGTGGGAGGGACCTTTAAATGGCTTAGGCAGCATCAAAAGCTAAAGGATTGAATTTGATCTGAAGGCAAATGGAGAACCATTGTAATTTTCTTCTTCATAAAGGAAAGGTACGGAAAAAAATATTTCTCATTTTAAATTGTGATATTGTGGATAGAAAACAATATCATAGGAAAGAAACATATTCTTCTTTCTCATCCCCTCTAATACATTTCATTCTTTTCTAACCTGCAAAGATTGAAAAGATTTTGCTTTGGTGTGACTCAAGTCTGTCTTACCAGAATTGAAGTCCATTTCTTCTCCTGTTTTCCCTTCATGAAATTGGGAAATCAATCACAATGATTTTCATTGTAGTCATAGTTTTATTTTTAATATATTCTTAAGTTCTGAATGGCATTATTGGAATATATAGTTTTATTTGTCATCATAATAAAAATATGAGGGGCTAGGGTGGTAGCTCAATGGTAGAGCACCTGCTTAGCACGTATGTAGCACTGGGTTCAATCCTCAGCACCACATAAAAATAATAGATTAAATAAAGGTATTGTGTCTGCTACTAAAAAAAATAAAAATAAAAATATGAGCACCATTATCACATGATCCATCTCATATTTCCTTTGGGGGCAGGGATGACACACATGCCATGTGTCAATTTAATGGAAAAATACCTGTCACATTGATTTGGTGAGCTGAGAATGTGACTCATAGCTAGAGGGCTTACCTAGCATATGTGAATGTTTTAGTTAGCTTTTCATTGCTGTGAACAAAAGACCTGACAAAAACAACTTACAAGAGGAAAAGTTTATTTGACTCATGTTTCAGAGTTTCTGCTTATGGTTGGCCAACTCCCTAGCTCTGGGCCCAAGGTGAGGCAGAACACCATGGTGGAAGGATGTGGTGGAGGGAAGCTGTCCAGTTCATGAAAATCAGGAGTCAGAGAGAGTGCTCTACTCACTGTGACCTCCAAAGACTTACCTACAGTGACTTATTTCCACTACTTACACCCTACCTGCCTACAATTACCACTTAGTTAATTCATACCTATGGATTAACCCATGATTAGGTCAAAGCTCTCATAATCTAATCATTTCACCTCTGAAGATTCTTGCATGGCCTCACAAATGAGCTTTCAGGGGACATCTCATATCCAAACTATAGCAGTGAGTCCTTGTGTTTGGTCACCAGCAGCATAAAAAATTGGTTTGAATTCTAGTGGATTGGTTCAATTGTCTGACTATTTCACATTTCAGAAAACCATTTATTCTGGTGCATGGAAATGAGGTCTGAATTTTGGTCTCAGAACCAAAATTCACTGAATTTAGCAAAGACTTTTAAAAACTGAGAAGGCTTGTCATGAATTTGATTTCAACGTTTGAACTCATGAGGTTACGTTCTAGAAAAAATTAAGACACTGCACTGAGAGTAATATTGACATCAAATGTTAAAATGGAAAAATAGTGGTTGGTCTCATGGTTCCTAGTGTTGTCCAGAGTAGCGTTGGACATTGTGATTGGTCCACATTCCAGAGTGAATAGAGGAAAAAATGCATTTTGTTTGTTTGTCTTAAAATCCAGGTGTACCACAAGAATGTAGAGTTCTTGATAGATTGGTACAGGTTTGGTGAAAATGTTTGCCCATCAGAAATTGATATGTACATGAATGTGTCCAATATTTTTATCTGAAAAAGATAATGGAGAATGGTTGTTCTCTCAAATTTTTGAAATTAGTATAAAATTCATATTAATGTCCTCTTAAGAACTAATGCAGAATGTTGGTATGTCCTGTCTTTTTGTTTGAGAATTTATATATTTTTTGTTATTGCTGTTTCTTCAAATTGACAGTGAGGCAAACGATCCAGGGTTTGCAACTGATGTCATTTGCAGGAGTTCGGCTGCAATAAAACAAACTTGGGAAGTCTTCCCGCTGTGCTGCAATAGCAAGGGTTGGTCACTAATGCTTTTTCTTCAAATGCCAATATTGGACTTTCCTGACACTGAACCTCATATTGCTGGGTATTTTAAGTTGTTTATCCAGAATCTGATACACTTTAACCTACATAGTTCTGGTGATAATTGCTGAAATTCCAAATTAATAGGGAAACCGGCACAATACTAGATAATATCAGAGTTTGTTATTTGTGAAGTGCCAATTTTCTATAATTAGAGAAAATTGCTAATTATCACTGGAACTATTCATTAATATTTGAAGGAAGATAAAAATAGATAGAATTTTTTTTAGTGGCTAAAATTTTGAAAGGCCACCTGCTGTCATCATTATGATGAATCCAGCTTTTTGTATGTATCTTATCAAACAACTGGGCAGTTGTGAACAAAATGGAAGTAGCACTGTTTGCCCAAATGTTGTGATGGAATGTCTGGGACAAAAGAGTCACACAATGTAACTAGTGAATTGGGAAAAATCTCATACTTAATCATTTAATACCAGTGCCTTTTTATGAGGTCAAATTGTCCCTGGTTCATTAAATAAAGGGCACAGTTCTCTGTATTTGTTTAGAATTATGAAAAGAAGCATTTATTTGCAAGCTTTCTCTACAGTAATGTTAATTATCACTATTAGATCACATAATTTTCAAAATATGATACGTACGAGCAATGGCATTGAAAATGAGCTATCATTTTCAAAGTTTATAGCATATTTACCACATTTGGTCTTTTAAGCCTGGTTTCTAAGCATGTTCTTTGACCCAAGTTAGAAATGCAAATGTTATTTGAGAGTTTGAAATGTGTTCATAACATACAAAAAATATCAGAAAATTGATAATTTTTTAAATATTTAACTAATAGGTGCTAAAATAATTAGGATATAATGAATTATTCATTTAGTCAGCAAATATTTTTAGCCTGTACACTAAGAAGATACTCGGGCATCCATAGGAGACTACTGAGGCATTGGACTACAGGGATTGACAGGGAAGAAAACGAAGTTGGCAAAGAAAGCTGGTGGCCCAGGGTCAGGACGAAGCTGAAATGAGCTTGTCTGCAGGGGATAGACCAAGAAAACGGAGTGATTAAAGCTGTGCCAGTGAGCACAGGGTCAGGAAGAAGGTGAACACAGAATCAGGGAACCAGTGAGGGTGGTAAGCTGAGAAATTGGAAAAAAATGGCCTTGGCTGAATGGAGCTGTGGACATAATTCAGTTCAGTTCAGTGTAGTATTGACTGAGTTCCAGCTAGATGTTCAATGTTGTTCACCCATAGCTTTGAAAAATTAAGAAAGAAAAACTGATAAACGCACATGGGATTTTACCTGTGATGTAAAATATTCTTGATTCTTTATAGTAGAAAAGTATACTATAGTACAGTAGTTCTGATGATGCCAGGTCATTTCTAAAGGACTTTAGACAGTGATTTGCAATTTTGGTCTTCCAAAGCGCACACTGAATCTTATAGTAGGAAGAGATTTTAGATGTAATCTAACCTTACTTGCCTTGCCATGCTGAATCCTGAACACATTTACTCTAGAAAATATAATACTTTTAAGGATTACATTGGATTAGCAAAGGCAAGAGGAATTGTAATTACTCTGTTATTCTACCCTCAAGCATGCATTATTATATCCAGTGGACAAAAATATAACACAGTGAAATATGAGAGATGCTCAGTCATGCAGCTTCTTTACAGTAATGATGGACCTTGATAATCATCTTAATACAGAACTCATTGAGTGCTCACTGTGCTGCCTGATTTCATTCTGAGTGCCTCCCATGAATTAGCTCACAGTCTTCCCCACAGCTCTGGGAAGAAAGTTTTGCATATGAGAACATTGGAGCAAAGAGATTAAGTTACTGGCCCAGGGTTCTGCTTTTTCTAGTCAGCCAGGGCCAGAGTTGGAACCCAGGCAGCAAGCCACTCAGCCCAGGTGCACAGCATTACATTGGAGATGGTGGTTCTCTTCCTTCTCTGTGGTGCCTCGGAAGTAGAATTTTTGCAGGAAAGGTATGTTTGCTCTGGTGGGTGGCACTTCTCAACTGAAAGGAGAAGCCACTTTGCTGCTACAAATACAGAAAGATATGTCGACCTTTTTTCTCTTAGTCCAATCCCAACTGCAGGGAGCAATGTGACTACCCAGTGTGAAAAATATTCCAGGCATCTTAGCTGATAAATTCTAATGGAACCCTGATGCCTTGCATGACTTTGTTCAGATTCATTTAGTGCACTAAGCATAAACTGCTTAAATCTTTTACATACAGCCATTCTATTACCTATTAATTAGAACCGTCTTTTAATTGCACTGGTGCTTCAGAATTAAGTCAATATAGTTACAAGGATAGAATCCCCTGGGGGAAAAATTTCTTTATGGGAAGCTAGCGAAGTTAAAAACAACAGAAGCAGTAAACAATAAAACTCCCAAGAACATCTACAAAACTCCCCCACGAAAACCTTCATAAATCATTTAAGGATAAAATTCCATTCTCCTAGTTGCATATTATAATAGACTTGGTGCTCAGCTTCCATAGCCCCAGTTTTCTTCTGTCTTCAGCTCCCTCTGTTTTAAAAATGCTATTTCTTCATCCCTCCTCCCCCTTCAGATGAGATAGCCAGTAGGCTCCTTTTGTTTTCACTCTTTCCTCAGTCAAAACAGGAAAGATCACACATCAGTCTTTGCCATTTGATGGATTGGTTCTATTTTTTATTTCACTGTTTAATCATTACCTCATCCAATCATTTGCATTTCAGGTCATTTTTATCTCTCAGTGTCTAAAGAAATGTAGGCTGTTGACAAAGGTTGGGGGAGATCTGAGGAAAGGGAGGAAGGAATTAAGTTGTTCACAGGTAGGTCCTGAAGTGCAACTTAACTGAATGATTTTTGGGTAATGCTGAAGTTGAGCAGTGGGCTGAAGAAAGGGGCCTCATCTTCTCCCTGACATTCCAGATCTTTCTGTTGTGGAGGTTGATGGAGGCTCAGTCCTAGGTCTCTGGTGGGTGGAGGGCCTTGGCTCCCCGTCTGTCACAGGCCTCCAGTGGGTCCATTCCCTCCCCCACTATCCACTCTATTTCCTGCCTGAGTCTCCCCTTCCCTTCCCCTTGCTCCAACCTCATTTTACTTCTGATTATCCCTCCCTTTCACCAGAAATGCCCATATATATGTGTGTGTATGTGTGTATATGTGTATATATATATACACACATGCATACACACACACACACCGATTGTCATCAAAAGCTCTTCTGATTAATGTCATGAAGTTCCTGACATATCTTCATTAAGAGATGTATGACTATATTCAATGCTGCTTGGATAAAGCTGCCTTGAAAAATAATCCCACAAACATCCTCATACCACAATCTATGGCCTATATTTCAAATTGTATTAGCTTCCTACTCTCTAGAGTTCTGAGTCAGGCTTTTTATAGTTCACATGGCCTAGATTTGTGAGTCACTAGGTACAATAAATAGCATTCCCACAGCGACCACGAGTCTTGGAATCAGTGCCAGGTGTCACAGCTGTTGACGCTACTGCCTGCTGGAGATAAATGCATTCTGGAATTCATGTCATTCTGAGGCCTCAGTTTTCTCATCTCTAAAATGAGAGGGTTCAATGAGTTGGTAGTTTTCTAGTGTTTATTTTTAGTCAGTGTTATTTTTCTGGTTTATCTTTTATTTCAAATGGGAACATTTTAAAAAATCTTGAGTATTAGGCGATGTGCTCTCTCTGATGGTTCCAAAGAAAGATAAAATGAGCGGAGGGAAGGGCACATATATATTATGCTCTGTGCTTGGGATCACACTGATGACACTTTGAGATGGTACTTCTTTTTCTTACAACCATTCTCCAACCTGATTGGCTAGCCTTGAAAACATAAGGCACTGTGCAACTACTACTAGAGTCCTCATATTGGCCCAGAAGAAATTGGAAGTGAAGTTAATGCTCAAGGAACAAATGAAAGCTGATCATCTGTAGCAGAACATTCCAGCAGAGTGAGAGTGCCCAATGGGACAGATAGTATGTGGCTTAAGGTTGGACAGGATGACCTTGAAGCGACCTTGTTCTCTGATTCTATGATCATCCACACAACACCACATAATACAAGACATGCTCAAGGGCTACATGTTCTTGCTTTGTTTAATTTGATCTCTCCTAATGCTTTTCTCACAATAGCTCTGGATCTTAAGAATTAATTTGTCTATACCTTCGTTCTCTTCTCAACTCCCATTTATCTCATTTGTCTTCCCATTTCCCTTACTTTCTCCTTTTAGCTATTAAGAATTTGTAACATATCAATCCCCAGAGACCCAAGTGGCTGCTTTCTCAATTCATAGACTGGTTAATTTTCCCCACTACTTTGGAGATGGGGCTAATGTTTCCGAAATAAAACAAAACAAAGAAAGAAAGGAAGGAAGGAAGAAAGAAAGGAAGAGGAAGAAAGAAAAATATTCATGCTCCTTATTTATATCTTAAGCTCCAATAATTAAAGAACATATATTTTGAGGAAAGACAGCTTCTAATGAGCAATATGTTGAAGGATATTTAATTTTCCCAAGTAAAATTTCTAAGAACCCTTGAACTCTATGTAAAAAGCTGAACACCTCTTTTTGGTGACTTAGCTACCCCGTCCCTAATGCTGACATCATAAACATCTTTTTGCATAAATAGACTGTGTGTTAATAAAATAATATTTGTGATTTGGCTTTTTTTTTCTTTTAAGTATCAAGCTGTATCCTGGAGGAACAAAAATAAAAGAAGTTGATGTCTACAATATAACTATTAAGGGGGAATTTGCTCCACTGTTATTTGGATGTAATTGGTACTGAGCATCACAATGCACTTGTAATTGGGTCTGTACTTGTGCACTTCAAGGGTTCCATGTTATTTCTACTTGAACCCATTTTTTTGATACCGTTCAGCTCAGCAGTGCCAGCTAACTCTTGTTA
This sequence comes from Geosciurus inauris, assembly GCA_004024805.1. Lineage (NCBI taxonomy): Eukaryota > Metazoa > Chordata > Mammalia > Rodentia > Sciuridae > Geosciurus > Geosciurus inauris. The sequence continues at coordinate 131,987 of PVHX01001432.1, forward strand.
TGCAGTTGAAAAACTGTAGCCATTAAAAATAGGATACGGTGTGATTTTGTTTTGCAGCACTGCATGGAAAATCAGTTGCTGTTCATAACAGCTCTGTGGTTGGTTGATTTAAAGCAGGGGGGTGACTTGGAATTGACAAGCAGACAGTTTGTGAAAAGGGATATTGTATCTTTAAGGCTTTCTGACTGATTGTGTTTAACTGCGCCACACAGCAGGCAGTAATTAGCCTGTAGCTTCACTAGAGAGACTTAAAGCACCAGCTCTGGCTCTCAGTTCTCCAGATTATTTTTTAAAGAGCACAAACATTTTTTGGAAGAGGGGATTTGAATACATGATAATTTTTTAAAAACTTAAGTGAGTGTGTGAGTGAGCAAATGAAAAGACCCCAAGGGCTTCCTTTGCAGACTACCTCTGGGACAACCTTGTGCCCACAGGCTCTGGGACTTTTGGGAGACCAGGCAGCCGCAATGGGAATCAGTAAGAACCCTGATAGGAACACATGATGCCACTGCTGGAGAAGGTCAAGGTGCTCCTGAAATGAAAGAGAGGCAACTCTTCTCATGTGGCACCCTGTTTTCTGGACAGGTCCACAATGTTAATGAGACTCTAATTGGAGCATGCTACTAAATAGATTAATAGACAAAATGCCCAACAATTTTTATTTAGGGAAAAGAGAAACTTTCCTTTCCTTAAGGGTTTAAATGGAAAAGAGTATTTTAGAAGTAAATCAAACCATTAGCTTACAAGATTTTCTATCTGCCACTCTGCCTCTCTCCCTGCAACCCTCTTATGACCTCTTAAAATACCTCACTGCTGTTTTGGAAAGTGGTGAACATAATCAATTTGTTATTATTTGGTAAAAACTGAGTTTCAAGTTTCCATGCATTTGTTATCACAGAGCAGCAGCAGACAGATTTTACATTGACCTTATAAAAACATGGACATTCAATTACTGCTGGGTAGACCACGGGGACTCTTCATTATCAACCAGATGACACGGCTGAATCCCAACTTGTGCAGAACATGATGCTGGATTCTGTGAGACATTAAAATTACTCTGGAAAACTAATTGTGACCCATGACTAAACTTTTCTTCCTCTTGATATTTATATAGGTGAGTTATCTCAGGTAGTATTGGGTGTCACTTAATTCTTAAATTACTATATTCTTTTTTTCTTCAGTGCATTTCCTTTCTTTTCTTTACCTTTTTTACCTTATGAGAAGACCTGAAAGTATCTTTGCTCACCCATTCTCACATTCCTATTGACTACAGCTGTATACATACTGTAAATATTATTTTTAATTTTAAGTAATAACTCCCCGTATTTTGGACATTGTCAGTTTTTGACATGTTACAAATCACAGTATGTCATTTGAGTCTCCCTACAATATTCTGAGAGATAAAGACTGTTTTTTTGTTTATTTGTTTTAGAAGCTCAGAAGTTGGGCAATGAAAATGAGCAAGGTTTAGAATTGCATTTTCTGGGCCTGAGGTTGTAGCTCAGTGGTAGAGGTACTTGCCTAGCATGTGCGAAGCACTAGGTTCGATTCTCAGCATTGCATATAAATAAGTCAAACAAAGGTCCATGGACAACTAAAAAGAGACATTAAAAATATTGGATTTTCTGGATTTAGCCTCTTCTTGTAATAATATGATCATATATTCAATCCCAGAATGAACCATATTGTAATTTAAGAGTAATGGAAACATTTTGAATGTGGCTTGACTATAATAAAATATGGAATAAAAGTTAAACACAGTCCACACACACAAAAGGAATCCCGTTTTAGAAGTTGCTTCTACCAATTTTAAGCCACTGTTTACCTTTTCACTATAGGAGTTCAAAATATATAGAAACACTCTTTCTCTTGGTTTTAAATTTTTTGGTCTGTCTTGAAGATTAGTTACTTTAATCTGTAGGCCAAATTTCATTGATATATTTATCTTTCTCAATGTGCTTTGTGCTAAGGTCAGTACTCGGGAAGAGTACAAATGTGTATCAAAATCTATTTGTTATTAGAGCAAACACATTAGAAATGTGTCACATTATTGCTTTGAATGGAATAAAGAGGAATTCCATTTTGTGGTTCAAATTTCAAATGTGCACGTGCACTTTTATATGTGTCCATGTCTAAATGCTGAGGTCAATATTTCTATAAATTTCAAAGATTGGCTTGTTTGTAGTGTTGGTAAAGGTTCCTTGGAATTAGGATGTACAGAAGATCAAAGATTAAATTGCAATTTTTTTCCAAAGTGACAATGAGCCTAATTCACTGTCAGTTAATGCCAGGTGTTTCTCCCCCTAGTATTAAGTTCTTCAAAACAGTGGCTGCATAGGACACCATTCACAGAGGCTTAGCGCTGGGGAGAAAATGATTACATTAAATCGAATGATATGAATAATTCATGACATCACATTTTGTAATCCTGGTGTTAAGCATAAAACCAGTGGTTTATTTTTCAGCAAAATGTTTTTGTATCATTTTAGATAGTGCATAATGCAAAACAATAACTGCATACATAATGCAAGAAGGATGGTGGTTGAATAGGGTCCTTAATAGTACTTGCACCATCATCTGGGGTGTGATCACAATAAACACATTTTGAGCCAATGCCCATGGGTGCCCAACGTTTGCTGGAATCTTCTGAGTCCAATAGAATGGCTGTCTTTTAATTTGTTTTTGAATATTACACCTGACCTTTACCACGGATCTGAAAGTCAGTCCTTGTATATTGCTAAAACTACAAATCCTTTTGTCCCCCTTTCTTTCTGTTTGCTTGGAGGGCAATTCTATTGGGGGTAAACATCTGATTTTTCAAAATTATGTTTGATTGTCCAGTATGGAGTTAGAAATACTAGGAAAATCCATAGAGTCTGAACTTAAAGTCTTCTATAAATAACTTAAATCTTTTGGGAGAAAATGTCAGTTATTTAGCAAGTCAGCCAGGTACTTATTAGGAATGTCATTTATATCTCTGAGCCTAAATAAATGGCTCCTTGTCTTATATGAATCTTCTCCCTATTTTCTAGAGAAAACCTCTTGTATTTATAATTATCCAGAGAGACTGAGGAGGGCTCTGCAACCTTTGCTGAAACAGTTTCCAGGTCATGTGTGCTGTAGCAACACTCTAACATGAGTCTGATTATTCTGCTGCATTTCAGGCTGAAATAATTGTGTACCTGGACCATCTGCGGCTGCCTTTTCCAGCACCTTCCTGTGGACAGCTCCAGGGCACTCTCTGGAAGCCAGAATGGACTCCTGCTGATTCGCCCACATATTTGTCTTGAATGAAAAAATGGCGTATGCCAGTGAATTTCAAAGCTTTTCACAAAACATCTCCACATCTGAAGTCTCAAGAGTTATGTCAAGCATTTGTATTACTTACAACTAATTAAATATATCATCCGTGTTTTACAACACGAATGCATTTGCTGATAATGTTGTAATCTATATTATTATTATTTATTTGAAACAATACATAAGTAATTAGTAGTTGGTCAGTAACCTTGAAATTCTGACCTATTTAGAATAGATAGGAATGAGCACTTGCATAAGATATTTCTTATTTTAAATATTTCTTCACAAGACTTAATTTGGAAGCATGTTAAAGTGCCTTATTTCAAAATTACTTATTTACAGTCATGCCAAGAATATTGTTTAAATTCCTATTTTTTATGATTATGAAACAGAATGCTAGAATGAATAGATTATGAAAGTTATCAGAGAAAAGTTAAGAAAGTTAGCATTTAGAAGTAAATTGCAATGATTTGTAATGAGAATGTTTAGTGGAAATCGTCTGATCTAGTCATTGGATTTGAATACAAAAATGCAGAATGAGCAATTCATGGTAGCCTGAGATCTGTTCTTCTTACCAAGGAAATATAAAATTTCCTCACTTTCACTGGATGCAGAAGTCAAACTCTGTAAAGAAACATATATTTCTGAGGAGTGCCAATTCAATGTTAAAGACACAAAGCAGACTCTTATTGTTTAATATTGTGCCATAGTTTGATAGTAACAGAAGTTGTTTTCCATCCCCCATTTTATTTCTGTAATCTTCTCTAAAGTTACCAATTTTGGATGATGGATTCTGGTGTTGATCATATGATCACTTGATCACTAGAGATCTGTTCATCCTGCCACTGACTATTCTGATATTATAATACAGCTGCTTTTATGAGAGTCCAAGGATCTCAGGCCTCCCTTTCCCTGCTCCTTTCTGGTTTCAGGAAACAGTGACTCACTTTTGATAGAGTCTCTGCAAAACAAGACTGGAAGGGTCTGGAACATAATTCCAAGTCTGAGTGTGGAGAATGATGAAAATATTACTACAGATAAAGTTCTGTTCCTCTAAATAGCTTCTATCTTCATTTCTCCCTTTTGTAATATTGCTATTCTATGCCAAATAAAACAAAATACAAGTTCCAGTGCCTATCTGACCACTCTCATTTGTGTGGATTTGGGAAAATCAATGAATAATGCAACCTCATCTTCATCTCTAAAATGAGAAAAAGGAAACTATCTTGGATTTGCTATGGAAAATAAATAGCATAACATACAGGAGATTATTTTAACTCCTTTTGAAAACAATAATTATTTTAGCTATTAAAGAATTACTTTTTCTTATCAGTTAATGTATTACTAAAGATTTATTTAAAATTGAATTTTATAATAAGACAAAGCAAACTCATTAAGACTTTCATATACATCTCTAAACACGCTTTTAAACCTGCCAAGTCAGTGATGTGGGCTTCCATGTGTATCTCACTTTCACACACTTACATGCATAACCTTGAAAGTAATACAATTTGCTGAGTTGGCTATTTCCCTGCCTCCTCAGAACATATGTCAACTGAGCAACAGAGAATTTGCTGTAGCAAAAAGAAAGATAGTTCAGTGGAAGCCTGTTCAATAATTAATCCACTGAGTAAGTGTCTGAATATTTGATAAATATTTAGTCAACTATGTGTACCATGCAGCATCAGTTGCATACCAAAGAATTTGCAAAGGTAAAAACTGCCAGTCAAAGGCATCAAAGATAAGAAGCATTCAAGATCACAGGTCAGAAATGTGGAAATTATTCCACATAATATACTAGACATATAAATCCATGTCTATCCATATGATGCATTCTGAGAGGAGATAGGAAGCATTACCTTGTCCTCTGCATTGTTTCTAAAGTATATTTGACATTACATGTAATGAATATCCACTTGCCTGCCCAGGTGTTTGAGGTGAAGTATTCTGATGCATACATGAAATAGAATTCTAAAATATTTACCCTATGTCCTATTGGAATCCATACTATAGTACTAAGAAAAAGACTGGTGGGTGATCCATTGCCATCACCTGAATGGAAAAAGTGCTTGCTTCAGCATCAAGAGACCAGGCATTGAACCTCAGCTTAATTTGTTAATTCCTTAGGATATTCAATGTGCTGTGCACAAAGAGAAGAAAAATTAACACGTGATTATTTTGAATGCAGGAAATGCAAAATGGATTGTGTAGTAAAATTAAATAAAAATCAAAAGATGACCTCTGATTTCTGGAAAAATCCTATTTTATAGTTAGAATTTAAAGTTTTAAATTTCTACGTAGCTACTCACTCATATAACACACATTCCTAGCGAAATCCTCACAAATTCTTAACAGATCCTTCAGAGAGCTCAAGGTATCCTTTTTGTAGCAGCACACACGCCACCTCTGTTAGCTTTAGGTCCTGGGCTTTCATTGGGGCGGGTGTAAATCCTCGCAAACAGAAGGTGGGAGTGGCTGCTCTTCTTGGCACCCCCTGCTGGCCAGAGTAGCGCTAATGATGGCTCCAGAGAGGCCTCATCTCTCTTCCAGCCCATATGAACTGTTGCCATGGCAGCCACTGCAATAAAAAGGAAGGGAGCCTAGGGGCTGCAGCATGTGGAAGAAAGAGATGACCCCAAATGAGGCACTGGAATGGAATGCCTCTAGGATTTCCCCCCGCCAAACACAAAAGATTAATCTTTCAGAGAACTGTTCTACCTGGATTTATTCCCAGGCACCATTCTGTTACTTCATGATGGTTTCCTTTGCCCAAACTACTGTACTTTGACTCTCTATTTCCCTATTATGATTCTTTTTTACACAGGACAAGTAAGGTGAAAATAGGCTAAACAGAGGCAAAGAGTAAAAATATTTTTAATATTTAACACTAAAATGTTTGTGTTTTAAAATGTTTTAATACTTTACAATGTTAGAAACGGTTTATGGAACAAGAGATGGTATAATTTTAAGATGGCAGTACTCCTCAAATGGATCTAGAGATGCAATGCCATCCCGATCAGAATCCCAGCTGGCTTCTTTGTAGAAATTGGCAAACTAATTCTAAAACTCATATGGAATTGCAAGGGACTCAATATAGCCAAACCAATCTTGAATAAGAAGAACAAAGTTGGAAGATTCACACTTCCTGATTTCAAAACTGAACTACAAAGCAATGGTAATCAACAATGTGGTACTGGCACAGGACAGACATATAGATTGATGGGATAGAATTGAGAGTCCAGAAATAAACACATGTGTCTGCATTCAACTGATGTTCAACAAAGGTGCCACGGCTATTCAATGGGTAAAAATTGTTCTTTTTTAAACATGAATAGACATGATAAAAAGAGAGTAGATGAGCCTTTACCTCACACCATATACAAAAATTAATTCAAAAGAAACCAATGAAGTAAATGTAAGAATTAAAACCGTAAAACTCTTAAAATAAAACATAGAGAGAAATTCGTGACTTTGGAATTGTCAATAGATTCTTAGATGTGACACCAAAAGCACACCCCAAAAAAGAAAATGTAAATAAATTGGATAGCATCCATATTAAAAATGTTTGTGTTTTAAAAGATACTATCAAGAAAATGAACAGACAACTCAAAGATGAGATAAAGTATTTGCAATCCATATGTCTGATAAGAAAGTTGTATTATGAATACATACAGAACTTTTACAACTCAAGACTAAAAAGACAAACAATCCAATTAAGACTAGGCAAAAGATGGGAACAGACAGTTCCTCAAAGAAGATACAAATGGCCAATTTGCACTTGAAATATGCTTAACAGCAATAGTCATCACAGAAATCAAAGAAAATAAAAAAAAAACCTCTTAGTGGAATATCCCTTCTCATCCAGTAAGATGGCTTGAATAAAAGAATCAAACAAATATTGGTAAAGTTTCCCATCAAAACCCTCATATGCTCTTGGTGGGAATGTACAACATTGTACATGGAAAACACTTTGATTATTTCTTAAGGTTAACATAAATTTACCGTATAACCAGTAAATTCCACACATAGATATATTCCCTTGGGAAATAAAAACATGTGCCTAAACAAAAAGTTCAATACAAATGTTATGCAGCCTCATTCATATAACCAACAGATAGAAACATGTTTCTATCACCTAATGAGTCAATAAACAAGATATGGCTCATCCATATGGTGGACTATGATTCACCCCTTCAGAGGAATGAAATAGACAGGTGCTCTAACAGGGATGGGCCTTGGAAATATTTTGCCAAGTGAAAGAAACCAATCACAAAGGGTCACATATTACATATATGATTCCATTTGTCTGAGATGTGGAGACCAGGCAAATCTATAAACATAGAAAGTTGACCAATAGTTGGTTAGGGCAGAAGGGGATGGAGAGATAGATAGGTGATAGCTAAAGGGTACAGAGATTTTGTTGAGACGATGAAAATGTTCTGAAATTGGCTGTGGTGATGTTTGCACATATCTGTGAATATGCTAAAAAATCATTGAAATGTACACTTAAAATGTGTGAATTATATGGTATTTAAATTATATCTCAATAAAGCTGTTAAAAAAATGAAATGCCTTTTACAATATTAGAAGCAGTTTACAGGGAGAGAGGGCCAACTTTCACCCAAACTGTGTCCTCATGTTTCCATGACCTTTTGGGGGCCCTGTCTTTGTAGCTCCTTTGCTTACTGGCAGCTGCATCCCCTTCCACTCTGAGCAGGGGCTGAGATCCTCAGTCCCTCTTGGTGCTTACAGATACACTGAGCCATCATTTACAATTGGCCTTTTTTTTGTTTTTGAAAAACTGCTGGTTTCCCTGAGTTCAAAGCTCTGTGCTTTCCAAGAAAACATTCAACTTGTTTCATAAACTAATCTGAACAGATGAGGAAGGGTTAGAGATCCTTATGTTTTGCCTCCCCTCAAAAGTGCAGTACATTTTGAACACAGATTTTAAAGACCATGTGACTCAGAGCCTCGAAGATGTCTAACCAAATAGCTGCGGCAAAGTCATTCTCCTCTGTCTACCCCTTCAGAGTCAAGAAAAGCTAAAAACACAATTTTCAAGTCTCCTTTGCAGCTAGGGGTAACTGTATAGCTCAGTTTATATGAGATACAGCAGAAGTAAGCTGGAGATCAGGGTAGGCTGCTTTCTTAACACAGCTGACACAGACATTTGGTTTTTTGTTGCTGTTGTTTTTAATCTTGGTTTGAGTGCAGATGTAAGTGATGGCACTACAGCAGCCATTTTGTCATTCTGCTTAACAGAATCAGAGATATTAGCTCTGAAATCAAGGTGCCACTGAACCAAGGTTAATACTCCTGACTTCAGATTTCTTGAGTAAGAAAAAATTGCTTTACTTAAGTGCTTCTTAATCATGTGATCTGTAACTGGCAGGTAACAATAATCCTTACTGAAGCATCTTCATTTTAAATTTGAAACAAAAGGATCATGAGAATTCCAGACAGAGTGGTAGGAAAGAATTGAGGCAGATGGTCTTATCATGTTGTTCTTTATCATGCTGTTCAAATAATAGAACATATACTGTATATACTTTATGTATGTATAAGCAACCCTATAATTATAATAACCTTTCTCCTAATAATTTTTAATAAATTTGTTCTATCTTCATGTAAGAGGAGTGAATCTAAAATAAACAGGCTGATTTCAAATACTACCTTTTTATTTCCTGAGTCATCTTTTTCACCACTATAACTCTAGCTCTTAAGATAGTGCATGAAAAATATAAATGTTTGATAAATATTTTTAAGAATAATGAATATTATGTTTATAGAAGGTATTTGTGTGTCTCAATTTAGATTTAATAAAGAAGTTGTATTATAAATACCAATCACGGAATCATTAACCCCCAACAAAAAAGATGAGAAAATCAAGGCATTGAAAATATAAGATCACTAAGATAGCGATTACTCTTATCCAGAGGAAACACTGATTTTAAAAAAAAATAGACTTTGAAGAAATCAGGTAAAAACAGTGAGGGGAAAGGGGATTGAAATATGGTGTAGGAGAGTGAAGTGCTCCATGATGACCACACACTAGCATCACCCGGGAAGACTGTGAAACACACAGATGCCATGTACATACTCACAGATATTCTGACTTTTGGGGTCTGTGATGGGGCTTACTGTGTTACTTTCCATTGCTGTGATGAAAATACCTGACAAGAACAACTTAGAGGAGGAAAAGTTTATTTTGGGCTTATGGCTTTAGAGGTTCAATCCATGGTCAAACAACTTCATTGCTCTGCACCTGAAGCAAGGTAGAATATCACAGTGAGGAAGGAAGTTACTCAGCTCATGGCCACCAGGGAGAAAGTATAATTTCCAAGATCATGGTCCTCACAACCTGCTTCCTCTAGCCACACCCCACCTGCTTACAGTTACCACCCTGTAATCCATTCAAATTATTAATTCATCAATAATAATGGGTTAATCCACTGGACAGGTTACAGCTCTCATAATTTAATCACTTTACCTCTGAATATTGCTACATTAGATATTATGTTTCCAACACAAGAACTTCTCAGGGGACACTCCATATCCAAATCATAACACTAAAATATTGGTGTTTTTTGAAGCTTCTTCACATTATTCCGATATGCAACCAAGAGTAAGTGTCACTGGTATGGGGGAAAATTACAGACTTTGGACAAAGATGAAGCTATATTTGAGTCTGATTGACAACTTCTAGTTTAGTCACCTTGGGCAGTCACTGACTTAGTCTTTTATTATCTATGGGGATGATAGTAATAAATAGTAATAGTAATAAAATGGGGATGATAGTAATACCTGTCTTGTAAAAATGTAAAAATTACAATAAGATGACAGGAATACCACTCCTAATACAGTTGTCATTTAATGTGTATTAATTATGATAGGACAGCATTCAGTGTACTACCTGTTGAAGCTCTGTGACACAGCTATTGGAAATGGCAAGAGGAAAGCTGGTCATGTTGTTTCTGGCATTTTGTGGCACAATTGCATCATTTTTAGTAGCATATTTGTTTATGTAATTCTCTACTTTAAAATTTTCTTTCCTCCTTCCCTCCCTCCCTCCCTCCCGTCCTTCCTTCCTTCCTTTCTTCTTTTTTTCTAGAAATAAGAAATCCTCCCAATAACCTAAGATAGAAAATTATGTCAGGATAATCAAGAACTAGGTGCATGCCAGTTTTGGGTGGTTGTACAGTTTGGTGGACGCTTCTTATTTTGTTCTATATTTGACACCATCTGGCGTATATTCCTTTTGCTTCCGTACCTCTATCTTTGTGTATATAACCCCAAATTTTCAAGCCTTAAAATATCTGTGGATCACCACCTATACTCTTTTCTTTCATTTTCAGAAGGCTCTCCACCTACCCTGGCCAATTTTGAAGCCTAAAGTCCTCTTGGGACCCTGCCCGCTTCCCCTACTTCCCCCTTCTTCTCAGGACTATGCTGTGTCAACTAGAGATTCGGACAGTGGATCATTTCATCTGTCCTTTCTCTCCACTTGTGTCTCCTCTTCTGCTTTCAAATGTGCTCATTTGTCTTTCTTGATCTCTCTCTCTCTTTCTCTCTCTCTCTTTCTCACACACACACAAACACACACACACACACACACTAATTCAATGCCACCCGCACTTCTTACAGCTTAGGTATCTCTCTGAAGCTATTATTCCTTTCCCTTGATGTCCTATTGTCTCTGTTCCTTTTCCATTTCTCTGATGCCTCCCATTTCCTGTCTTTCCTTATTTTACTTCTTACATTCATAGACGGATGAAAATCATAAGATTCAAATTCTCATTTAGTCACTTGTCCCTTTCCACATCTTCATATAGAATCTGTTCATTTTTATGGTGTCAAAGATGCTACCACAGCTACAATTTACTTTTATGTTTCTTTGCTCATTTGAAACACAAAACAGTAACCTACATGCATGGGCATGAGAACAAAGATGAATAACCTCTCTCTTGGGATAATTTTCAGGTCTTTAGTCTGCTGGCCTTCTGGACTTGATCATCACCTCAAACAATGTGTTGAAAATCAAACTAGTTCTTTTACCCCAGAAACGCCAAAGGCGTCTTTGCCTCGGTTGTTTGGACCCATGCTTTATCCTTTCCTCTCCTCACACACTGTACTCAATTTATTTCTCTTCCATCCTATTCATTCCTTTTCCCTCTCCCTGTGAACATGCTGGTATAAATCCCCTGTCTATAGTACGAAATATTTTATAACTGGCCTCTGGACCAAGGTCTTTCCTCTTCTTAGTCTTCTGACACGTGACTTCCAAGTAATTCTTCCTCAAAGCATAGGCCACATCTTCTATTCGGAAACTAGTTAATACCTTTCTGTGAACTATAGAACAATCCACTCCTTAATCTGTCCATCAACACCCACTAATCTCCCCGTTTTCTCATCTACGTAAAATACCATAACTTCCAGATCTGTTGACAATATTTCTGCATCTCTCTTCTGAGAGCTAAGCCTACCCTTCCTTTCAGTGCCTTTCAAGTTCCTGGTATTCCCAGCTCTCACTAAGCACCCTGACCTTATACCTGCTGGTGGACATGCTGATTTCTATTTACTTGTTAAGTATACGTGCATTGCCCTGGAATGGACTGGCAGCCCATTCCCAGCAAGGAACACATGTGCCTCATATACACGATTGGTAGAATATTCAAGGAATTCTTTTCCTGAACAAGACTCAAACAATTATTTGTTGATACTGGTGATTTTGCACTTTTAAACTCTCAATAGCATAAGAGCCAAATATACATTGTGAGCATGACCGATTATTCTCTTGAAATGACTATTTATCAGAGTAAATAATAATGAGTGCTTGGCTGATGCCCTGATAAGTAAAAGAAAGCAAAAGAATGTGTGTGTATGTGTGTATGTGAGAGAAAGAGGAGGAACTATATTCTTTCTTCATATGCTTAAGTAGGAGAAACTAAACTACTTGACTTTTTGTATTCCTTAAGCATAAATATATTATTTTACTGAAATAGCACATAGGGCTTGTGAAAAATAATAAACACATTAATGTCCCTTTGATGTAGCGATCACACTTTTTCTGCTATGGGAGCAACTCTTTTACTGTCCTAATTTTTGTAACCTAGTTCTGCCCAGAATCTTAGTGCTCACACAGGTCTAGGAACTGACAGTTAAAAGGGATGTCTTTGCCTGTGTTCAGTGTACAGGGAAGAAAATCAGCAAAGAAGGGTCTTAGAGGGAACAGAGCAGGTTGGGTCCTTGTCTGTGGAAGCTGCTTAGCAGTCTTTTCTCCTGTTTTCTTTTTTTCCTCCTACTTTTCTCCCCAGAATGCTGTCCTTCACTTGGCTCAGAATCCATTTTCTTTTATCTGGCTCCACTCTGTTAATATTTACTGGCTATTTCCTAATGGAGGAGGGAACCATCTATCTTCTTTCCTGATTTCTAGTTATTAAACCTTTAAGGGTTTAATATTGCCAAGGGCTCCTGAAAATCAACCCTCAGAAACACTGTCTCTCACTTCACCCCTTGACATTCCAGGAGGGACAGCCTGGCTTAGTCTGGTCCCTCTGTCAGGGACCTGGCCTTCATTGGTCTGGAAAACTGACCCGTGGGGCTTAGGAACAATGCCCAAGGCCTGTCGTGTGGATCTGTAAGCCTCCTGCTCATAAGCTCAGTCTCTTCTGCAACCCCTTCTCTGCTGAAGGGAATCACAACTCACTAACGTCTTTGCACCTTTCCCGTAAGCATCAAAAACCAAGAATTTAGACATTCTCTAGTTGACTAGACGTTTTCCTCAGTGGCAAAGTGGTGCAAATAAATATGAATCCTGAAACATTTCAGTTTGATGGATAGTGACGGTACAGCTCCTGGATTTTTGTCACTAGGAGCTGCTTTTATTGGCTCTCTCCTCTGGGATTTTAACAACCAACCGTGAAAGATAAGTCATCTTTCCCCCCATCACCCAAAAAAAGAAAATTTGAGCACTTTATGCTCACTGGTGGGGGGGGGCGCAGAATATAATTAATTCATGGTTTTACCATGCAGGGACCTAACTCGACTCTATCTCTAGGAAATAAATGACATCCCAGGTGGTAATATGCTTGCTGCTTGGATGACTGACTCTCTCTGCTTTCCTTGCCTAATCACCCCCGTGACCCTGGTATCTGACCTCCATCCATCCCCCCTAGGATTCACTAACTTAACAGTGATCTTTAGGTATTCTCTAACAGCACATACCAGGTAGTGCTTGCTTTCAGAAGCGTTCTTGGTCGCTTTTAAGGCTTATTAATCAAGTATATGAAATGCTGGTCTTAATCTTTCTTCTTCTCATATAATTTTTTGAATAATCTAGGAATAGTAACATGTTTTCTGCAGACACATATTTTGCTAGAGTTTATCAATGCATGTATGTATTTTCTTAGTTTAAAATGTATGAAAAGGCTTTATAGATTTTGGAGGGTGATGTTAAGTTGGGTTGAATAACTAATTAATAATTATAAGAAGGAAAATATAAGCACATCGAACAAATAAGATGATTGTTATTAAAGTTAGTTTAATTTTTATGAGTAAATAAAACATATATGTATATATATGGCTGAATTAGTCTGGATAGCCAATATCTGGGTTTTAGGAGGAGACTAATTTTAATGTGAATGAAATATAATTAATTTCCAGGCCATATACATACATGCAATAATATATGTGTTTACTTGTACTGATAAATGGAATTTTTAAAATATCTGATTCAGTTTATTCCTAATCTGCTATAAATTTCCTATTTAGTAGCAAATCTACTTTTCTCTAATGCTAACAGCAACATAAGAGTTGGGAACAAAAGGCTCTCTGTCTTTTTTTTTGTTTTAGTTTGAACTTCAACATGCAAATGTCTATCTCTTTTGTTGTTTATTCAATTTGATTTATTCTTAATTGGTGGGGAGCTGATATGGACGTTGGTGGCTTGGGCTTGTACTCTGAAGAAAACGGTTACCTAACCTGGACTGTTGTTTTTTAATGTGGGCATACATTTAACATTCTCATGGCTTTCCCTCTCCTCCCCCCAACCTGCAAAGCAAAATGCATTTAGCACTGAGCTGAGGAAAGCTGTGGCTGAAGCAAGCAACTCCTAGATCACACAAGCATTAACATATACGGGCATTGTCTTCACTGCTTCCCTCTGCAGCTTTATATAATAAAACAAGCCGCGTCAAATAGGCTAGGCTGTAATATTAGGTGAAATCTAATTTCAGTTTGGTTATCATATAGCATTCATTTCCCTAAGGGAGGGGAAAAAATTAAATTTGTAAGCTTAAGATTCCAGCTGAAGCAGAAGAAAGTATGAAAGGCTTCCCTCTGCCTTTTATTATTCACTTTATGAATTAGCCTTAGTTTACTTGTTTGCATCGGTGTCGACATATTTCTGAATACTATTAGCATAGAAATCAGGGCCGTTCTCAGGTTATTGAATGGTGTGTTGACTTCCGAAATAAATAGATATGCAGTGTGAAGGGCGAGCTGTCACTTTAGGAGAGCTTTCCTGATCTAAATTAAAAGGCACTTCTAATTGAAAACTATAATAGCAGGAGGGTTAGAGAGACAATGAAACTGCTCAGTCCCTTTCAATTTTCACAAGATTCTGTTAGTGAATGTAGGAGAAAAAGCAAAATGAAAATATTAAATTACAAATTGCAATTTAAGTAGCAATATTAAATTATACCTAAATAGCCATATTGCTGTAAAACAATTTTAGATGCTTGATTTAAAGACTCTCAGTACATTTGAGTTTTCACGATTATATTCTGATTTATCTGTTTTATCACTTAATATATTAATTCCATGTTTACTCCAGCAAATGTGTCTTTATCTATGAAGTAAGAAATTGGTCTTGAAAGACTTTTCATTTTGCACTTGGTGCTCACTAATTCAGTATTGAATTAGTTTTCGTGTATCTTTTGTCATACCTGAGGGGAAACGTCAGGGTTAGGGAACCTCAAAGTGAGGACAAATTCATAAAATCTGAGGCGATCATTCATGAGTTGTCTGAGTGAAATATTTCCAGAAATTAATAACAGCAAATCAATTATGAATTTAAATAATACATGAAATTATTAGCTATTTCAGTTATATGAATAGCTACCAGCTGTCTGAGTCTATATATTTTGGTCCTTGAAGGGTTAACAATTGAGGCCTGTCTATAGCTCATTTCTATAGTAACAGCAAGACTGAGACTTTTTATGGGCACCTAATAATTAGAAAGTGCTAGAAGGTATAACAATATAATGAATCAAAACTGATAGACTTGTGGGTTTCCATAGAAACATGTATAATTATGATAATCGGTCCCTGGCGTACCCTCAGAATCGTATACATTCAGTTAAATGCAATAAACATTAGGCACTATTTAGTGAGCTGTGATGCAGATTAACAGTGTGAGATACAGGGAAGCTATGAATAAAATTGCTGTACAGTTTATCTCAAACTAATTTCCCAGATTGCTTTAATAGATGTAGTGTGTGGATGTGAAAAATTGCAAGTGTATTTTTGTTAGTAGTAAAGCTAACAAAGATAATATTTCATAAAGTGGCTGACTGATTGTTAATTTCAGTGCAGATCAAAATGGGCTGTGGTATATTATTCAGTGTGGGATCCCAGAGTCCTGGGAGCAAATGGCAGATTGGGGCTCCCTTTGCTGATTTATCTTAAAAAGTAAATTATAAAGCTTTCTATGGTTGTCCATTTTTTAAAATCTTTTCTTTCCCTTTTTCTACCTTTCTGTTTGAGGGATAATTTTTTTCAGTCATGTTATGGGGAGGGGGATTGGAAGGGAATTCTCTCCCTAGCTCTGATACAGGAAAAGTCACCGATTCCTTCTGTTCCTTTGCATACCTAGTGTTTAATTTCCCCTCAGCTTCTAGATTTCAAATGTACTGGGCCTTCATTCCAATGCCTTTAACCAGAATTCCACTATAAGGTGAGGTAAAGAAATCATGTGTACATTGGGCGTGTGCACCCACATGTGTGTTGAGCAGGGGTGGTTACTGTTGAGGTGGCAGGTTACAGGATGTTAAATTTAAAAAAAAAAAAAAACCATTCTGTTTCCTTGCTGAGAAAATAACACAGTAGTTTGGAAGATGCCAGCCTGTTTGGGGAAAGTTGAATAAAAGGACTGGAATAAGATGATTTGGAATAATTTGAGAATATTTTGACAGATAAGGAGGGGAGGGAGACATTTCTAATTGTATGTGCATGTGTGTATGCGTGTGTGTGTGTCACACACATGGGGCCTGGTTATCTATCAATATTGCCCTCCTCTGCAGATGCCTATGATAAGTTTTTCAGGCACATTTCACAAGAGAAATGTGTTTCCCCTGAAGCAGGCAGGATGGCGATTCAGATATGGCTTGTGAGATCTGAGGGCCCTTAGTAACTGAGAGAGCCGGGCTTTAGGATGAAGTTACACAAATGTGCTGCATTATCTCTTGCATTAGTTTGAAAATAAAATAAAATAAAATAAAGAGAAGCCTTTAGGAGAAGAAATGTTTCTCCTAGGGCTTCAGAGCTGCTCTCAGGCTTGACAGTTTAGCTGGGTAGGTCTTTTCTACAGACTTTGCCCTGCCACAGCACTCAGTACAGGGGGCCTTTAGAATCACATGACAGGGCACACCAGCTTCTCTTCTCTCCCTCATGACTGTGGTACTAATACCATAATGGTTTCTGCAAAAGATTTGCTTTCCTTCCTGGCAGGAGTTTAAGTGGCCAGGAAGAAAGTTGACCATGTTCTCTCTGCAAGCTTGACTTTCTGCCCCTCTTTCCAGTTTTCCTGTCTAGAGACCCATGCTAAGAGCAGTGAGCTCATAGGTGCTCATTTTGCATGATAATGCAGATGTCTAAAGACACACCCCCCAAAACCAAAACAAAACAAAACAAAACTTTTCCATTCTTCTCCTTCTCTGTCTTTGTTGGGCTTATCTATAAGGAAAAAAGTAAATAAATCTAAACATACTGCTGCCCCCCCCCTTTTCTTTTAAATTTCCCATGCTTTGTCTTTTATTTTAATCAAGCTCAGCATTCTTTGTCACAACTCCATCAAGTGATTTTGGTATACAGTGTGTTCATAGCAGTGTTTATGGTATCTCCCCACAACATCTAAACATTTTTGTGGGCTGTTTTATACACACCTATATGAATACATTAGTGAATTATTCAACAAATACACAGCAGAGTATTGTACTATTCAGCAAGTCTATACACATATTCACATAGAAAACACATATACATTTGTCACACTATATTTTGAATGTGTACCTGTATGAATGACAACTCAATCTTAGATTATTGTATTTTACAAGATTCTCAACTCACTTACAATGAAAAATTATGAATATATATAATCAAGCAATATATTTTATCACCATAAAGTCACTAATTTCTTTGTACAAAATTGAGAAATCATGTTTCTGCCAAGTGAAGACATGCTCACACGTATGTACTAGTTGAATAAGCACCTCATACTAATATGTTTAAAAATATCGGTTAAATGTTGGTTGTGTTCAGGGCACTATTAATTTTGTGTAGAGGTATAAAATTACATATTATGATACCATCTATTCATGTCCATACTTATTCAGATAGGTGTGTTGTTGTTAACTATTTCAGTAAGAATGTTGAAAAGAGCTTCAAATGAAACAAATTTATAATTTTTTTGAAATACTTTAACAAGTTTTTATTGAATCCCTACTATG
The DNA here is from genome assembly GCA_004024805.1 of Geosciurus inauris. Lineage (NCBI taxonomy): Eukaryota > Metazoa > Chordata > Mammalia > Rodentia > Sciuridae > Geosciurus > Geosciurus inauris. The sequence goes on from PVHX01001432.1 coordinate 150,013, forward strand.
TGACAGGCATAGTTTTTTGGTTGTGGAGATTCAGCACTAAGCAAACTTCCTGCTTTCTTGTAGCTAATAGTCTAATGGCAGAAAGTAGAAAGAAACAGACAAAATAAATATCTGGTGACAATAAATGCTATGAAACAGACCAGGAAAAGTTATGAGGAAAACAAAAAATAAACTAAGAATGTATTAAACTTGCTTGATGATACTGAAAAGAAAGAAATGCCCAAATCCTGAAGTATGTTGTAGACAGACAACTGAGTGTTGGTATTTATTGCAGAACAATCTGAAAAGGAAACACCAAAATAAACATTTGTCAATAGTTAGCAAGTGCCTGTTGTTATGCTGAGCTTTATTTTAATCCCCTTCACAATATCATGTACTACTTACATTTGCCCTGAGATGTAGACATGTATTGCTATCATCATCTTGCAAGGAAAGAAGCTGAGATTCAGAGTTGATCGTCTAAGTTCACACAGAAAATGTGCCAAGGTGTAAACCAGCTCTTCTCATTCCCAAACCCATGCTTTATTAGCAGCAATGTGTCTCTATATATTAAGAACAAGTAATAATTAGTGTCTTCATCACCACACAGAAACTTATCCAGATTTTTTAATTCTTTTACAGTTCAAGAATTCTGTTTCTTTGAGAGAAGAAGGGAAGAATAACTTGACTGGACACATCCTAAGCAACCATATGCTGTCTGAGTCCACTGCATCACACACAGCCATTATTTTAAGCACTTTATTCAAACCCTTACGGATTGAGAAGGTAGAAGCTCTTCCACATGGCTGAATCTCTGCTGTTCATTTTAGTTGAGTACTGTTGCTGTGAAGATTCTTCTACAGTTTCTCTCACACTGTGTACTGTACCTTAAAAACTAAATTGTTTCTGTTGCATAAAGCCTACAAAGACTTTTAGGATGTTTTCTATTTGAAGATCCTAGTTGAACTATTTTGATTGAATTTGCCAATGGTTTTGATCAAGGATAAGGAGTTTTAATCACCACACCCCCCTCTAGGCTAGTCCTGGTGGAGCACACCTGTAATCTTCACAACTAGAGAGGCTGAAGCAGGAGGATCGCAAGTTTGAGACTGGCCTTAGCAACTTAGCCAGACCCTAGCAAGATCCTATCTCAAAACTAAAAAATAAAAAGGGCTGGGGATGGTTAATGTGGTTAAAGGGCCCCTGGGTTAAATCCTTTCTACCAAATAAATTTTCTTCCCTCGTGGTACTGGGATTGAACTCAGGGGCTTGCCTATGCTAAGCAAGTGCTCTACCACTGAGCTACATTACCGGTCTAAGCGTTTGATTTTTTTCTTAAATTTAACCATTGTTTGATTTAGTGGGATAGTTGGTATTAGCAATGTTGTCCAGTAGGATTTCTGACTAGAAGAGCCTGGGATTTGTCAATTCATCAGATTTTTGGAAAAGAGAGGTATTAAGTTTCCAACAGCATTATAAAAAGATCTGCATTTTTTTTTCAAATAGAAAGATAAATGTGCATTTTAAAAAGAAAAAGTAATTATATCATACACATATTCATATTTGCATATAGTAATCTTTATCATTGGGGACTTTAATCAACATTGATGACCATTTGATAATACCATTAGACTTAAGTTGGTGTTTTTTTGTCTGCTTGATTAAAAAATTATTGATTGGCTTAATCACAAAATGCAATATAATATAAAAAGTGTATACTAATTTTATGAGTATGAGAACATGCTCTTCCTTTGGAGTTTAATCAGTACTAATGACCAGTTTGATGACACAGTGAAAATTAACTAATATTTTGATATATTTGTTTAAATAAATTATTTATATTGGTATCCTGATCACCCAGACGTTTAAGAGGAAACTTCTCTATTACAGTGTAGCTTCAGACATATGTAAGAAACAAATAGGTTTTATTCAAGAAAACATTCTTAATGTGGGTTTCCTAGTTTTAATTTTATTTTATAAATGGGGAAGCAAAGGAAAAAGTTAGGATTTCTGTCTTGTCTTGCTTGCCATGTCCTCTGTGGTGTCGTGAAAGTCACACTGACTTTTGTCTATTTACTTTTTCCTTTCACAGAACTAGAAAGTTATTTTGGACAGTGACTCTGAATGGTAATTAATTCCAATGATCAGTGTGAGCTTGCATACAGACATTTGTGAAATGATGTTTGGTTGTGAAATGCCACGTTTCCCTCTTGTTCTCTTTGGTAATTTGGTAAACAGAAGCAGAATTGTATAGGAGAGAGGGGTGAAAGCACAGCTTTCTGTTTGGGCAAGGTTGGCCGCTCTGGATCAAAACTGCTGCTTCATCTCGTAAGGCCTTCTCTTCATAGTTCAGCCAAAGGCAGCTAGACAGGCGAAGGATTGCTGGTGCTAAGTTAGATGAGAACACTAACTGAATCTTTCGATTCTATAGTTGAAGCCTAGACACTTCTATCACATGCTATTCCCAATCACACATGCAAGATTTTCAATTTCAACAAACCATTCTTGAAACAATGTTGCAAAATGGCTGTTCCTATAACTCAAATATCCCATAGTCTGTTGGTTAAATAATAGTATAGCCACTTAGTGAAATGTTATTCAAGCATTAAAAGACATGTTGATGACCTGGTCAGATGTACATAATATATTGTTATATTAGAAAACTAAGTTAAAATAAGATGTAGAGTATTATTAAATATATACATAAACAAACAAACAAAAAAGTAGTCTGGGCCCAAAATACCTAAATATATAGGTAGTAGAATTGTGAACAATTTTTCTGCTGAAGTTTTCCTTCTAGATGTCCTATAATAACTTTTTCTTCTAGATTTTCTATAATAACCAACTAGAATAATAACTAGAATGATAGAATTTTAAAAGCAAACAAAATATTTCTACATTATAACATTAACTATGAACATACACATACACATTATTCTTTTCTATAAACTCTTGATTTTCTCCACTGCAAATGTATGACTTTTATAATCAGAAAAAAATTGTTCGCAAAATAAAAAAGAAAATGGAATATATTCTAAGTCAGTGTAAATAATGTGTCCCATAAAGATCGGAATAGGACCACCTACAGAATAATCTGCAATATAAGACCCTGTGGAACCCATTCATTACATCGTCTGTTACCAGGAGGCCACAAGTCAATTTTGTGCCATTCATTAATCCTGTTGGCAGTTGTATTTGTATGAATACATATTAGTTACCATTTTTTTTTAAATAATCACAATGTTGTAAATTCATTTTCTCCAACACTGTCAGGATTCTCCCTTCCCCTGCTGCAGCAGGCTCTGGCTTTTTTTGTACGTGCCTTGCTCCTTTTTCCCTCTCTTTGAGCCATTGGTCATCTTGGTAGGAGTTTGGTGCTAATCATAGCTGCTGATGTTAGATGCAGTTACTAATTTGAAGCTTTAGCTTTTCCAAATGGCAAACTCCAGCTTCTCCTTCATGTCATTGAAGGGTTATTTGACAACCACTCTGCTAACACACAAAAAAGTAAAATTTTAAAATTAGCAGACGGAGCCAAATGAAAAATGAAAAAAGAAAAATAGGCCCAGTTTTAGAATCTGACTAAGCCAGAAAATGATTCATTAAGTAATCCCAGTATTCTGAATATGGTAAGATCGTTGGTCACTTTTTTGGCTTCTTTTGAATTAGGGTATATTAATTATTTGTATGATTTTTTTATATGACCTGAAATTAGTATTTTAAAAAATAAAAATTAAGACTGGGTATATTACAGGCATGGTGGTGCATGCCTGTAATCCCAGCGGCTCAGGAGGCTGAGGTAGGAGTATCATGAGTTCAAAGACACCCTCAGTAAATGTGAGGCACTAAGCAACTCAGTGAGACCCTGTCTCTAAATAAAATACCAAATAGGGCTGGGGATGTGGCTCAGTGGTCAGGTGCCCCTTAGTTCAATCCCTGGTAACACTCCCCCCCACCAAATAAAAGGACTGGGGATGTAGTTCAGTGAGAGAAGACTTGCCTTGCGTGTAAGGATGTACTGGGTTCCATTCCCAACACTGAATGAAAAAAAAGTCAAGTAATGGATTTGTTTAGAACCAGTCATTTTTTTTTTTTTTTTTTGGCACTTGGATCCCTCTTCTCACACACCAGCAAAGAGAGGAAAGAATGAGAAAGGGAAAGAGAAAAGGAGGTGGAGAAAGAGGGAGTTGGAGAGGGAGAAGGAGAGGGAGAGAGAAAGAAGGAAGAGAAGAGGAGAGGAGAGAAGAGAGGAGAGGAGGGGAGGGGAGGGGAGGGAGAGGGAGGGAAGGGAGGAAGGAGGGAGGAGGGGAGGAAGGAAGGGATGTAGAGCACTTCAGAGAACAGAATTGCCAAATTTATTGTTTGATAGTAGTTACAGAGACTACAAATTAGCCCCCTTATAAACTATTAGTGTAGATGCAACTTAGGAGATAACATTCTCTCTAAAAAGCACATGCTTCTCTATTTTATAAGCACAAGAGTTGTTTTCTTCTTGTAGGACATTAGGAAATGGTATTTATGCAACTGACATTTTAACACTAAGTTTTATAAAGTCATGGTGTAGAGGACAATGAGTCCAAGGAGAAAGTTAATGCCAAAACTCACAGAAGAGCCAATTCTTCTTTCAACTTTTCAAATTACTTTTGTGACTGTAGTTTTTACTTGTGCTCACATCAGAATCATTTGTATTTAATACAGTCAATACAGAGGACTGTACCATATTTAATTTCTTTGAAGTGTAGTAATTATTACTACTATCTTGTTCAGTCATTAAATGTTATTAATAATTAATAATAATTAATAACATTCATTAATAATGTTCAGTCATTATTAAAACTGGTGCCTTAGAGCCAACTCATTGCCTCCTCCAACCCTAGTATTGAGAGAACAATGAAATGGTGGACATTTCATACGTGTTTTAACATGAAGAAAGGCATAATTATCATGAGGAAGAATATCCAGTAGAGATGTAGGATTCTGTTTCCAAAGTCATTTTTTATGTGTTTATCTAATAATTTGCTTTGCATACTGTCTAAATGTCTCAAACCACTAGAAAACTTTTCTCCTTCCAATTGCCCCAAGTTTGTGTTTTGTACGTCCAATTATTTATCACATTTGGAACACTTGTTTTTCTCCTTTCTCTTCTCCATATTCCCTCAGTCTATAATTCCTTTTATCTTGGAAATAAGGGTCTAGTGTCACTACATTTTGAACCCAAGTAACAAAGTACTACTGCCATCATGAATAAACATTACAATAGTAATGTTAACAATATTTAATAATTATGATTTAAGAGGCACTTTTCTAAGAACTTTAAGTAGGTCCAGTCATTTTGTCTATGTAAGATATTTTAAAGCTGTGAGCTATTGCATTACTATTCCTTACTTCCTATTGAGGACATTAAGGACCAGAGAAATTTAGATACAAAGCTAGCAAGTGGCAGAGCTGCAATGTGAAGCAGGCAGTCAGACTCTTGAATCAACACTTTTCATAATTCCATGCCACCTCTCAAGGTCGAAGTCTCAAATGCAGTCCTTACATAGAGTTAATATGTAACCATTGAAGATTGGATCTGATGCCCATATTATTATATAAAATTCTCACTATCTGTAGCCACAATTAAAGGTCCCTATATATATGTAGCTCTGAATACTCATTTATGCTCTTGAGTTTGGAGTGGCCTCTTCAGCTTCTTTCTTACTGACTGAAATAAGTAAGAGTTTTGTCGTTTATGGAAGCATAGATTAGCATCTTCTATTTTTGATACTATACAGTAAGACAAGGAAGTAGATAACATTGCAGTGGAAACATATCCAAAGTGTGCTTTGTATTTCAGTTCATAAACATCCATTATAATTTTTTTTGATTAATCCCTAGAGCAAGGAAATCATCATATGTACAAGAAAACCCAGAATATTCCTTTGGATGCTCCCACATATCAATAGTTCAAGAATTATTTTACTCTTAAAGCAGAACCAGTCCTGCCATGAGTACCTAATGTAGAAGCACTGTGACACTGCAGCACTGCCACCGCCTACTAATACCATGTAGACTCACTTTTTTGACACTGAGAGACAATTACTTATTCTGCCAAGGTGCCCAAGATGGCTTTATAGAAAGAGTGGGATATTAACCTAGATTTTTTCCCCTTCTTCAAGATAATTTCATTTTAGAAGCATCTTTATTATTCCTTCCTATTGGACCTTTGGTGGATCATCCACATCTACTCTAATAGATTTCTTATATGTGAGATTTCTGAGTCTCTTAAGTTAATTGGTCATAGATATCAGCTCTCTATATCAAAGACAGAGAAAGAGATTTTGTATGTCTTTATAAAAAATTTCTGAATATTCTTATTTCATTGTCTCAATACTAGGGCTGGTTATTTAGTTTTTACATAATTAAGAAAAATATTTTAAGGAACCTTCCAAATAGGCCTATTCTCAAGGATTGAAGATCTTTAATCCTGAACTCAAGAGTACCTAGCATTTCAACTGTAGTATGCTATTTTTAAGTCCTTTGGGTATAGACCAAGAAGTGAGATAGCTGGGTCAAATGGTGGTTCTATTCTAAGGTTTCTAAGGAATCTCCATACTGCTTTCCAGATTGTTGCACCAATTTGTAGTCCTACCAATAATGTAAGAGTGTGCCTTTCCCCTACACCCTCACCAATACTTAGTGTTGTTTGTATTCTTCATAACTGCCATTCTGACTGGCATTTCTCTAATTACTAGAGATGTTGAACATTTTTTCATATATTTGTTGATCAATTGTATATCTTCTTCTTCTGAGAAGTGTCTGTTCAGCTCCTTAGCCCATTTATAGATTGGGTTATTTTTTTGGTATTAAGGTTTTTGAGTTCTTTATATATCCTGAAGATCAGTGCTCCATCTGATGTACGTGTGGCAAATATTTGCTCCCAAAATGTAGGCTCTCTCTTTATCTTATTGATGTTTCTTTTGCTGAGAAGAAGCTTTTAGTTTGAATCCATCCCATTTATTGATTCTTGATTTTATTTCTTGTGCTTTAGGAGTCTTGTTAAGGAAATTGGGGCCTAATTCAATGTGATGAAGATTTGGGCCTATTTTTCCTCTATTAGGTGCAGGGTCTCTGATCTAATTTGTAGGTCCTTGATCTACTTTGAGTTGAGTTTTGTGCATGGTGAGAGAGAGAGGTTTAGTTTCATTACACTACATGTGGATTTCCAGTTTTCCCAGCACCATTTGTTGAAGAGGCTATCTTTTCTCCATTGTATGTTTTTGGTGCCTTTGTCTAGTATGAGATAACTATTTCTGTGTCTTCTATTTTGTATCATTGGTTTACATGTCTATCTTGGTGGTAATACCATGCCATTTTTGTTACTATAGCTTTGTGCTATAGTTTAAGGTCTTATATTGTGATGCCTCCTGCTTTACTCTTCTTGCTAAGGATTGCTTTGACTATTCTGGGTCTTTTACTTTTCCAAATAAATTTCACGATTACTTTTTCTATTTCTATAAAAAATGACATTGGGGGCTGAGGCTGTGGCTCAGTTGCAGAGCGCTTGCCTTGCACATGTGAGGCACTGGGTTTGATCCTCAGTGTAAAGCCAGATGACCAAAAGGAGACGAATCAAAACTGCTGGGCAAGGCTTTATTGGAAATACATGCTCTCAGGCTGAACTCTCCCATCCATTAGAGTGTGTACGGGAGAATGTTGCACGTGTTCCATGGTAAAGAAAATTTAAAGGGCCTGGTCAGGAAGGGGAGGGCTTAAGGCAGAAATGGAGGGGCTATGAGATAGGAAGAGGAGGTATCTAGAGTCCTGCATCCCCTGGGATTGGTGAGGGGATCCTGCCGAAGTCAGAGTCCTTCTGGGATGAGGCAGGAAAAGTCCACCGATTGGTAGGAGGCGCCATTACTGCTTACATATCAGCTTCTGGTAGGCTGTTCCTTTGCGCATGCAGGCTGCTTGATGCTTCATTCCCCGCAGCTGCTCCAAACTGAAGCCCTACACCCTCCACAGCTGCATGGAATCCACCATGCTGCATGACCTGCATCTGCTGCTGTCGCGTGGAGCTGACCACATTGTACGCTTTGTGTCCGCTTCATGAGAAGAAACACGAGATCTCCAGCTGACCTAACACTCAGCACCACATAAAAATAAATAAGGACACTGTCTATGTATAACTAAAAAAAATGTTAAAAAAAAAAAAAAGAAATGACAGTGGGATTTTAATTGGAATCACATTGAATCTGTATAGTGCTTTGGGTAGTATGGCCTTTTAATACTTGACAATATTAATTCTGTCTGTCCAAGAACATGGGAAATTGTTCCATCTTCTAAGTATTTCAACTGTCCATCTTACGTAAAGCTCATTTAAATTCAGTTAGGATGAAACAGCATATCCTCAGCTCCTATAATAAGCTTAAAACAGCTTGAAGAGAAATAAATTGTAGGTGCAATCAGAAAGATAAGTCAACTAACACGGCTGTCATACCCAAACATGTGCAGGACATTGTTTAGGTAGCTGATATATGTAGCAAAATATCTTGGGAACGGAAGTGTACATGCTTATTTGGACATGTGTGTGTGTTTGCTATAGGAAGAAAAATGCCTCAAAGAAGCCACCTTTTTGTTGCTATCATTAATAGAAGGGCAATGATAAACTCCATAATATTACTGTGTTAAAGATTATGAGGTGCCAATCTGAGAGCGGCTTCTGTGATCACCCTGAGTGTTTGCCGTGGCTAAGTATAGACTGGGCTTCTCCATCTCAGCAATGCTATGTAAGTCCTGCCAACCCAAATGAGCAGCAGTAGTAATGTGTTCCCCTGCATCTGATCAACAAACAAATCAGACAGATTATCTCATGTAATCGATACATGCAAAACAAAACACAAACTTCATTTAGAGCAAAACTTGCTTTTAGTAATTTCTGAATAAATGTGTTCCCTTCCAGGCAATTAAAAAAATAAGCTGAATCTAACGCGTACACATTCATCACACTTGAGGATTATTATTTTCTCTTCTGATCTTCCATTGAGAAGGAAATTTACCAAAGGTAAAGAGTCCTGATGGATATTTGTGTGTTCTGGATGATACCTTATAGTAGGCTGTAAGAGGATATTCTGAAACAAGACATAAAATATGGCTGACATGAAGGGGTGGGCAACTAGGTGTGTGGAACTTCTCACAAGAAGTGAAGAGATCATCTTGAACTGCAGAGTAGGAGGTGTGTGCAGGATGCTGGGTTGAAGGCGATGATACAATGCAAGATCTGAAAATAAGCAATAGACAGGAAATCACAGGAAAAAAGAACTTGTAAACATAATGAAAATAATTCTTTTTCAGCCTTAGGGATTTTGGAGCTCAAAATTAAAAATGCTGGTGTTTTTCTCCCTTCTTTCTAAGTAATGTTAAGTAATGGGAAATTCACCATTGCGATACATCCTTAAGCTATTTAGACAATTTAAACAGAAACCTTTTATTGCTTAACTCTCAGTACTATGTTTATATAGATATTTTGCAGAGGTTCTTAGTAGGTTACAATCGAAACATGATATGTTTGAGTTTACATGTGATTATTCCAAATGTGATTCAAAACACGAACAAATATTACCAAGAGGGGAAAGAAAGGAGAAACAAAGTCATGAGGGGTAAGGGAGAATTACAATCTTCCACCTACTCATCTCGATGAGCAAGGAAGAAGAAAAGCATGGAAAGGAGGGAAAGAAGGGAGGGAGGAAGGAAGGAGGAAACGAATGAAGAAAAAAGGAATGAAGAAAAGACAGAGCAAAAACTGTGTTCTTAGAGTTGCTTCCCATTACTGCCTTTACAAATAATGTTAAAGCAGAATGTAAAGAGGACCTGGGAGTTGGACTTTTTAAGTCAGGGAAGGTCTGTTACTGTAACAAATGCCCCCAAGCTCTCAGTAGTTCCATGCAGTCACTCATGCTATAGCCCACATGGGCTGAGAAGCTCTTTTGCAAGCAGGAGACTCAGTGAGCACAGTGAAAACTATGTCTTTCAAGGGTCATCTGGGAGTGGCCAAAACTCAGCTGCAACCATGTTCCTCTGCCCAGAACAGTTGTGTGTCCCTTCCCTAATGACAAATAGGTTGGGAAGGTGAGTTTAAACCTATGTTCTGGGAAATGCAAACAAATTTGATGACCATCAGTCAATCTCTACCCAATGTGGTCACCTCAGTTTACAGATAGAGAAGGAAGAAATATACTTTTTGTAGAGGCTTTTTGACTTTTTGTCACTCCCAGGAATACCCTCACACAAACTGATGCTCACTGTGCTCTTCCCTTCTGCAGTGAGTGAAGATGAGGAAAGCTTCTCAACCCATTTGAACTGTAGTGGAAGAGAACAATTAATCGTGACAGTATCAAGTCACAAAAATTTTACTTTTATTTAATTCTTCAGACCTGAAATCTCATAAAAGCATGTCTGTACCTCATGAGTTAAGATTAGCCATGGCGAAGACATTGTTTTAATTTCTTTCTAGGATCACTGCTATTCAATACTATATTGCATCCCCAAATGTCTGTTGATGAGTCCCTTTATGTCATTGCTCCTTGGACATTCCTGGTGAGCCCTCACCCTTTTTGAGGGCTGGAGCAGTAGGTAGAGTTCAGCTACATTGGTCTGTGTCATCTTTCATTAAAAAGCTGGGAGACTCCAACAGAGATGACATAAGTAAAGAACTTTTTTTTTCATGTTAAGTTCAACTATTCTAGGCTTTTTTGTGTATTGAACAAATTGATTTTTTATTATGCTTAAATTTTGTCATTAACTTGCCTTTTGATTTTGACATCTCACAAATAATTTCATGTTCTCTCACAGGTAGCTATATATTTGTTCTTGAACAAATTTTGTTTTTCTTCTTTAAATAATCTTCCTTAATTATAAATCACTCAATAATGGTAAAAGAATTTGAAGCTTTTATACTTCACATCAAAAGTTACACTTTTATATTCTTGTAATTATGCAGAAGAGAAAAGAGAATGCAATTACTAGAGTAAATTTAGCTTTTGTAGAAAAGAAATCTATGGTAGAACTATAATTATTATAATAGCGTAGTAAATATACAGAATGTAACATGCAGCTATTTTTCAGTATGATTATTATAGTGTTGCTATTACTAGAACCAATTTACTATAGTTTTACTAGGCAAAATATTAGTTACTCTATTTTTCATGTAATAACTATGGTTTGTTACGGTTTTATGACAAAATGAGAATGCTGTTATAATGGATTTTATGGTGTTGTATTTATAAGTGGTAGAGAGGGACTTTCAGCTTGTTTTCTTGCTTGGCTTTTCACTTATAAAATGACCTAGAGCACGTCGCTTGAGCTTTCTGCATCCTTGTTTTTCACTGTACAAAAAGAAATATTCATTAAAAAGTAATGATTCCATTAAAAATATAAAGTCCAGTCCTAATTAATTGCACTTAGATTCACTTCCTAGATTCACTGAAGTGAAATATTAACCCTATGCTAGTGAGTGTGTGTGTGTGTGTGTATGCCTGTGCTCTCCTTCACCATAAGTAAATTAACTAAACATAACAAATATTGTATTTGATCTCAAATATTATATGACAAAACTGGAGCAAGTACAAGGAAATCTTGTCCTCATTCTTCTTTTGCTACAAACTTTTGTGTAATCTGGTCTCTCTACATTCACAGTTTTTTCCCCTCTCATGTCTGAGGTCTTCATTTATTATTACGTGGTCATCCAAACATTCATACTTTCATGAATTCCAGTGTATGACAAAGTTATTCTTGGGATCATTTATGTAACCTACCACTCATTACAAGGTACTAGTGTAGTCCTGATTATAACCAAGATCAAAGAGCACAATTAAAATAATATGGTCAAATGCTGTATAATATGTAAAATACATTATTGTTTTAGTTTACTTGAACTGGCTGAGGACTATATTCCCCTCTGCAAAAGAGTTACTTAGGAGCACACTGAAATTATTTTACATATTGATATGTAAAATATTTTACATATTGATACATTACTAATCTAGAAAAATCAATTCAATAGTAGATTGCTGTAAGGTGAGTAATACTCCATTCTTTTCCCTTTGAAATTTGGAACCATTTTGAAGAGAGGACTGAGATAGAGAGAAATCAAGATAGAAGCTGCACAAAGGAAAATTTTAATTTGGAAAAGTGATTTGGATGCGTGGTAAACCCTTCTAATAATTTACATCCTAATAAATCTTCCTCTGTATCCCTACTTCTAGTCTTAGGCAGAGCTTTAAGGTAGCCCTGCTGGGACAGGTGCTCTCCACACAGCCCAAGATGGATAAAAGCATTCTGAGGACAGGTGCTCTACACAGGCTGGAGGGATTTTGTCAAGCATGTTTCAGTGTTTCAAACCAATTAATTTGAAATGTATTAATTTCAAATTGAAATATATTAACTTCAAATTTATTAATCAAATAAGGTACTAAGAAGAGTAACAGGACAAATGCTGCTTCCTATTATTTCCAAAAAGTCCAAGAAGGAACATCCACCTGAAAGCATCTGTGGAAAGAGAAATGAAGATTTGACTTGTAGCTTTTTGTTTGTTAGCTGTGGTATAGTCTTGGACAAACTATTTAATACCTCTTATTCTCTTTTGTAAAGTGAGTTAAAAATATCCACTTCTGCTGGGTGCGCTGGTGCATCCTGGTAATCCCAGCAGCTCAGGAGACTGAGATAGGAGGATTGGGAGTTCAAAGCCAGTCGACAGAGGTGAGGCGCTAGGCAATTAATTGAGACCCTATCTCTAAATAAAATAAAAATAGGGCTGGGGATGACTCAGTCATTGAGTGCCCCTGAGTTCAATCCCCATAACCACCCCCTCCAAAAAAATCCACTTCCTCACACACAGAAGTGTAGCTTTATATGCAAAAATCATTTTTCCTCCTTGGCATCCAAGAACACTGTACTTCCCGGTGTGACTACCTTCTGACCAGAAAAGCATTGGCAGAAGTGAAGTTTCCATTTCTAGTACTGGGAAATAACACTTTCTGCATAATCTTTATTTCTTTGTGCTCTAGCCAGATCCAAAGGATCCAACAGAGGAATTAGAAGTGCCAATCCATGGCCCAACTGCTAAGTAGAGAGAATGTGGGTCCCTGAATGCTACTTTCTTTATCTCAACCTTTTAATGTGTATTGGACCATGATGGGGTAAAAAATAATTATTTAATACATTAAAGATACTGAGGTTTCTGGGTTAGTTGTAACAGATATTAACATAATTAGTATATCAAGAGTAGTCATTGTGATAAAATGAAATAAAATTTAAACAATGTTTGGTCCCATGATTCTTAGACCTCAGAAGGGCTACATGGGAGACAGATCATTTCCTTCTAACTCTCTGCAATCAGTATATAGACCATTACCAATCATTATTAAAGTTCAAACATAACTAACTGGGATCAGAAAAAGAAATTCCTCATCGTGATATTTTGGTTGTTTGGTTTAAACAAGCAATAATTAAAGAATAATTATCTAGGCAATGAGTAAAGAAAAAAACCCAAAGAAAACAAATAACAACAGTGACAAGGCATCTAACAATTGTTTCAACCATGATTCTTTTTTTAAGTAAAACTAATCGATAACGGTTATAACATAACTTAGATTTGCTCTGGGGCCAGCCAGTGATTTTTAGGTTGTGTGTGTATTTGAGTGTGTGTCTTGGAGATGAAGTTAAATTTAAATGCCATTATATGTTATTTCTTTCTTTTATTCTAATATATTCAGGTTTTATGAAATACTACTCATTTTTTGCTCTTCGGATAAGCCTATGCATAAGGAATTACATTCTACTTCATAATTCTTAACAATAACCCAAATTGGTAGTATGATGATATGGATTTTATAAAGTAGAATATGACTCCTGAAAGATATATTATTTCTAATACCTCAGACACAGTCTTTTGTGGATTTCCATAGAAGTCAAAATGGGTGGGAAAATTCAGTACATGAAATAAATTGGGATTAGAACTGGGCAGAAAAGAGACAAAAAATAAACAAGGTAAAAGAGACAATAGATCCTAATTATCACGATTTACTGGTAAAATATAATCAGAAGATGATATTTAACAATTCGTTTAAAGTTAGTATCATTTCTCTTGCTTTTAAAGGTGTACAAATAAAATTTCATCTTTATAGAGTAATGAACTCAACTGTTCATCAGTTAGTTAAGAAAAAAATGCTTGAGTAGCCTAGAAATTTTTGGTGATACCATGACTTCTAGTAATTCTGATGAAAATGTTTTGAAAGTCATAGATTGCTAAAGATGATTTTTTTTTTGGCTCAGTAGTACACTTAGTGGTGTTTCTACATGTACAGATAAAACAGAAAATGTAGTCTGAGATCATACTTTAAAATTTTCTTTTGATCCTAGTAAGCACTTCATAGGTAGTACAGTCTAGGCTTCCTGGGAATGGGGAGAACATCTGTCTCTTTTGTTTCTCCAACAATTAGTATGTACAGAAAATACAACAGGGTTTTTTTTTTTTTTTTTTTTTTTTTTTTAAAAATAAAACATGTAGCCAAAAGAATATACTTGACATCTTTAAGAAAGTAGTATAATTAATTTTCTATTAAAGTTAATGAACAGTACTCCTTACTCCTGGTTAAGTGATTAGCTTCCCTTCAGTGCAGAGGGTGATTTGAGGAAGTGGGGATTGATAGATGGTTCAGAGAAGTGTTGGGAAGCCCTTAATAATCCAGACCCATAATGTATAAGGCTTTTAATAATACTAAGATTGTTGGCAAACAGAAGAAGATGCACTTTCAAGATTTTTTGACCTATATTCAATTGAGGATGAATGAGGGAGAGCAAAATGTAGGGGACCTCATTTTGACTTTAAACTAAACGATGCTGGGAGTGTGGCTGGTAATGCTGTAACTCAAAACTCAAGAAAGCCAAGAGGTGAAGCCACGAGATTGGAGAGAAAGGACAAAGTGCCCACTCCTCCAGCTTAGTTTTGTGTTGGAAATGAATTGTAGCAATTGGAAATAGGAATCAGGAATTTAGGAGAGAGGTTGTGAAGGGTGCAGATTTGGGAATCAACAACAGTCTTCATAGAACTGTTCTTCATGTGGCTACTGAGCACTTGAACTAGGGCATTCCAAAGTAGGGCATGCTGAAGGGTAGCTTTGCACATTGGATTTTGAAGACTAATAAGAAAAAACATGCAAAAGATCACATTAATAATTTTTACTTTGAATATGTGTATGGTGAAATGAAAATACTCTGTCTATCTTACACTAAATCAAATTTATTATTTAAATATTTCACCTATTTCTTTTTAGATTTTTTCCCAAATGTGGCTGCTAGGAAATTGAAAATTTCACACGTGCATTACTTTACATTTCTTTTTATTCACTTTTTTTAAGGATTGCATTCATGGCCTTGTGCATCACATTGTATTTCTATTAGAAAGTGCAAGGCTAGTACATTGACCGGAAAAATAATAAACACTTTTCAGTTCTATTTGATTTTTTTACCTCATTTTTTATTTTTAGAATTCTAGGTACAGCAAAAGAATGAAATAAATCCTGAAAGTACATTTAGTTAACTGAATAAACATAAAATGTAATACAAGTCATTTTATAGTGTAACTATTGTGCATTTTATAAGCCTGCAGAGAGCCATGAGTTCTGCAATGCTCTAGAAGTCACTATGGTGAAAAGATTAGGGCCCTGGTCCATATCTGCCCCAAGTGATGGATGTGTGAAATGTGTGCACTTATGCACCTGTGCATGCATGCATGTGTATGTTTGTCACATATACAAAAAATCTGCTAATTTTTTAAAACTTTCTATGTGAAACATTGATTTTTGATTTGAAAAGTTTGCATGAACTCATGTATATATATATGTATACATACACACACACACACACACACACACACACACACACACATATATATTTTTTGGTACCGAGGATTGAACTCAGGGGCACTTGACCACTGAGCCACATCTCCAGCCCTATTTTGTGTTTTATGTAGAGACAGGGCCTCACTGAATTGCTTAGTGCCTTGCCGTTGTTGAAGCTGAGTTTGAACTTGGGATTCTCTTGTTTCAGCCTCCCTAAGTGCTGGGATTATAGGCGTGTGCCACTGAGCCCAGTGCATGCACTCTTTATGAGAGAAATGAACCAAAATTACTGCAGCAAGATTTTCTTTTATCTTTTAATTTTTAAATATTTTTATTAGTGCATAATAATTATACAGAATAGTGGGTTTCATTGTGACATCTTTGTACATGATCAATGTCAATCAATCCCGAGTATTTCCCCCTTGTCTTCTAGCTTTTGACCGATGAAATGAGGAATACATTTTTTCTAAGTATTATGGGATGGGAGGATGAATCATTTAAAATATGGGAGTTAATTTATATAGCATCTATAGCAAAGGATAGAAAAATGAGTATTACCTAGTCTATTGCTTTTACTCTCTCCTTTAAATTGAGTCTGTATAATAAAATAATTCAATATTCTTAGTCTTTTTCATCAGAGAAAATTTAGATTGAATGTTACAGCATGAGTAAAATTTACTTTCTCTCATGACTTCTCTAACTTTTTATTCCAGGTGTCCTTGGCAGAAGCCACTGTTTGTTCTATTGCCAGTGTTGCCCTGTCAGGTTCTCTTGTTCTAATGGGTGCCTACTAGCACATAGACTCTCATGAAAGAGGGAAAGTAAAGTTACCTTATACACTTCCTATAACATGATTTTTGGGATAGGAAAAGTTCCAATCTAATTTTTGTATTAAAAAAAAAATCCTTAATACTTGTTCGTCCTTTTTTAGTTTAATGTGCAAATTTTCTGAATTTCTGACGAGATGAAGGAACAACGGGCAAAAAATAAAACTCGTGGATATTCAACAGTGACTTAAATTTTCAATAACAGGTTCGGTTGCAGTAAATTTAAATAAAACCCAATCCAAACCACATTCATTAAAATCCTTGACCTCCAGAACATTAGTATTGAATTGATGATGTTAACTAAGGATTTTCAAACCCAATAACTAATGCAGATATTCCTTTTAAGTGTAAGTTATATGTCAGTGACATTGTAAGTTGTTGAAAAGTAAAAATAGTTATCTACTGTCTTCTCTGGTGAGTTTGTTTTCCAGAAGCCATCATCTATTGCATTTTTTTTCTGATTTAAACAGAAATTAACTCTGAAAATACTTATATTAATATATTACTATTTCATGATCTCTTCTCTAAATTAGTGGTTGGTAAAGTAGGAGAGTTCATTTTATTTTATTTATATTTTCTAAAATATTTTTTTAGTTGATGGATCTTTATTTTATTCATTTATTATTTATATGTGGTGCTGAAGATCAAACCCAGTGCCTCATGCATGCTAGGCAAGTGCTCTACCACTGAGCCTATATCCCCAGCCCCAAGTTCATTTTATTTTTGGAGAAGAAATCAAATATTCATGGTTGTTCTATGACACAGAAAAATGTATGCTGAATGCTATATTAGGAATCCTAACTTCTAAATCCATAGACAATCACATATTAGTGGTCTTAAGATTTTCCTGAACTTGATCATATTTAAACAGTAACTTTATTTATTAATGTTACCAAGGCCCTGGTTACTCAATTCCTCCATGATCTCAAATATGTGTCTAATACAGTCACCCAATATACATAACTTCAAATGTTAAAGAGCTAAACAAAAACAACAGCAACAAACAACATAACAACAAAATGAAAACTCTATATTCAACCTAGTGTAATGAATACTGAGTTCAACCTAGTGTAATGAATACTGAACAGTGGGAAAGGAGAGGTTGCATCAGAAAGATCAGCTCTGTGGGTTTTTCATGATTCGTCACAAGAGGCATTATATTCTTACCTAAGACAATTTTATCCAATGTCATTATGAATGCTACCCTTGAAATATGGAAATTGTCTGTCATAATTACAAAAGGGCCATTTTGTAAGGTGAATGAATTCACAAGCAAGTTTATTTATAAAGTCAAGATTGTGATTTTTTAAATTTTTCCTTTCAATTCTCCATGTTAATATGCTTTCTGTAGGTATCAGTTACCCTTTTAATTTATTTCACACTTTTGAAAAAGCAAGCATAATAGCAATGAAGAGTTTAGTATCTTTGTAAAGTCTTTTAAACCCTTCATTTTTCTCAAAGATTTCTATAAAAAGTGAAATAACTAAAAGATGCCTTTTTACTCTGGATTGCTGAATCAGAGAAACTTCAGTAGGATATCTTCTAGGCAATACTGTAAATAGCTATGGAAAATTAAACTCTGTATTTTGAACCCTGTGTTTGTTGTCTGAACTAATTTTGGGTTAGGGATGCATCTCAAGATATAATATGCTTGTACTTCTGATGTAGCCTAGACAAAATATTCTTCTCAGTCCCAAAAGACAGATAAAAGTCCATTCAGATTATTCTCCACAATGGGATGGATAACCTTTTTAAAGGTTACTGTCAGAAGAAATGTTATACAACACCCTGTGGATTTGTGTTTGTAAAAATGAAAACATGGAAGTAAATTTACAGGTTTGTCAATTCAAATCTGAAGCCATTCATTACTCTTCAAAGGTCCTTGAAATGGTGGTTACAGTCCAGATGCACTTCCAGGGCTTAATGTCTCCACAGTACTCCATGGTAGATGGTGCTTGGATTTCTGGTTTGGTATTTCTTCATCTTCTATTGCATGATTTACATACCTATATGCTGACATCTAGGTCACAATCCTCATTATTCTTCTACTTCTTAGTTTTAGGGTGTATTTCTCTCCCTTCTCAATTATCTGAGATTTAACAGAAGTTAGGAAGTACAAGTTATTGGAAGAAGACCTGAAAGGTTGGTCCTTTCAGAGATAAAATGTACATTAGATCATGCCAATAAAGTAATGATACGAGTCATAGTGATTTTTAGGACAAGAGGAATACTCAGCAGTCAAAAAAAGTATTTTCCATTTTTTTTTATTTTATTTTATTTTAAAGATGTATTTTTAGTTGTTGATGGACACAATGTCTTTATTTTATTGCTTTGTATGTGGTGCTGAGGATCGAACCCAGGGCCTCACGCATGTGAGGCAAGCGCTCTACCGCTGAGCCACAATCCCAGCCCCAGCATTTTCCATTATTGAGCAATGAATAGATACGATTTTTTGGAGATATGGTGAGAAATGTAGGTTGTTGTTACAGTGTATTTGCCTGGTAAACAATAGATGTATCTTCAGCATCTCTAACTTAACAAGTTCAAAATAATATTCATGAAATTCACCCACTAAATTATTTCATTATTGCTATTTATCTCAGTACATGGTATTTACCATTTCGGAAACTTAGCTCCAATGTTCACCTCTTCCTATATCCAAGCCACCAGTAAATCATCTTATTTCAATGCTCAAACTACATTTCAAATATGAGCACTATTTACCCTGAAGCTACTTATCTTTTCCATGCCACTTTTAGTTGCTTTTTCTTTATTCCTTTTCTTTTTCCTTTTTAGACTTGGACTCTTGTTATACTACTAGGCATTATATTGAAAACCAAAGATAAGTATTCAAAAGCAAAGTTAAGCCAGAAATAATTCTTGTCTTACAGATACATAAAACCAGCTTTGAGTTATCTCAGACTCTGACTGTATTAATATAATCTGAGATTGCTAATGTCCCCATCAACCTGATAAAAATAAAAATTGCTTTTCTATACAGGATGATAAAATAATTTCAGGTTTTAACATTTTTTTCTGGTTTTAATATGTGATGGTCAGCACTAATCAAAATAACCAGGCAGGTTAAGAAACAAAATAAATTGGTAATAAATAAGTAAGTAAGTAAATAAATGAATGAATAAAAGAAAAATAAACAAATAATAGAAGAATATTCTCAGGAGATTCTGAGAATGGGATTATCTGACAAAGACTTTAATTATGCTTAATATTATCATGGAAATAAAAGCAAGTTTGAAAATTTAGCATACAACTGAAAATAGAAAATTAGAAATAAAATAAAAGTCTCAAACTAAAATGTTCCTTAATCAAAATGAAGAATTCAATGGTCAGGAATAACAGCAGAAGAGATGTAGCTAAAGAGTGGATTAGTGAACTAGAAGATAACCTAGAAGAAGATACAATTAACTAGAGAGTCAAATGTCTAGAACAATATAAAAATAAAATAAATGACATAGGGCGTAAATAAAAATGATTTAAATACATATAACTACAACTAAAGTCTCAAAATAGAATATTTGAAGAATGATAGGATTTTCTGAAACTGAGGAAAAAAATAAGCCACAAGTTTCAGAAGCACCCTGATCTGATCAGTGCAAACAAAATCACAGACAGATACATATTGAAACAACTGCTAAAAGAGCCAAGGCAAAGAAAAATGTCATCAAACATGCAGAAATAAGAAGATACATTACTTTAAAAGAACTCACAATCTGACAAACCACCCATGTCTCAACATAAGAAATGAAAAACAAAAGAGGAAGAAATGCTACCTTAAATGTGCTGGAAGACAATATTTGTGAGCATCAAATTCTATATGCAATACGTATGTGTTTTAAAAACTGACTGTGTTATTTAAACCCTTTCATATGAAAGAAAGTATGGGAGAATTTATCATCAGGAGATATTATCTTAAGATGAAAGGAAAATATTTCAAAATAAGTATTTGGAGATGCAGAAAGGAATATAGGCCAAAAGTATAAACTATTTATGGAATACAAATAAATACTGATGGTATAAAATAATTATAATGTCTTCAAAACTTTTTTTTAAATAAAAGGTTTGATTCACTGGAAATGCATAATAATTTCAAATTAACATTTAAGTAATAATGTGATCTCAAATTGCATAAAAAAGTTAACAGAGCTACAAAAGAAGTAGACACGTTGAGAATAGTTGAAAGAAATTTAATGCATTTCTGTTTGTAACTGATAGAATAATCAGAGAAATTCTAATATCAACATGAATTTAAATAACATGATTAAAATATCACCTTAGTAATATATGTAGAATGTATCATTCAAAAGCTGGAAAATCTATTTTGTTTCCAAATGTGCATGGAGAGTTAACAAAAATTAACTGTATGTACATCCTAGAGTGAAGTTTAACACATTTTCCAAAATGAAAATTATACTTAGTATGCTATCTGATCACATTAAAATCTAAAAGAAAACAATAATGACATAACTGGAAAGACTAACTTTCAATATTTCCATATTGCTAATGAGTTTAAAGTGAAAATAGAATGGGAGTTTCAAAAAATACTTCGAGTTATTCCATATGAAAATATACAGAAAGTAGTTAAAACTTTAGATTTATTTATTTCAAAAAGGAAAATATAAAAACTTATAACTAATTAATGGTGAATAATAAAAGATTTGTTCCTGAAAACAGGACTAAGGAAAGAAATCATTATTGTTATCCTTTCTATCAACATTATACGGAGGTTTTAAACAGTTTGAAAAGCAAAAAGCAAGAAAAAACTTTAAAGGATAAAAATATTAGAAACAAAAAAATAAGGCTCCCCTTACTCTGAAACAATCTGATTGTTCATGTATGAAATTTTTAGATTAACAAATAAATTATTAGAATTAATAAGTGACTTTACCAAGGCTCCAATTAACAATTAGAAAAATTAATTAACAATTTGAAAAAGATTATGCAAGTTCCAAGAACATAGAAATAAATCAATTTCTTAATAATAAATCTAACAAAACTTTTAAAAGAGCTCTTTACATAAACCTGAAACACTTTTTTGAAAGAAAGTAATACAGACCTGAATAAATGGAGGGACATGTTTATAAGTCAGAAGACAATATTTCTAAAATATGAATTCTAGAATTAATTCATAAATTTTATGAAGTTCTGATAAAAATTACAGCTGATTTTATTTTTGTACATGTATGTGAGTGAATAAACCTGAAAATCTAGTTCAAAAATTCACATCTAAGCATAATGGCCAAGCATAATTAAGGCATATTTGAAAAGAAGAGATGATCAGAAAATCATACTCTACTAGACGTAAAGCTTGCTGTAGAGCTGTAGGATGTAAATGAGTAAACATAAAGGAAAAAGACAATTTTGCCTGTGTTAAATTAGATTCTTCAGTTATCACAAGACACCAATAAGAGAGTGAAAATGAATGTTCAGAATGGGAGAAAATATGTGTAACCCGTAGAGCTAAAAAAAGATTCTTGTGAAAAATTTGCATCAAATTTCTCTTCAAATCAATAATAAACAATTCAGTTTACTAAAAAGAAAAAAAATGGTTGAGTACACATTTCAATAACCAAATGGCCAACAAACATGAAAAGTGACCAACTTCATCAATCATTAAAGTTACACTGAAATCATACTACAATATACCAGGTAACTAAAATTAACAAATATAGTTTTAAATGCTTCAAGAATATGAAACCATAGGAGGCCTCATGTGCTGATGGTGATAATGTAAATATGAATTGTACAACTACTTTGAAAAGTGGAATAGCATTTATTAATATGAACATCTGCTTACCATATGACCCAGAAATTCCACCCTTAGGCATATAATCAAAAGAATTTTATGCAATGTATATTTAAAAGGTCCAAAATGTTAATAGCAGCATCATTCACAATCATTGTTATGGTTTAATATGAGGAGTCCCACAAAACTCAAGTGTGAAACAATGCAAAAATGTTCAGAGGCTACATGATTAGATTATTGGAAATTCAATCTAAGTGGCTGGTTCTGTAAGCAGGTAGGGTGTGGCTGGAGGAAGTAGGTCACTGGAGGTGTGACTTTGAGGGTTTATATTTCATCCTTGGTGACCTGAGTTCTCTCTGCTTCCTGGCTGTCATGTCCTGAACTGGTTTCCTCCACCATGCTCTTCCACCATGATGCTTTGCCTCACTTCTGGCCCTATGGAGTTGGCTGACCATGAACTGAACCCCTGAAACCATGAGCCAAAATAAACTTTTCCTCTTCTTTAAGTTGTTCTTGTCACATCTTTTGGTCACAGCAGCTCAGAGCTGACTAAAATAATCACCAAGAGTAGAAGTCTAATCCTGAAATATATTGAAATTTGTCTACATAATACATATGATATAGCAATGGAAAAAATGAATGCTAGATATATGCAATAACATTAACAAATCTTATAAATATCAACTTGGGTGAAGTAAATCAACATTAAAGATTACATCCTCTTACAATTTCATTTGCGTAAAGTTTATGAGGGGCAATGCTGATTGGTGGTGTCAGCGGGCAGGCTAGCAGTTATTATTGGTGATAAAGAAGATAGTCAGCTTGGAGAATTACCTGGGAAGATTTCTGTGGCACAAAATATTTTAATGCTCTGTGTCTTCAACTTGATCACAAGAGTGCTTGTTTCCAGAGAATTTCCTGAGTTACACACTTATGATTTTTGCATATTTCTATATGTGTTATATTTCAATAAAAATATCACGAAAGTAGCTTTGATTGTATTGCCTTACTCTCTCAATGCACTACATTGGTTTTGTCTTTAATTTACTGCCAAATGCCTGGGAAGTGTAATCTATTCTTGTTGTCTCTCTTTTTTAAATCCCACTGATTCTTAGCCCATTACAATCTGGCTTCTGCCCTCCCACTCTGAAAGTGCTTTTGCCAAAGTCGCCAGTGACCTCCTAATTGCCAATTGTCTATTTTCAGTCTTCATCCTACTTGACCTCTCCATGCCATATGACACTGCTGACTACTCCTCATTTGTTATCCTCTCTTCCCTTGACCTCGTCCTCGTTCCTCTCCTTCCTTTTGGACCATTTCAATTAGGTTTTTCTCCTGCCTTTCTTGGCTCTCCAAACACTGGTGTCTTCTAGTTGTACTTGTTCAGGTTGCTCTAAAATCAGAATTAAAAACTGAAGTATTTGAATGGGTATTTTTTAAAGAAATTCTGAATGATTTATTATTGTCTAAACTAAGCAGATATCATACACACACACACACACACACAATATCTAGGTTTCAGGCATCAGAAAATTGAAAGATTTGGTAATTTTTGATTCACCTTTTGAAGAGGCAATAATCTTCCTGAGCCAAATCATTGGATTTCTTTAGCCTAACACAGGACCCATTCTTCTTTTTATGTTCATACAAACTGCTTGGACCCTCTAATTCAGTTCATCTCTCACCACTGTTACATGAGTGTCTTCAGAACAGAACTTCTCAACCTGTGAAGCAAATTACCTGGGAAACTTGTCCACCTTCTTCTGTCCCACAGCAGGGAGGGTACTTTAAAATATCCAAGGTGATTTTGATTCAGGGTTGCCATGGAAGACACTGTTGTTTATCTCCTATGTCTTGAACTTCATCTGCAGTTGCTGATCTCAATTGCTGCCCTGTCTTATCAATGATACAGATACATAAAGTAACCATATTAATAGGTCAAATCACCTCCTAGGCGGGCTGAGCCTTACTGCAATTTCTGTGAGAATCTGCAGTTTCAGTCAGGTATAGGTTATCAGGCATCTGGATGTTAGGTCAAGGCATGTCTTGCTAAACATAAAAGACATTCATAGAATTAGGCAGAGAGAATGGTAGCAAGACCACAGGACAGAGACTGGGAAACCAGAGGGCAATGGGAAGTTTTGGAAGAGGGACATGGAGTAAGGTGTGTAGCAATTAGCCACTTTTGAAATGAAGCTTTGCTATTAGCAGGGAGGTAGTATCTAAAAATTTGGAATCCTTGTGAATCATAATGTGACAGATGTTATAATAAAGTAATACATTGTGACCATAAAATGAGATTTGGTCAGCTCCAAAGTCTGAAAATTCTCTTGGTTCATTCAATGAACCACCTAGGTTAGAAATTGTAATTTGTTGATGTCATCAGTCTGTGTAACTATAGGTAGAGTCATGTGTACATGTGGCAATTAAGCTAGATCAGATCTTGATTCAACACTAGGAATATGCTGGATAAAATTTAGTAGAGTTGAAAGTCTTTAGAATTGAGAAGATAAGGGATCATAAAGCAAGGGATACTACATGTGTGATATAAACATATTTCTATATGTTAATGTCAGATTCAAGAGGTTGTTTATTCTTATTAATTTTTACATGGCTTATCTCTGCTATTGAATTAATGCACCTATATGCTTGAGTCATGGTCATTATCAATGTGATAAAAACACTCTGCACTGTAAAATTTTTGTTCCTTTTAAAAGTTACACTGAGCATGAAGTAGTTCAGTCCAAATAAATAAACAACAGCAATAATAACCACATATGTGATGGCATTGGATAGTTTTCAAAAGACGTTTTACACATAGCATTCATCAAAACAACTCATGAGGTAAAGTGGAAAAAACGTATCATCTTTTAATAGATAAAAAGCAGGGGAGGACTAGCCTAGGGTAACAACTTAATCAGAGACAGAAACAGCACTAGAGCTCACATGCTTCTTCTCCTTTTCTTTTTTTTTTCTTTTTTTTTTGGTACTGGGGATTGTACCCAGGGGTGCTTTATCACTGAGTTACATATCTAGTTCTTTTTATATTTTACTTTGAGACAGCGCCTCTCAGTTGTTGAAGCTGGTTTCAAACCTACAAATCTTTTGCTTCACCTCCCATGCTCCTGGGATTACAAGCATGTGCCACTGTGCCTGGTGTTATGATTTGGATGTGAAGTGTCCCCCAAAAGCTCACATGTGAGACAATGCAAGAAGGTTCAGAGAAGAAATGATTGGACTGTGAGAGTCTTAAACCAATCAGTGAATTAATCCCAGATGGGATTAACTGAGTAGTAACTAGAGGCAGATGGAGTGTGGCCGAAGGAAGTAGTTAATTGGGGTCATGGCTATGGGGTATATATTTTGTATCTGGGGCAGGAGTCTCTCTCTGATTCTTGATCACCATGATGTGAGCTGCTTTCCTCCGCCACCCACTCCCTCCATGATGTCCAGCCTCACCTCAAGCCCTGAGGAATGGAGCCGGCCTTCTCTAGACTAAGACCTCTGAAACCGTGAGCCATTAAATGAGTTTTTGCTCTCCTACAGTTGTGCTGATCAGATCCTTTAGTCAGAGCAGTGAAAAAGCTGACTAGAACACCTGGCTTCCATTTTTTTAAAACATTTTATATATTTTATAAACTGATGAAGTCACTAGGGAAGCAATAGTCAATGACTTCAATTGCTACAGGTTTTTGTTTTTCAATTATCATTTCAAGTTGGCATACATTTTTACCATTAATGTTCACTAGAAAATAAAGTTTATTAATTTAGTCATTAGAGAAAAACATAAAAATTAAGACTTTGATTTCTTAATGCTGCATATTTTATATGTGAAGGAGACAGTTACCTAGCAGTATTTATGGAACTCTTAGTTCTTTACATCTCTAGATTGGGAGTAGAAATAACCAAATATATACATGATGTATGTGTATGTGTCTCTATGTGTGAATTCATATATATATATATATATATATATATATATATATATATATATATATATGGAACTCTAATTGTTTATATAAAGCAAAAACTATGAGTGATACTTCTCAAATTTTCCATCAGTTTTTGGTGTTTCAAGATTCATTCTTCTGTGGAGCTTTGTACCAGAGGGCTCTTCATTGACTACTTACATAAAGAAACAGTTTATGTAGGGAAGCAAGTCTCAAGAATAAATCACAGAAGGAGAAAAGTTAGTTTTTAACTGCTGTGACCAACATACCAGACACAAACTTAAATGAGGAAAGGACTATTTTTGCTCATGGTTTCAGAGGTTTCAGCCTGTGGCTGGCTAGCTTTATTGCTTTGGACCTGAGGTGAGGTACAACATCATGGCAGAAGGAAAAGGTGGAGGATAGTTGCTCTACTTACCATTAATGTTCACTAGAAAATGTAGTTTATTAATTTAGTCATTAGAGAAAAACATAAAACTGTAGCAGAGAAAAAAAGAGAGAAAGGTGTGCCAGGGACAAGATACAGTCCCAAGGGCAGACGCTCCATGACCTACTTCCTCCAATCATGCTCCATCTGCCTACAGTTTCCACCATTTCTGAATCAATTCAGTTATCAACGAATTGATCCACCAATGAGGTCAGAGGCCTCATGATAAGATCTTTTTCCAAAAGCCCAACTTCTGAGCTTTGCTGCATTTAAGACTAACTTCAACATGTGAGGGTTTGCGGGACATTCCAGATACAAATCATAATACCTTTTGTCCTCTCTTTCTCTAAGTACACTTACATTTAATTTCCTATTTGTTGTGGTTTGTATATGAGGTGTCCAGCAAAAGCTCCTGTGTTAATACAGGAAGTGAAAAAATTAGATTATGAGAGTATAACTTAATCAATGGATTAATCTGTTTAATAGATTAATAATTTGAAATGACCAAGTGGTAACTGTAGGCAGGTGCAGTATGGCTGGAAGAGATGGGCCCTGGGGGTGTGCCCTTGAGGATTTTTTTCTTGTTTCCCTGCCTCCTTCTTCTCTTTCTCCTTCTCTCCCCCATACCTCCCTCCTTCTCTCCCTCCCTCTCTCTCTCTCTCACTTTCTCACTCTCTCTCCCTCTCCACCTCTTTCTCTTTGCTTCCCAGCTGCCATGATAGCTTTGCTCTGCTATGTCCTTCTGCCATGATGCGCCTCCTTACCTGGGGCCCAGACCTTGTTGTCTGACCACCGTGTTGTCTGACCATGGACTGAACCTCTGCAATCATGAGCTCAAAATAAACATTTCCTCCTCTAAATTGTTCTGGTCAAGTATTTTGTTTACAATTATGTTACCTAGCAGCATTTATGAAACTCTTAGTTCTTTGCATCTCTAGATTTGGGGTAGGGATAACCAAATGATGTGTGTGTATGTGTGTGTCTCTATGTGTGAATTCACATATGTATACGGAATTCTAATGGTTTACATAAGACAGAAATTACTGGGAGATGCTTCTCAAATTTTCTGTCAGTTTTTGATGTTCCAAGAATCATTTTTCTTTAGAGTTTAATACTAGAGGGTTCTTCATTAACTACTCATGTAAGGAAGTATTCAAAAGGGACAGAATATAAGTGAAAGGAGGCAAAATTTGTAGTCTGAAAATGGGATTTCACTGCTGTGCCTAGCACTATCTAGTCTAATACCTACATCTAAATGAGTGAAGACTACATAGCTGTTGTACTCAGTTTTTCCATCTACAAAATGGATCAAATAAGAAAAACGTATGTTGAGACATTTTGTAAAATACAAAACACTTCACAAATAATACCTTCCAGGCTGAAGAAAGCACATAGACTAGAGAGTCAGATCTACTATTTCCTTGCCGTTTTACCCTTGGAAAATAATTTCATCTTTCTGAATCTTAGTTGCTAATCTGTAAAATATAGATAATACATTACATTAGACATTTCTTTAATGAATTTGATCTAAAAAATCAGACCAGGCAAAGAATCCATATTTCCATTTATAAATGATAAAATTTAACCTAAAGAATACGGAACACAATATTTTGTAGTGTCTGGGCTTTGTTACAGACTAAAACACATTTTATTTCATATCAAATTCTGATAGAATGCTACTTAGGGCCACTGTATATTTTTTAAAATGTCCAATTGTATGCCAATATCTGGTTTGATGTGTACAAAGTATAAAATTACCTTCCCCTCAGATTTCTTCTTTTATATACCTCAGTGGTTTTTGTCTCTAATTACAAGTCAGATTTTTCAAAGGCAACATGCATTTCTTCTTGGTAAACATATAAATACCACTGGATCGAACACAAGGAAATTCACAAGTCAGCACATATTCTAACTTTGAACCAACATTTGACATGGAGGAGAGCTCTGACATGAAGTACAGCCAGATAAGGCTAAAACTGATAACTCGGTTCTAAATAGGACTGGGAAATCTCCTTTTCTTTCCAGCTTACAAAAAAATGTTCAGATTCAATGGTGACTGTGAGTTTCTAATTCTATCATGGTGTCAGTTATTCCTTAATGTATGAGGTCTCCCTTCTTCCAACTCCTTCTCCGCATTGCTGTCAGATGAACTCCATCAAATGTATCTCCCCTTTTAAATCCTTCAATGACTCTCCACTGCCTTCAGGATAAAATTCATATTTCATATCAGGACTCCTGTCTTCTCCTCTTCTTTCATCTTCTCTTGGGATTCTATTAAAATTTCTTCAGTCATAATAACGTGCCAGCGACTTACCCACAGCTTTGTTCCTTGACATGCACTTCTCCCTCTACCAACCCCCCTTTCTCACCCTTCAGAGATCCTGAAAGTTTTCCTTGACCCTTTTCTGTTTGAGATAGCTCCATTGAGCTATATTCCCATAATAACATGTGCTTAACTGGATGATGCAATTTATCTCTCTCATATTTATTAGTTATCTTATTGAACAGAGCATAAATATCTTACTTGCAGGGACCTTATCCCCTTTACAGACCCTTATCCTGAAAAACAATATCAGTAGCTAAATTGAGTGCTGGAAAGATATTTTCTGAATGAATAAATTAAAGAAATGGGCATTAACCAAACATCAAATTGGGATAAGCTCCTGGAAGAGACAGATATTGACCAGGCTGGGTTTATCAAGTTCTTAGTTAATTATTTGGAGTTTTAGAGACTGAATACAATGTGCCCTTTGTAGAAAGAAGTAAGAAACTTTCAGGAGATAAATTGGTTGGAGTTCTTTTACATGCATGTACTAGGTTAGGAAGGGACCATGAGAGTTAGTCAAGGTTATGTATTTGAGTGTGGATTAAAGATAACTCTGGAGTGAAGTTGCCTGGCAGTCCTCCCTTTCAACAGCATATAGATCGTTCTCCTGGTTCTTCGTCTCCAAGGCACTGACTAGCCTACTTTTAAGTTGAACAAAATATCAGGTGGCCGTGATGAAGCCACAAGGACATGAATAGAGCTTTTCAGGGACAGATGATTCATTTTCTCAATCTTCATCCATTTGTCTATTGAGGATAATAGAGATGTTGGGAGGATTAAGAAGCTCAGAGAGATAAACATAAACCAGCATTGGGCAGATGTTTCAGGATTCAGTCTGAGAAGCAAAGGGAAATGGTCTGTAAATGCCCCTTCCCTCTTGCCTGTCCTTCCTCTTCTGCCCACACCCTGAACATATGGATTTTAAAGGGCAAATTGAAGACATGCTTGTGAGTGCTGGGACTTTTTATTCAGTTTTATCCTGTAATATCATGGCCAGTTTGTGTAGGTTATCCATGCCAATGAAACTTTCAAGTACCAATCCACAGGCATACAAGGCAGGTAAGAAGCCCCAAGTACTCCTCCTAAGGAACATTGATTGGACTGAGAAAATCATAACCCCTGTAGCAGAGGAAATGAAGGCTGTCCCACTACTGATGATCTGAATTGGGATTATCCATTTTGTGGATTTCTAGGGGCACATTTTAGAAATCAAAACACACACTGTGGTGAAAAATCATTGAGTCACGTAAATAAAATTGGTGATGTCATTTTTCTTAAGTATCCAGACATATTTAGCTGTCTTTTCTTATGCCAAGTTTGTAGGCATATGTTGGGGGCTACTTGTTCATGTCTATACTACTATTGTGTGGAAAGTGAGGATCACAAGCATAATGGAAACTATGGGTCCAAACTATAAATTTACCAAAAAATTGATAACAACAGTGAAGGAAATCTGATTAAAATTGCAGAAAGTGTTTTAGGAAAGCTGAAATTTAATAGTGTGCTGTTGGTTATAAAAGGTTTCATACATGTGATAAATATGAAATATTTTAATCTATATGTGGAGATTAAAGGGCAAACAAGAATTATAATCGAATCTTAGGGATTAAAATCAGAAAATTAAAAAGAACAATCTTAGTTATTGACCAAGAGTTGTGAGCAATTTTTGCTTACAAAAATATACATTCAGATACTCAGACTTTTGCTGAAAATAAAATAAACACTACAAAAACAGTAACTATTTGACACAACAATAGGACTTTGATGACATACTTTTGATAGGTAAGTTTTCATTTTTTGGTGATCAGAAAACAATTTTTCTCAGTGCTTCTGATTATATATTAAGATATACAGCTTTTTCTCTTTGGAACAAAAGTCTTACAGAACTCATATTTTAATTATTTGGATGCAAATAAAGAAGAAATTTCAATATTTCCAGCTCTAAACCAGGGGTAGCACATTTATACTATGGCTAAGGGTTTTCTTAATAAATCCCTATTCATATTTCTGGTAGTCTTGTGGTTAGCAAGATAGCCACCTTCATGTATGGAATTAACTCAAAATGTATAAGTGTCATTTCCAAAGCTGAAAAACTAATAATTAATTTGGATCTATCAATTTTCCTACTATGGTCTGATGTGTTTCATTCTGGATTCTACAATCCTTTTGGCTTGTGAAGTATTTAATTGTATCTTTATTTCATTGATCATCTTGCTTCAAAGAATTTTTAAAACATATTTATATTTATGTAATTTTGTGAAACACCTTTTATAGTTCTTTTCTCTTTTCCCAATAGTGTAACATTGAGTTTCTTTACTTTTCAGTTTGTTTCCAGTATAATTATTTTACTATTCTACAGATAATTCAATCTTTCAATTTACAGAACTTATTTTGAACTTCAGAGTCACTTTGGACCCAGCAGTTGACCCACTGTTTTCTATTTTTATATATTGATTTAAAAACAAAATAGCCCATGCTCTATGTTTTCTACTGGCAAATGTATTCTTACTTTTTATAACTTTTTTATTTTTTTCGGTACCTGCACCTTGCCGTTGCTGAGGCTGGCTTTGAATTCACAATTCTCCTGTCTCAGCCTCCCAATGTGCTGGGATTATAGGCATGTACCACCACAACAAGTTTATAACAGTTTTGATTTAAAATACTTTGTTTTTAGTAATTTAACTCCTCTCTCTGCAATTCCATGTTGGGCTAAAGGCTAAATGGATACAATTTTGCAGCAACTTCTCAAATGTGTTTCTAATCAGTATGCTGCATCACCTTTCCATTAGGCAGATATTTCCAATTTTATATTCTTTACTCAAAAGCTCATTATTTTGCATTTACCTATAGTGAACTATGTTTGCCATGTATTAGCACAGACACTTAAATGATCTCAGTCTTGCTATATGCCTTACAGTATTGCTCTTTCTTGCTTTTCTAGTCATTTGAAAATAATCAGCAAACAAGCAGGGTAAAGGTGAACTCCATCTGTTCTAGTTTTTTTTTTTTTTTTTGCACAGAGATGAATTTTGAGGAAATTCAACTGTAGGAAAAAAAATAATGATGGGTTAGATTTGATATCCTGGCCCTTGGCTTTTATATGGACACCTTTGTTTTACTACACATCTTGGTGATAATAGCAGTAACCCAGAAGGTCTGAGAGGAGCTAAAAGGGGTTGTTCATAGCATCCCACCCACAAAACTGAGATTATTATCTTACCATCTTTAAATTGCAGGTGAAATATATTCATACATTTCAGCAAATATCAAACTCAAAGAGTTTGATATGATTTTAACCTGTTTTGATATGGGTAGCATGAAGAATATCATTGAATTAATTAACTGAATCAAATAGAATGACTTAAATCCTATATTTAAAAAACATACACACATATGCATTTAGTGAGTTTAGAGTTGCAAATTTACTTTATAAAGATTGACTGGTAAATATAACAGTAGAAATCTGTATGTGGAGTATTACAATCATGACAGTTTATTTCTATTAGATACTGTTAAATCAAGGAATCAAAAATACTCAGGCTCTTCCATGTCAATATTGCTTCAACAAAATTATTTCCACAGGAAATAGTAGCAGAATTAAATATCAAGTTGTTGTTGTTGTTATTTTGTATTGTAGGTACCCAATTGTTTTTCAAAGAGTTTCCATTAAAATTTTATTGGTGAGTGTTTCTTTGGCTTCAAAGTTTAAGTGGGAATGTTGAGTAAAAGAATGTTCTCAGTTCCATATTCTGAATTTTAGAACCAATCTCTGGAAACGGAGAAGCAGCAAGGGGGAGAAAACAAAGAGAAAGGAAAGAGCCTGTGACAAATAACCCATCTATCTTCTCCATGGTACAGAAGAATGTGGTATCCCAAGTACCCCCCAGGAACTGGATTGTTCTAGGCTCCATTTACCATACAGGTATAGCAAAATGGGCATTTTTAGGAGAGAGAAAGAAGAGCATCAAGCATATCTTTGTGTATTTTAAGGTCTGATGATCTCATATGGCCCAATGAATGTTCTGGAAATTTAAGAAATAAAATCAAAAACCTCCCCCACATTTGTTTCTCCCATTAGAACATTAAGAAGATGATAGACAGAAGTCAATGCTTCCTGGTTTGATGTTGTGGTAGAATATTCCTAGGATTGGGAATAATGTCCATTGGAAGGGACAGGTAAGACATTCCAAAGGGGTTGAAGCTGATTTGTCTTAAAAGCTAGGTAGGAGATAGCCAGATGATGAATATAAGGGAGAGAACATTTCAGAATAAAAGGACAGATGTGGGAAATTACAATTTTTGTTTTGTTTTGTTGTTGTTGTTTTTAACAATGAAACTATAAACAGTTTGATTTATATGGGTCAATTATGTATCGACCATCCCATGAGTAGTAATGTAGCAAGCATCCTCTCAGATTTACTTTAGAATCCTTGTGATAAGAGAATATACTGCTCTATGTCAGCTTTCTGTTACTGTGACAAATACCTTAGATACCAACTTAGGAAGGAAAGTTTGTTTTGGTTCATGGCCCTGTTGCTTTTAGGCCTATGGTGAGGCAGCATAGGATGGAGGAATGTACAGAGGAGCAAAACCACTCACCTCATGAGTAGACAACAAAAAAGCAAGAGAAAGGGACTTGGACCCACAATTTCATTCAAGGACATAACCCCATAGACCTAAAACCTTCCCTAGGCCCCACCTTTTAAAGTTTTCACCACCTTATAATGCCATGCTGAAGACCAAGCCTCTAAGACTTCGGTATTTAGGGAACATTCCGGATGCAAATTATAGCAATAGCCCTCTCAAGACTCCACAACTTCACTACACCACCTCTAAGGCATGCATGTTTATCCTGGGTGTAATGTGGGAAAAGATTCTGCAACTCTTTATGTCTTCGTCCACACATATAAATAGGGCTCATATAATACTTTAAAGTGTGCATATGTGAGATTATGTCTGAGTAAAGTCCTCTATAACTTGGAAAATACAATACAAATGTTACTTCGCAATATCAAGCCAGTGAGATGTGATGAGATTTGTGTTGTCTTACATTTTTTGCACCATATAACAAAAACAAAATGAAATATCTTCAAAATGCAATATTCAACAAACACAAGCATTTCTCACAGTATACAACCATTTTAATAAAAGTAATTATATGTAAGAAAAACCTTAAAGAACAGATGCTAAATATATGGCATGTGTGATCTAATTTTTCACTTGCACTCCTAAAGCAGATGTCACTAACTGATAGTAACACTTTCCAAACTGGCCTGATGGAGCCTCAAAATCCTCAAAATTTCAAGCAGCTAAAAGATCAACATGTAAGAATTGGCACTTGAATATTACTTCCTTTGGTCAAGCAAAGTCTTGATGGGATTATAGTCAGAAAAGAGAGCAGGGGGCATTTTTCTCTCCTGCCCTACCCCACCCCCCTAGAAAAGCCACCATTGCAAAATACTCTTAGTTCAAAAGAGGAAAAATTTGATCTTTAAACATCTATAGGAATGAGAATGTGAGATGTATGGATAGTTAAGTGAGTTTTCTTAACAATGCAACATGAAGTATACTTAAAAACATTGAGTTGTTTTTGGTATCTCAGATTATTGATTGCTTAATTCTCTTCAAAATCGAATGTGGCTTCATATCAATTGTGTTAGCTTTAAAGTGATGAGTATAAAATAACTAGGTTTTTGCCAAATAATATCTATCAATTCAAGTAAAAATATCCCTAAGTAGATCAGAACAATTTTGTGAATGGAGTCTAAAATACAGACAGACACATTAAAGCGCTATAACCATGTACACACATCCTTACTGGGTCATTGTCAGATACTATTTTCATGCATCATTTTGATGCTGCTTAATGCAGGATATGTCGAAAGCTATTATTTGGTCTTTTCAAAAGCACCCAGTAAATAACCTTCTGCCCAATTATATGTTTCCTTAAGATAAAAAAAATAAGGCCTTTAAGATTTATAATGTTTTTCCTCTCAATGTGTAGCAAAATAGATAAAAATCCTTCTTTTTAACTGGTAAGCACTTAATAGCACATATACTTAGAATGGATAAGTGGTGAGTCGGGGAACAATTAAGTCATAGCACAGAGGAAAGTTCCCAGCTCTCTGCAGAGGTTCTTCTGTGCAGCACCTGAAGACTAGGGAAGATGAGGGCAAAATATACATATTACCCACTCTGGCTTGAAGCTCACTTTCTGGAAGGTCAGAATGAATCAAATGTGCCCAGTGAGTGATGGGAAGCAACAACTCCCCTTCCTCAGTCCCCCTGAGCCCTGGAATCTTGGAATTTACCCTCTGTTCACAAAGGAGTCATCTCACCCTCCTCTGCCTCCTGAGGGATGGTTCACTGAGCCAGGTGACAAAATTATGGCACTAAAATATAAAGAAAGTGAACTGTTTTGAGATCCGTATGAAAAAACCCACGAAATTCTACTTATTGCTATATTGTGCATGAATGTAATCTTACCAAGAAGTTATATTTGTACAACTGAGTGGGTGAAAAGGGCTGTTTTGTCATGAATCAGTATAGGATATAATACTGGATTCAGATATATTCCATAATGAAGGGCACATTTGAGACTTCTCTTCATCTGTGGCCCAATAAATGTGTACACTTGTTCCAATGACCTAATTCTTTCAATTTTATTGATTTAATATATACAGTCTAGAGAGCTAGAGTCACAGTTTAGCAAGATGCCAGCTTTTCTTGGACTAGACAATAGGAGCTAGACAGAGGACTGATAACCCTGCACACTCAGACGTCCTGGGGGGAGATATCAGGTCCAATCAGATCTAAAAGGCAATCTGAAAATAGGAAAAAAAAAATGAGAAAAAATATTCTTATTCTAACTTCCATTAAGCATTCTACAACTTTTTCAATATTTAGCAAGTATACTATATACATACATATAGCCACTTATTCCTTTTAATATCTAAATAAATTAAGGATGAGCTTTTGAAGAAAAATTGCAGAGAAACTATTCCATGATGTTTAGATATAGTTTTAACCCTAGTTTAGCTATCTCCCCATAGAAACAAAAGGGAAACAGTAGAACATTGCAAGTTTCAATATCAGAATTGTACAGACTTGATAACAGATTTCTTCCACTCACTAGTTTATATAATACCAAATTATTTATCGAGAAAAAGATTGTAAGAACAGAATCAACCTCATTGGCAATATTAGGAAATGCAAGGGGGTAATGTTTGCAATGTATGAGGTATCAGTATGATGTATTTTCTGCAAATATTTTATGGATAATGCAAGGTATGATGACTAGCACTTATTTATCTTTTAAGCATTCAATCAAACAGACTGTGTATGTGTGTGTGTGTGTGTGTGTGTGTGTGTTTAGCGTCCACTATGCACAGGGATATAAAATGGAAAAATTCTAACATTCTCAGATGCCTCAATTCAGATGTCTTCCATTATTTATCAAGAGATTTACAGTGTGTATGTATGAATATGTAACAATAAATCCCATCATTATATAAAACTATAATGCACCAATAAAAAATGTGGGGGAAAAAGACATTTACATCACCACCAGCTTACCTTCAATGGATAAAGAGCAATGCATGTAACACAGACACAAGCATCAACATCATGACAATTAGGCAACCTAGAGCTTCTTAACAACCAACCAGCAGAGAGCCGAGTGTTCAAGGAGAAAGTAAATTTTCTAGGTGTCCATTTCTTGAGGCTGTTGCTCCAAAGGAGGTCACTGCCCAGAGTAATGAGAACAGTTGGGAATCTCTTCCTTTCTCTATCGCCTGAAGGTCAACAGCCATCTGGTCTAACCCATGCTGGCTTTCCAATTGAGAGGGAAAACAGATTTTCTATCATGTTCAAGAACAAAGGGCATGGATGAATCATGGAAAATGTAGATGACACAGTTGCCTTCATCCATACAATATGTGTATCTCAATTTGCTGTAAATACATTCATGGGCAAATTTTCCTGCAATTAAAAGGCTGAAGTATGTGGGACATCAGAAAGAGGGGGAAAATGAGCCATGCATTGGTATCCTTTAGGAATGATAAGGCAATTAAAAAAATGAGAATGTTCTCTTTAGGTAATAAACCCAAGTGTTATCTTTCAAATATAAAGAATAAATCCAGCAGGCAATGAGCTGACTACTCTTTGCAAACCATGAAACAGAAGTTATACACTTTAGCACTGTGTGCTGTGAACCTTTTGTCTGCATTTTCATCAAAGAAATCTGGCATTCTGAACAGGGCACTGACCAAAAGATTAAAATCACTGAGTATGAGTGTCCTTTTATTTTCTTGGCAGACCACACGCTGATCTAGCAGTCATCCATCTTTTCCCTTTTCCCAGACATTGGTTAACACATATTACCTGGTGATAAAACTGTCCAATTTTCTTATAACAAAAATTATAAACATTAGAAAAAATGCTGAGCTTGGTAAGATATCTTATCAGCATTAAATGTTTCAGACTCATTACAGAGCTTCATTCACCTGGTGAAATGTGTAAAATAAATAAGTACCAAATACCTTGTTCTTTCCAATTTATTTGAGGGATATTAAATATGTTACAATTAATTTCATATGCTGTATTAAGACATTCCATTTATATGCTCAAAACTACAGGGGTCTCCATAACAGCCTAAGTAATTCCATTTTGCAGTACAAGGAACATTGTTAATGTTCAAAGATTAGAAAATACACTCTCTTTGATCTTTGCTCCTTATTGAAAGACAGCTTTCAGATACCAAGAATGTATTTTTCTTCAAATAGTTGATTTCTCCTAGAATAAGATATGATTAAATAGAATACTCTAGACTTAATAAGGCAACAAAAGAACTGGCAATTTCTTTTCAGCTCTTTTCATTCTAGCATCTCAGAGCTGTTTGCCTTGGGATTTAGAATTTGAGAGAACAAGTTGCTGACCCTAGAATTGAATAACCACATTAGTTATTTTGGTAATGCCAGTATTGAAAATGGAACATGTGCCAGAGGCAGGCACGCTGCAGAGTAGGCATTTTGTATAGCTTATTTAAATTGATGGTTCAGCATATAGATTGAGCATCTCTACAAATGCTTAAAAAGTGAAAGAAATTATTGGACACATGCAGTCATGAAACTAGAAATATATAAAGAAAAACATCTTCTTTGTTGCTTCCTACATGGTTTATAACCTTTCTTTTTAACCCTGGAGTCACTTAATCACTCATTCAGCAGATAGTTATGTCTGCTATTGGCAGATGTAATGGTAAATACTAGAGTTTTGCTCTTTTAATGGGGATCATAGTTCATTGGTAAGGCTTCATTGCTAGTCTTTTGGAGCCCCATGCAGAAGTCTTGACACATCTAATCCATTAGTCCCCTTAAAATAAGCTTTGGCAAAATTCAAAACACGTCCTATGCATGATTGTGAAAAAGAAACAGCAGAAATCTGTGGCCAGTCTCTTTCTTTCACAAGTTCTGTCAAGTTTTGCTAGACAATTAATGGCCTTGCTCCTCTCTGCAGGAATAGACTATGTGAGGACATGATGGGAAGGCAGCCATCTGCAAGATAAGAACAGAAGGCTTAGGAGAAGCCAAACTTTCCAGCACCTTGATCTTGGACTTTCAGCCTCCAGAACTGTGAGAAAATAAACTTCTGTTTAAGTAACACAGTCAGTGATATTTTTTTCAAGGCAGCCCTGTCAAACTAATAGGAAAGAATGAAAAAGAATGAGACCATACTTTCTTTTTTTTTTTCTTTTCCCACAATTGATTACAATAGGTTAAAATTCCATGCCCTCTTAGACTCCAAATTCCACAATAGAGAAATAAATAATATACATAATTAAACAGCAAATTATATGATATACGACAAGGTGACAAATTCTATGAAAAATGTAGAATATTTAGGGTTAGGGGCTCAGCAGGGCTGGGATCATTGAGTTACAGATTTCAATATTTAAAAGGATGGGAAGGGAAAGCATTATTGAGAAGGTACCAAATGCAATCATGAGAGATTGAGAGAGATGAGGGAGTCAGTCATGAGGACAAGTGGAGGAGAGCATTCCAGGCAGAGACAAGAAGAATGCAAAGACTCAGAGGTTGAGTATGCCTGGAGTGCTAGAGACATAGCAAGAAGTCAAGGGGCTAGCATGTAATATGAGACCCAGGCAAGAGAGCAGCCATCCTAAGTGGGACCTCAGAGACCATTGCATGACCTCAGATGCTGAAAGTAGTGAAGGACTTCCTCAGTTCCTGGCTTTTTCTTCTTGCTAAGAGTTACCTTTCTGTATGGGACCAAATATACTTAAATGATTTTCCACTTACCATTTAGATTCTATTCTTGATTCTGAAGTTTTATTCTCTAACATCATCATCTTCAACTAACTAATCTTTTATTTTTTTAAAGTGAAAAAATTAATATAAGTTTCTTAATCAGGGCATCCATGAAATATCAAAGAACTAAGTCAAGGATCATATTGAAAAAGCACTCAGGATGTGGGAGCATTGCTGGAGGAAGAATACAAAACATGGCTGTAGATAAACACTCAGACCGCTGAGATCTGAAGGGTAAGGCTTACAGAGGAAGCCAGCAAACTGATGCTGATCTTTTATGCTATTTATGATAGAAATGAGGGCTTAGGTGACCCAAGGAGATAAAGAGGATCCACTAAAGGGGCACGTACAGAAGCAGCAAAGGTATGTCCAGTGTTTGTTTTGCTAATAACTGGGCACTCACGAAAATTCATCTCAGTAAATGCATTCCCACAGTCTCTTATTTTATTTATTAACAAAACCCCAATCTGATTACAATTCTTAATAAAGAATTTAGCTGTTATGGCTTTGGATATAGCTATTGCTTAGGTAATTAGAGATATGACAAAGATACAAAAAGTCAAAATGCCTTAAATCCACCGATTACTTTCATTTCTAATTATATATCCTCACGCTGACACTCTGGGTTAGGCGTCACTGACCTCATTTTGCAGAAACTAGCACACGTGGACAAAGTTACTTATTTAAAATTACATAATTGCAGGAACTTGTTCAATCTGAAAACAGAATATAAAATAAGGTTTCAGTCAAAAAGGGACTGCATATACAATGGTGGTCTTATAAGACTATAGAATGGGGCTGAAAAATTCCTACCACCTAATGACATTGTAGCCATTGTAACATCATAACACAGTGTAAATTATTCAAGTGTCTGTAGCGATGTTGGTGTAAACAAACCTACTGCACTGCTAGTGAAAGTATACAAATATTTATAGCACATCATACTTGATAATAAATGGCTGTGTCACTGGCTTCTGTATTTACTAAATAATATTTGTTGTCATTGTTTTAAAGTATAGTGCTTCTACTTAAGGAAAACATTTTGCTATGAAACAATATGCTGTGTTAATACCAGTGGCCAACCTTATACATATTGTGTTTACCACATCCCTTGATAACAATGAGGCCATGTCAAGTGATTCCCCTATACCACTATCTAGGTTGATGTAAGTGCACTGTGTGATGTTTGAACAACAATAAAAGAGCCTAATTGCATATTTCTCAGAATGGAGCCACATCAAGTGATGCATGACTTGATGCACACATGACTTGATTCACACATACACAAACACATACACATGACTTCTTCAATCTCTTTGGATCTCCAACTCTAATCTTTGTTTTGTTAATCTGAATGCAAAGGTAGAGAATATGAAAATGGCTTATCTTTAGGAGTCCTAAATATTAGTTTTAATGTCTTCATCTCATATCGTTTTGAAGGTATAATGGTTCCATAGCCAGAGAGCTTGTGTTCAGATCTCAGCTCCACTGGCTATACCTTCAGTTTTCTCATCTGGAAATAGGGGTTACAATAAAACCTACTTTTAGTTGATTGTCTAAAGACAAAAAATTCTGTCATTCCAAAATACACAGATTTTTGCAATGTGATTTTGCTAATTCTCTTATAAAGACATAATCTCTCTGAATCTGGATGGATTCTCTAACTTGTTAGACAAATTAAGTATACTATAAATGATGCTGTGTGATTGGGATTGTAGATTCTGCTTTTGCTTTAAAAGTGCCATATTGTAAAGGCACTCACAATCATAGCAAGTGAAGCTACATGTCAAGTAATTGAGTATCATAGACCTTCCAGTTCAGCAAACTCTCCAGCTGAATGACATTGCATTAGTGAGCTCAGGAAAAACTAGAGATGCATGCCTAATAACACAAGAAGTAATAAATAATTATCAATTTAAGTCTTGGTTTGGGGGTATTTTTAGGTGGTTTTATGTAGCACTTTCTCATAGAAATGTTTAGATAATTAAATAAACAAATATATATAAAATGCCTTGAACTGAGTACCCAGCATATATAGTAATTGCACAGTAAGAACTAGCTATATGTTTAATTGCACTCAATTTTGTATGCCTGGCAAATTGGTTGATGGTCAACTTGGTAGAATCCAGGTCTTGTGGCTTATTCTACTACAATTAGCTTTTGTTGGCTGATATATATGTGTACTGATTTGGTATGTATTTGAGTTTTTTGGCTACATGTGTTTAGACATATGCATAGGTTATGATGTAACCTTGTGCACACACTGTTCAAATATGAATTTTGAGATCCCCCACAGTTAAATCATGTCTTCTAGGTATAAATAATAGTTTACAAATGTTTACTATTGATACTTCATATAACTTTTTATTTTTTTTCAAGGGGTATGTACAAGTGAGTACTTAGGAAACAGTACCAAGGAATAAGTCTATTTCTCTGGCTACTCCTTTCAATTTGAATCAAGTATAAATCTCATGCAATTTCTTCTTTTTTTTCAATTTATGTTTTTAAATGCATTTCAAGTCATAGTACATATAGAGAGCTCAATTTTCCATCTCTGGTTGCAAACAAGATAGAGTCACACCATTAATGTCTTCATACATGTACCTAGGGTAGTAATGTCCATCTCATTCAACCATTTATGCTACTCCCACTCCCCCTCCCCTCCCATCCCATCCCATCCAAAATTCCTCCATTTCTCCCATGCTCCCCATCCCCACAGTTTCTTTATCCATTCATCTATTGAAGGGCATCTAGGTTGCTTCCATAGTTTAGCAATTGCTCACACAATTTCTTACAGAAGACTAAAAATATTAATGGGTTCTATTAAAAATGTTGACTTGGAACATTTTCGTGATATATATCAATGATTACTAGTTCATGAGTTTCAACAGATTAACAACTTTTATTCAAATAAATAATGTTCTATATTTACACAGAGAGCTCAGATTGTATGTATTTTGTTAATATTCAGAAGTATAAAATTAAATTTCTTTAAGTT
Organism: Geosciurus inauris; assembly: GCA_004024805.1. Classification (NCBI taxonomy): domain Eukaryota; kingdom Metazoa; phylum Chordata; class Mammalia; order Rodentia; family Sciuridae; genus Geosciurus; species Geosciurus inauris. The sequence goes on from PVHX01001432.1 coordinate 192,490, forward strand.
GAATTGAGAAATTAAAGAAGATGTTCACTTTTATGTTATTTACTTGATGCATACATCGGGTATTTATTGAATGCCAAGTTTCAGGCATAGAGGTATGGTTGTGAAATAACACATGGTTTCTATTTTTATAGTACTTAACATTTTGTGGGAGAGACAGATAATAAATGAGTGAAGACATAAGTAGATAAATAAGAAAACCTTAGGTGGTAAATGTAATGAAGAAAATACTACAGAGTATTCAGAAGCACTGAAAGACTTGCTGCTGTGTTCAATGGAGGTAGTGAAGGAGTTAAACAAGACCCCTGATTTTGACTTTGCGTGTAGATGATGGTAGGTAGTGCTACAGGAAATATAAGGAATCCCTATTTGTTGATAAAGGGAACAAACTTGGGAAAGAAAGTAAACTTAGCATCTTGTTTGGGCCGGTTATATTTTAGATACCTTTGGCATATCCATGGGAGAAAGATTGACCAACCTGTTATTTAGAGGAGAGTCCAGACTGAACAACCTTATTTGTAAGTTATCAAGGGACACAGGATGAAAGCACCCAACTATCCCAACTATCTCTATTGAATGTGCAATCACTGGTATCTTGAATATCAACCTTAAAGTTGGGAACCCCAATATTAGGACTCTGAAAGTCCAGGACACAGGAAATACCTACTTTCCTCAGGAACAAAATCAAATGTCCTTTTATTGTCCCACTTCCTAATGCCTCTCACAGTCATCCTTCACAGAACAGCCCATCCCTTGCCATGGACCATCACTACTTTCTGGTACTATCCCACACATTTCTTTAGCCACTCAAATGTCATTGTATATGAAAATAACCATATGAAACTATAAAATATTTTCACACTCCCAACTTCAACTACTAGTATTTGTATGCTTGCTCTCCACCTTTTAACACTTAAATTCCCATAAATATTTTTCACTGTGTTCTGATTGCCTCAGATTCTGCTCTTGCATGGGCTGCTGAAGGGATGGTGAAAGGCATAAAGAAGGGTTTTGTTTTCTTCACTCCATCTAATAAGGACAAAAAAATTAAGAGTGGCTAGATGGTGCAAAACTAGCTTGACTGCTTCACACAATTTTCTGAACTCCTCTCCTTGACTCAGGGATAGTTCCTAGGGGCAGGCGTAGGTGTGAGGTATGTGGAATGGTCTTGTATTCTGCTGGGGCCTACTTCAATACAGTTGGGGTTAGAGTTTGAATAGAGCTGGGAGAAAGGCTTTGAAATGACTTGTTTTGTGTGTATGGCAAGAATTGAATTCAGGGGTACTCGACCACTGAGCCACATCCCAGCCCTATTTTTGTGTTTTATTTAGAGACAGGGTCTCACTGAGTTGCTTAGCACCTCACCATTGCTGAGGCTGGCTTTGAACTCGTGATTCTCCTGTCTCAGCCTCCCAAAGTGCTGGGATTACAGGCGTGCACCACCACGCCTGGCAATGACCTTTTTGATATAGCTTTTTCATATCCTGGGTATTTTCTGATCCAGCAAAGAAAGTGTCCATATGAACAAATATTTATCATGTAATAATTGCTCCATCCCTAATCCTTATTTCCTCCTAGGCCACAGGGTCACAAAATGTCTACATCATCAAAATGGTCACCCAAAATATCACATAACAGAGCAAAGCAATAACTTCAAGGGTGAAGTTAACATCAAAACCTGACACTCCTGAAACCCCTAGTGTGTGTGTGTATGTGTGTGTGTGTACGCACACATGCAAATTAGATGGGGCCAAGATAAGGAAAATAGCATTAAATTGGAAATTAGAACTTAGAGATGAGATAAGGGTCCTAAGTGTGAAAATACATGGTATGATATGGATCTAGGGGGACTGTCTGAGTCTCTTGGGCTGTCATGAGATCTTTTGGTTGGCATCCATGGCATTGGGGCATGATTGTGTAGGGATGATAAGTGCTCAGCTCAGTAGCCCCCACATTCACTCTGCCATTCCTTCTTATCACAAGCTATTTTCCCAACTCTTATCTCTATAAGCTCACTTGAGCTATTGTTTGACCAGAAAAGAGTTCCTTCCGCAGTAGGACATATGTTCAGACATCCTGACCTGGCTCGATGAAGGATGAGACTTCTTCACAAATGTCAGCCACATCCTCAAGGACAGCGGACTCATCCAGAGTCATCAGATCTACTGACCCTTCCTTGATTCTGCAGATTCACATGAAGAAGTAATACAGATATTTTTTTAAAGTGTTTTAAGGGACTTAAGGTCATAGGTGATGTCATTGGTTCATTCCCATTGGATGCAGTAACTCTCAAGCAGGCCAAAGAGATGATAGAAAGTAATAGAATTTGCTTTTTTGGACTATAAGGTGTGAGCCTGAAACTTGGGTTCTTGGTAAGGGACTGGCAGGATGTTATGATGATCATGAAGAATGCATCTGGCAAGATACTGTCTTACATTAGCAGAAGTCTGAGTGGGAAAAATGTCTGGATAAAATTATGAAGATAATTCATGTGCGGGAAAATAGCTATAACCTAGAAGAACGACAGTAAGAAAAAAATGCTTGTTAAATCTAAGGAACACACAAAATGAAAGGATGAAGGAAGCAACACAAAATACACAAGACACACCAAACTGATCATGTGATTTTCTTTTTTTCATGTATCCATAAAATAGTGAATGAGAAACAGAGTAATCTTTAATTTCAAGAAGTATTCATAAAACTCCAAAGTTTCTATTTATGGGCACAATGTTGAAATGTGCTCTGAAAGCACAGCTAGATGGATTTGCACCAGAGAGGGTATATATTCATGTTATTCCAAGAGAAAAGTCTCTAGTAGCAATCCAGAGATCCTTTCTTCATCCAGGCCTGTGTAAAATTTTACTGAGGAATTATATTGAGTCATAAATCAAGTCCCATCCAACTTTGTGACTGATTCAAAATCCAAGATTAATGGCAAATACTAAAATAATAGAACCAGGATTGAAAATGATATGGACAGGCTAAAAGGAAGACTTAAAACCTGTGAGATGAATTGTAGCAATGGTAAACATAATGATCTGCAGTTAGCTTCAGAAAGTCAGCTGCCTGAGAGCAGAATGAGTCAGCTAGATTTCAAACAGTAGGAGGGTTCAGGTACCTATGAGTTCAATGTGAGCCAACAGGCTGACCTGGCTGGGAAAATAAGGCCAAATGATCTTGGATTATACAAATAAAAGCATAATGTGTTAATGAACAAAAACAGAGCCTATGAAACTCTTGACTATGTAAATAATATCCATACTTGGATTACTGTATGCCGTTTGGATGCCACATTGATTTCAGGACATCCACAAGGACAGTAGAATTCTGCAACTCCTATCATGAGAGGAACAAATAAGACAAAGGGGATTTTTTAACTTGAGAAAGAGGGAACAGCTGTCTTCAAACATGTTTGGGGACTTTCAGAATGTCAGGGCAAAAATTCCTATTCTATTTGGTTTCAGAGTGCAATGTCAGAAGACTTTATTAAAAGATAAATACAAGATTGATAATAGAAGAGGCCATTTTAATAATTTCAGATCTTCCATGATGCCCAAGGTTGATTAATATATTAGTGAGGTTTTCTTCATCTGAGAATTTAAGACCAGGTTGAAGTATTTCCATACAGCATGGTTAAAAGGGAATTCTACCACTGTGTGAGGGATGAGACTAGAAATTCTGAAACCTCTTTCCATCTCTAAAAGTGTATGATTTCTATTCACGGCCCTCATTGGAAGCTGACATTTCCAGTTAAAATAGTAGCTACCTACAAGGAAGTGTGTGTGTGTGTGTGTCTAAGCGTGAACAAACACAAAAACATGCACACCTGAAGGAGCCAGGTCACACCATGCATACAGATGGAGAGAACAGGATGTCTCGCCCTTCCCTTCTCTGAATTCTGTCACGTCCTTTCTACAACTTTGAATCTAAAGCCACTGCCCTGTGTACAGCTGGAATCATTCTTTTCCCTAGACCTGATTATGTGCAGCAGACACCCGAGCTTAATGACCGGGTGGCTCATAAACAAAAACAGGAGAGAGAGAAGTGGAAGCACTGAGCAGGCAAAAGGAACTTTACCCCAAACTGAACCCCTACAACAGTGAAATTTCTCCTGTGTAACTCTGGGCAATAATATTGTCATAAAAAGTACAAAAGGCATTCTTTCAAAATAAAACACTGCTCAGATTGAAAACCCTGGCCATTGTTGCTTTTGAATTCTAGCAATTTCATTGTGTTTTCTTGGAGAAAAAAATAAAAGACGAAAAAATAAACCCCTTCTCTATAATGCTACCAAATATTTTCACAGAGAGAAACTCAGATATAAAGGATATTCCTGCATTTCTCATTTCTGTAAGTTTCCATGAGGTTTTCATCTTTTTTGATTTTGTCATAGGTAAGGATTTTTTTTCCATATAGCTGCAATTTCAACCTTCTGAACATTAAGCAGATATAAATTATCTACAAGGCTAAAAAGTCTTTGATTAACAAGCTAGGGAATTGCAGGTATTAAAATTGCCCCCCAGAGGGAGCCCATATCGTTCCATGAATGCGTTAGACATCTACTTTGAATTACAAAGAAAAATTAATTAAAAAGTATATGTTTATAAGTAATGTGTGTTCCCCTGAGTTCATTCTAAAAGCCACATATATGCAGAATCTAATAAAACTTAAATTACTTTAGCTGCATATTTTACTTAAGCAACAAGAGGGAAAAGATAAAAGCATGTGCTACCTAATGTTCCTTCAAGAGCTTCCTCAATGCCCCAACAGATCTGAATAGATCTTAATACTCTGCACCCACTGGAGAATTCCGTGTGTGGCTGAAACAAGGATTTGCAGCTACCTCTTACAAAAGGGTGATTCGAAGCTGCTGTGAGCAGCTCTGCTTCCAGTCTATCTGCTGTACTCTGAATTATTCTGGCCATGTTCACATGGTTTCTGCAGAGCTGGTCACGATAGAAGGATTCGGCAAGCTCGATTCACAAGGCGTCATCTATGCTGGGAAATAGCAGGCAGCACTGCTGATTGTTGGCCATTTTAACAAGCCCAACCTCAGCCGCAGTCTTCCCTTCCCTTCTGATCAATCAGACGGCGTGGCCTTAGCATCTTGAGATGTGTGCGAGGCTAGAAGCAATAAAAGTGTTATGACATCCAACACTTTCCCATATTTTGTTTATTCCATAGATACCTCATTTCGTTAGCTTTTTGTGCCTCCCCCCCCAACCCCCGTGCCTTTTCCCTTTCAGTTACCATGGAAACAATTTCCCTGGTAGGGGAGGAGCCTAATGGCATCCAGGAGTGTGAAGTAAAGTCAATTTATATCATGGTTTGTGAAATATTGGGAGTTTGTAATGGTTGTTATCGCCACATATGGTAAATCAATCTCTCTCTAGAGCAAATTTCTAAATATTGATATGAGTATGGGAGTGATAGAATTATATAGAACCATGCAACTCAGCAACTTGCATGGCAACCATGAGGATCTACATTTCTATTTTATTTTGCATGCACAAATAGAAAAAAAAACAAGAAAAAAATGTACCCTATTTTTTTTAAAATCTGTTTTAAATTCTCCAACCAATATCTAACATAAAGTATATGATTCTTTTAATTATACAAATTTAATTATAAAAAATTCACTCAGAGTGTATATATGTGTGCAAATGTGTAGTGTTTTACATATAGCTTATATATAGTACAGTAGCTATGCCATCTCCATTCTCAGTACTAACAGTCTCACTTTAAATCAACTGTTATTTGGACAACCACGTTAATGCAGAAAATGCAAGGCTTTAAAAGTTTGTCAAAATATGTGCACTTCACACAAGCAAGTAAGGTGATTACATTTTCAGGTTTTAAAATAGCCTGGTTTGTTCTCCTTGTCTAAACCAAAATTTGTTTATTTGGTTTCACTTGAAGCTTGTTCTGCTCTCTGTTTTCTCTCAAAAAGCCGTGAATGATGAGACGACAAAATATTGGATTATTTGTGCTCTTGAAACAGATGCCACCTGAGTTGTGACAGGTATTTTAAGTATAATCTTGTGCATTCATTTAACACTTTCATTTGAAAAATTTCAAACTTTGGGCATATTCTTGTTCATTTACCACTAAAATGAGTCACCTCTTGGGTGTGAAGAGAGAGCTGAGAATAAAATGGGACTGAAATGCAGGTGAAAGGGGAACAGGGACAGAGGGAGTTACAACTGTCCTGAAGAGCTTGCCTTGCTTCAAACATAGATGTCAAACAACCAGGGAGGGGAGGGGAGTCTAAGTTTTCTTTCTCCTTGAAAAGTCACCCTATGTTAACTATGAAGAATGTAGGAATTGCAGTGTGGCTGACATTTTTGAACAGCAATTGTTTGTATGTGTCCTCTGGTGAAGCACAGTAAGAACTAACTGGATCCTCAAGATGTATAATTTCATATCCTTTTTGGATTTGGGAAAATGCTTAATATTTTATCATCTTTTGAGATGAAGATTTTCCACCTTAAAAAAGTAGCTGGGGAAGGAATTTTTAAAAAATTTATTTGTTCTTTTTTGATATGCATGATGGTAGAATGTATTTTGACATATATGTGTGTGTATGTACATATATATATATATATATATATATATATATAGATAGATAGATAGAGAGAGAGAGAGAGAGAGAGAGAGAGAATAACATTCCAATTAGGCTTCAAGTTTTGTGGTTGAACATGATGTGGGGTTACACTGGTCATGTATTCATATAGGAACAGGAAATTTATGTCCAATTCATTCTACTGTCTTTCCTATTCTCATCCCCCTCCCTTTGGGAAAGGAATTTTAAAGTAAACATTCACAAAGATGATTGAGATCTTTACAAATATAATTGAAACATTAATTCAGTAATTCTATGTAATTAAAGACTATAACACCCGGTGAGAGGGCATGGAAGATGTCTGGGACAGTGGCTTGACTAAACTCAGAAGGTACCACTGATTTCATCAGAAATCACAAGAGTCAGGGCACTGACCTTCAGAGTGCTCCATTTTTTTCCTCCTCTTTGTCCTATTTGGCCCTAAGGAACACTGTTTGAAAGGGCTACCACCGTTTTGTCTTTGCTTTATTTGTACTACATGAGTTAGTTTACACTTGCTTCTTACTAAAAGAGTTAATTTAGTGCCAAGTCTGCTGTAATGTTTAGGGAATCTAACATGCCTGAAGATCAGGTTCACAATAGCCCCTGCATCCTGAACAGGTCAGAGAAGTAAATTCTCAGAAAAAGCCTGAGGCTGGTGCACAGAGCATGAGGTGTCTTGGCCATGCTGAGTAGAGGGAACAGCCTCTTCCTCTGAGATGAGTTCTTATGCAACTGGAGGATTTGTGAGCCTATTTTTCTTTGAGAGAACCATGTTCGGTGTATATGTTTCCCCAGAGCAGACAGATAACTAGCCTTGTTCTTCATAGATTTTACAATGTACGGTGTATAAATAACCTATTTGTTGCATCAGTTTTCCTTATTCTGCTTGTTTTCACTATTAAAATAAATCTAGTGTTTCTTTCAAACACACTTTATTTTATTTTTCATCATTTATAAGACAAATTGTGTCCAGGACAGGGTAGGAGGTGACATGGCTGTTGGTCTACTCTGAAGATGTATAAAGGCAAGAAATAGTATGGCTTCCTTGGATCTTCTCTCTGATACAACAGGGCCACCAAGGGAACTTCCTGAAACCAATGACATTTGCTTGGATCTTTCCAATGAGACCCTGCTGGTATCAGCACTGCTCAGAGCACAATGTATCTTTAGTGTTTTAAGTAAAGTCAACGGAATCAATATGTGTTACCTTGCCTCATCTCCGTAGTGAACATGATCCACATCGGACAAGAAATAAGGGTATCAATTTAGGAACTATTTGGATCCATCACTCAAAGTTAATGAAAGAGAGAATACAGGTTTTGTTTTTCCTTTTTTTCCCCCCTAAGGAGAATTTTTTTTTAACTTTTTAACACTATGGTATTTAATAAGTAAGATTGGAAAGGATCTAATGCTCTCTCTGTTTATCATTTGCTTGTTTGGCTTTGGTTTTGGATGGATAAAGGTCATAGATGATATGAGGGAAAGGAAATGTTGAAGAACCTGAATGTGATCTAAAGGATAGTTCATAATCTTGTTCAAAGATCCATCTTTTGTCCACAAATGTGGGTAGACTCACATAGATCGAGCAGGGAAGAGATACCTCATTTGAAAATTTTCAGTTACTGAGTCTTGGTGAGCTATATCTAGTTCATGTCAGCTTTGATTCTGTGCCCCCTCTTGTAATGATTTAATATAGGTGGACATCCAACTCAGCTTACTACCTGGGGAACTAGAGTTCTTTTCCCCTTCCCATGGCAAGAGAAGACAGGAATAATCACATTTGGGTAGTAGCATGAGGAACATCTTGTTGTCCAGAAAGTCGACAAAAGGATGAAATCAAAGAAAAGGAATAAGTGGCATGTATAAAGACAGGAGCTGAAAGGATACACAGGAAGACAGATCATAAGACCCGAAGCAGACAATTCTTGGTCACAGGATGGAGGTATTGTGGCCAGATGTGTGGGTTTAATGCTAGGAGTATCACTGTTATGTCCAGAACTGCTGCAGAAAGGAGTTAATGTGGATAGGAGATAGTGTGATTCAGGGTAGTTTCAGTATGGGATTGCAGAATGAGAGGACCTGCCAGCACCTTGGTTTTCATAATGTGTTTAAGTCTGACTTTTTAATTATACTTTTTGTATTTTTATTTCATAATTTGTTTAGGTCTGACTTTTTAATTTATACTTTTTATATTGAGATAATGTGAAATTTACATAGTTATATAAAAGGAAACAGGGAGATCTCATGTACTTTTTATCCATGTTCTTCTGGTGATAACATCTTGAAAACTGTAGTAAATATCCCAACAGAGACATCAGAATTGATACAGTCAAGGTATAGAATATTTACATCACCACAACACCCTCCACTTGCCATTCTAGATCCACATCCATTCCCTCCTCTCCCCTCTTTCCTTACCTGTACAACCACTATGCTGCTCTTTATAATATTGTCAGTTCAAGAATGTTATGTAACGGTACCTGATAGTATGTAACCTTCACATATGGTTTTTGCCTCTCAGCACAGTTATTTGGAGATTCATCCAGGTTCTTGTATGTATGAATGTATTGTTCCTTTCTATTGATAAATAGTGTTTTTGGTGCAAATTTACAACAAACTGTAATTATTCAATCATTTCCATTGAAGGACATTTGGGTTCTTTCCAGTTTAGGGCTATTATTACTAGCCAAAGTAATTCACATTTTGTACATGAGCTTATAGGCACTTCATGGACAGATATTTGTATGAACATAAGTCATGGTTTCTTTAAAACAAGTGCATACTAGTGAAAATTGCTAGGTTGTATAGTAGTTGCACATTGAGATTACTACGAAAATATCAAGCTGTTTTCCAAGTTGCTGCACCATTTTACGTTCCCACAAGTAATGCAAGGGTGATCCAGTTTCTATGCATCTTCACTGGCTTTTGTTGTTGCCACTATTTTTATTTTATCAATTTTGATAGGAGTGTAGTAATATCTCATTGTGGTTTTACCTTGTATTTCCCCACTGGGTAATGATGTTGATCACCTTTCTGTATATTTATTTTCGTTGAATGTCTCTTCAAGTCTTTTATTCATTTTCTAATCGGGTTATTTTTACTGATGAGTTTTGAAAGTCCCTTGTATTTTCTAGATACTGGCCTTTTTCAGATATATGGTTTGTAAATATTTTCTTCCACTAGATTGCTTGTCTTTTTATGCTTCTAACAATGTGTTTTATGAAATAGAAGTGTCCAAGTTGTCAATATTTCCTTTTATAGATCATGCTTTCATTGTCAAATCTAAGAACTTGAGCTTAGCTTTAGATCTTGAGGAGTTTTCCCCGTATATCTCTCTCTCAAAAAGTTTTGTTTCACAGTTTGCATTTTTCAAAACAAGATGCAAAACGTAGGTCAAAGTTCACTTTTGCACATGGATGTCTGATCGTACCAGGATAGTTTGTTGAAAAGGTTTTCCTTTCTCCAATAAATTACTCTTTGTCAGTACTCAGGTGGGCATATTGATGTGGGCCTATTTCTGTGTTCTCTGATTTGTTACATTGATTTATGTGTTTATCCTGCTTCTAATACCATATAGTTTTGATTACGATAGCTATATACTGTCTTCAAATCAGATCAATTCCTTCTTCCCATATAATTATTTTATTTATTTATTTATCTATTTATTTGCTATTCTAGTTTTTATACTTTTTCATATACATTTTAGAAAAACATTGGAAGTACAAAAATTATTGCTATAATTTTTATACAAATTGTGTAAAACCTGTATACCAATCTACAGAATATTGACATCTTTAATATATTGAGTTTTTAAATCCATGAACACTATATACCATCCAATTTATTTAATTCTTAAGAAATTTTTTCATCCGTGTTACATAGTTTTCAGCATGTAAGTCCTATACATATTTCACTAGATTTCCAGTTTTATTTTTTGCAGTTGTAAATGGCAACATATTTTTAATTTTAGTATCTGCATATTCATTGTTAGTATATAGAATGCAGTTGATTTTTATATTTTATTCTATTATCTTTTGAACATACTAAATTTATTTATTAGTTCTAGGTGCTTTCTTTTATATAAAAATTATATCATGCAAACAGGGACAATTTTCTTTCATACTTTTCCATTGATATGAGTTTTACCTTCTTTTACCTTGTACCTGCTAAAATTTGCCACACTTTGTTGATGAAAAGAGGTAAGAGAGTACATTTTAACTTAACCTGACATTAGGGGGAAATGTAGAATATTTCATCATCAAGTACAATGTAAACCGTAGGGTTTTTTAAAATAGTCTTTACCGAATTGAGGGAGTTTCCTTCTATTTCTACTCCTATTTTTGAGAGTTTTGTTTTTAGAATGAATGGATATTGAGTTTTGTCAAGTGCTTTTTCTGCATCAATTGACATGAACACATTATTTTTCTTCTTTATCCTGTTATTATAGTAGATTATATTGATTTATTTTCAAATTTTGAACTAGACATATATCCTTGAAATAATTCCCTTTTTAAAAATCATTTTACATATTGATTAATTCTATTTACTAATATTTTCTTAAAGAGTTTTATGTCAATACTCATGAGACATATTGGCATTTTCTTCTTTACTATCTTTGTATGGCTTGGTTTCAGGATGATACTAACTTTATAAAATGAGTAGGAAAGTGTTCCCTCTCTTCTATTTAATGGAAAACATTGTGTAGAACTGGTGTCGATTTTTCTTTCAGCATTTAGAATTCTCCAGGAAACCATCTAGATCTAGAGTAACCATTTGAGGGAGTTTTTAATTTATGAATTAAATTTCTTCTATACTTATTTGACTATCAAATTATATAATTCATGTTGGATGAGTTGAGATAGGTTTTGTTTTTGAGGACTGATCTGTTTCATCTAAGTTACCAGATTGATATGTTTAGAGTGAATATAGAATTTCCTTCAAATATTTTTGGCATTGGCAGTGATATACCAAAATATATTTGTACCCCTTGTTTTGTTTGTGATGTTGGTAGGTGCTATGGTTTGGGTTTGAGGTGTCCCCAAAATATTCCTGCATTAATGAAAGGCTATTTAGAGATGAAATGATTGAATTATGAGAGCTATAACCTAATCAGTTCATCCTAATCTGAATGGACTGACTGACAGGTTAGGCATGGCTGGAGGAGGTGAGTCTCTGGGAACATGTCCTGGAAGGTGCATCTTTCCAGCAGCCACTCTCCCCACCCTTCCCATCCTGGTCACCATAAGAAGAGGTGCTATCTGCCACACAGCCCTTCCCCATGGTGTGCAGCCTTACCTTCAGCCCAGAGCAATGGAGTCACCCAATTATGGACTGAAACCTCTGAAACTGTGAGCCCCAAATAAACTCTTCCTCTTCCAAGTTGTTCTTGTCAGGTCACAGCCTAACTAAAACAGTAGGTTATGCCTTCTTTCTTCTTTTATTGTTAGTCCTACTAAAAGGTCAATTTCATTGATCATAATAATTAACCTTTCCTAAAAATAATCTTTTTATTCATTTTTTTCCATTTTTCAATCTTATTTTTTTGTGTGTGTGTATGCATGTGTGTGTGTGTGTGTGTGTGTGTGTGTGTGTGTGTATATATATATATATATATATATATATATATATAAAATTTCCTTTCTTCTGCTTGTTTTTGGTTCATTTCATTCCTATTTTCCTAGGTTCCTGAATTGTCTGCACACATTACTGATGTAAGCGTTTTCCTCATTTATAATATGGAGAAATTAATGTGATAAATTTCCCTCTCAGAACTGCTTTAGTTGCATTGCATCCATTTTGATGTACTGTTTTTTGTCTTATTCAATTTAACATATATTTTTTTTTCATTTCTCTTAAGATCAATTTTTCTTTGACAAATGGATTATTTAGAAGAGTGTTTCCAAATATTTAGAGAATTTTCTGTTGTCCCTTGATTACTAGTTTCTAGTTTGATTCTGTTGGGTCAGAGAACAAACACACTTATATGTATGATTTTCATTATTTTAAATTAGTTGAAATATATGGCCCAGGACATGGTCTATCTTAGTGTATGCTTTATGGTCCCTTGAAAAAAGCATGTATGCTGATGTTGTTGGACAATGTTCTGTAAATATAGGATTAGATCCTGTGAGTTTACAGTGCTTTGAGTTCTTTATCCTTAATGATTTCACCATCTAGTTCTTCTATCAGTTTTTGACAGAGATACTGAAGTCTACAGGTATAATTGGAGATTTGTTTCTCTCTGTATGTGTCTCTGTCTGTCTGTCTGTCTGTCTCATTTCAAGTGTATTTCTAACTGAATCATTTTCCTCCTGGCTGCATCAAAATATTGTCAGCTTATTCTAACATCTCTATCAACTTAGTGTTGGCATCTTTTGATTATCTTTTTGTTCTCATTTTGTTTGAAAAAATTCTCCTGATTCTTGATATGATGAGTGATTTTTTTATTGAAACCTAGATATTTTTGTATTATATGATGAGATTCTGGATCTCATTTTAACATTCTTTGTGAGCTACTTGAGACAACTCGAGAAGGAAAAGGAGGGTGCCACCTTATGACTCTCTGGTGAGGTAGAAGTCCAAGTTCACCACTAGCTTCCATTTATACCTGAACGGGAAGGATGTTCTTGTTTATTGCTGGGCAGGAGCCATTCTGAATCCCCAAGTGGCCTCCACTGACATTGTGTCAAGGGTGGCCTGGGGGTCCTGGAAGTCCAGGGTCCCCCTATCATCTCCATTAACTTCACTGAGACCATGAAGGGTCATGGGTTCTTTACCAGCTAGTGAGCATGAAAGCATCTTGGCCTTGGCCTTCTGTAATACCACCCTGGACAGAGGTTAAGGCTACTTGCTATAGCTTTGTAAGAGTGGCAGTATGAGATCCTTATTGGTTCTTAACTATGTTGTGTAGGGCTACCACCTCAGCTTTTTTTTTTCTATTTCATTTTTATTTTACTATTAGAATTTATTTATTTTGGGGGGAATGTGTGTGTGTTTGTAGTAGAATAATGATTACCTACATTTTCTATCTGGAGGTTGCCTATTTTCTGGCTCAGTGGAACTAGAAGTCTGCTGGGCCTTCTTTTGTCTTTATCTTAGGTTCCTGGGTTTCTGACTTCAATGCCAAGTCTGAGAAAACCCAGAGATATTACCATTACATTGTTCTTTGTGTCCTGAGATCCTTGACTGGACTGTCCTTGTATTCACCTTTCAGAGTCCTTATATGTTTGGTTAGTACATGCTACGGTTTGAATGCAAGGTATCCCCCAAAAGCTCATGTGTAAGACAATGCAAGAAGATTCAGAGGAGAAATTATTGGGTTATGAGAACCTTAACCAAATTAGTGAATTAATCCCCTGATGAGGATTAACTGAGTGGTAACTGAAGGTGAATAGGGTATGGCTGGAGGAGTTGGGCATTGGGAGTGTGGCTTTGGGGTATATATTTTATATCTGGCAAGTGGAGTCTTTCTCTCTGCTTCCTCATGGTGTGAGCTGCTTCCCTCCACCAGAATCTTCTTCCATGGGGCTTTGCCTTACCTTGAACCCCAAGGAATGAAGCCAGCTGTTTATGGACTAAGACCTCTGAAACTGTGAGCCCTTAAATAAAGTCTTCATCCTCTATAATTTTTCTAGTCAGACCTTTTGGTCATAGCAGTGAAAAAGCTGACTATATATAAAATGATCATAGTTTTTAGTTGTAGTAAGAGGGATTAATGGGGAACATACACCTAACTCATATTCCTGGGGTAGAGGTTGTATTGACTTTTTATCATAAAGCTCCTTTTTAAGGTCAAGGAGTATACAAAACAGCAAGTACTTGTTTGTTTGTATACTTGTTTGTTTGGGTACTAAGGAATTGAACCTAGGGCTTCTTCCATGCCAGGCAAGCACACTACCATTGTGCCCCATCCCCAGTCACTAACAGTAAGCACTTGTGTGGGCTCATGGAGAACATGAAGAAGAATATTCTAATGGGTTTCTGGACCCAGGAGATGTCTACTCCTTTCTGAGAACACTGCATACATTCAGAAAAATTGGAATATGCTCTACATATTCTACCTTACCTTATTTCTATGCATATATACTGTGAAGTATGAACCAATTATTCCCTCCTTTCTTTTAACATGTTTTAATTTCCTTCATTGGAACAATAAATATAAAGTCTCTAGCAGTCCATGGAGAATTGGAGCATCTATAGGACTAAAGGACTTGAGAAAAATACATGTGGATATAATTTTATTCAACATTATTTATATAAAATGAGTTTTTAAAAATCCTCTGGTTTGGGAGAAACAAAAGGAATTCCAAGAGAAGCTTAAGTAATGCTGTCAAATGTTTAATATTCAACTTTGCTTGAGGGGTTGTAATTTATTTTATTTTCCCATTTCTGTGGTGTAAATACTCTGACAGTGACTGATTTCAAACTACCAATGTAAGAATACTCCAGTATGAGTTGGGAAAAGATTCTAACAACTGTTTTCATAAGTTCTAGGCACTAGTACCCCTACACTACTACAAGTTATAGTGACTGACAAGTACTTTTGAGAAGGGGGTCTAAGTGCCCACCTCACTCTATTATTTAGCTTCCAGGGAAAATTATTAGTTAAACTCCTACTAAATTTGAATATCTATTCTACTCCTAAACCATCTAACTTGCTTCTGAAACTTCTGGTTACTCTATCCTCTACCATAATATTATGCGAAAGGTCATAATGGCTGTGTGAATCAACATTGGGTAGTCCAGGGGAATCTTCACCTCATCTCCTACAAGAACACTTTCCTCTGTTCTTGAGAAGGGCCATAAATTTGGCTTAATGCAAAAACTCATTGTGTTAGTCAGATTTTCATCTTTGGAACCAAAATATCTGACAAAAACAACACAGAGGGATACAAGTTTATTTGGGACACAGTTTCAGAAGTCTCAGTTCATGGTTGGCAAACTCCATTGCTCTGGGTCCAGGATGGAGTTGAATATTATGGTTGGAGGGCATGTTGGAAGAAGGCTTCTCAGAGAAAGGGAGAGAAAAAGAAAGAAATAGAAAGAAGGCACAAGCACATGAGGAGCCAGGGACAAGTATAGTCTGAGATCATACCCCAGTGACCTCCCTCCTTTAGCCATGCTCTATCTATTTGCAATTACCACATAGTTCCATTCAAATTATTAATCCATCAAATGAATTAATCCACTGATGAAGTCACAGCTCTCATAATATAGTCATTTCATCTCTGAATATTCCTCCATTGTCTAATACTTATTTTTGCAAGGAGACACCTCATATCCAAACCATAACACCAGCAACAAAAATGACTTCATTGTAATGAGAGAAAACACGAGGACAGAATACAGCATGAGTTTTGTATATGACAGTTAAGACTGCTCATGGATGTCTCAATGAATGTCCACATGGAGGTCAGGGAGCAGCAACTGAACATCTCACTGAAAAACAAATGAAGGCTGATCATGGCCGAAGAAGAAATTCTATATATCCTGGAGATCAGTGCTCTGTCTGATGTGCGTGTGGCAAAAATTTGCTCCCAGAATGTAGGCTCTCTGTTCACTTCATTGATAGTTTCTCTTGCTGAGAAGAAGCTTTTTAGTTTAAGTCCATCCCATTTATTGATTCTTGCTTTTATTTCTTGTGCTATAGGTGTCTTGTTAAGGAATTCGGGGCCTAATCC